>OY728146.1:991215866-991692512 GCA_963277665.1 Viscum album
AAATGTTTTCCATTTTTAACAAAAGAGAGACACTTAGAGTGATCCCAGCCACACCATGACTCGGATTAAAGATGGGTTGACTCCTACACATCACAAATGACCCATGGATCGTTTTCCTAATGTTTCAATGGAAACCGAATGCGTTTTGTTGGGTTTCAGTATGTCAGTTGTTGTATTCACTTAAAATGTTTTCCATTTCAAAGAAAAGTGAGTCACTTTGAGATGTGGTGGCCACACTGAGGCTCGGATTGAGGTGCGGTTGACTCATACACATCAAAAATGAACCATGGATCCTTTTCCTAAAGTATCAACAAAATCTGAATGCGTTTGGTCAGTTTTCCGTATGTCATTTTTTTCATTTCACTTAAAATGAAGTCCCTTTTAAACTATAGAGAGACACTTCGAGTGGTTCTGGCCACACCGCACCTTGGATTGAGGTGGGGTTGACTCGTAAACGTCACATATGACTCATGAATTGTTTTTCTAATGTTTCAACGGAATCTGAATGCATTTGGTCAGTTTTCCGTATGTCAGTTGTTGTTTTCACTAAAAATGATGTCCTTTTGAAATAAAAGAGAGACACTTTGAGTGGTTTCGGCCACACCGCGCCTCGGATTGAGGTGGGGTTGACTTTTACACATCACAAATGAAACATGGATAGTTTTCCTAAAGTTTCAATGGAATATGAATGCGTTTTGTTGGGTTTTAGTATGTTAGATGTTGTTTTCACTTAAAATGTTTTCCATTACAATGAAAAGTGAGTCACTTTGAGATGTGGTGGCCACACTGAGGGTCATATTGAGGATCGGTTGACTCTTACATGTCAAAAATGACCCATGGATCCTTTTACTAATGTATCAACAGAATCCGAATGCATTTGGTCGGTTTTCCATATGATAGTTGTTCTTTTCACATAAAATGAAGTCCATTTTTAAACTATAGAGAGACACTTCGAGTGGTTCCGTCCACACCCGCACCTTGTATTAAGGTGGTATTGACTCATACACATCAAATATGACTCATGGATTGTTTTCATAACGTTTCAATGGAATATGAATGCATATGGTCGGTTTTCCGTATGTCAGTTGTTGTTTTCACTAAAAATGATGTCCTTTTGAAACAAAAGAGAGACACTTCGAGTGGGTTCCGGCCACAACCGCGCCTCAGATTGAGGTGGGGTTGACTCGTACACGTCACATATGACCCATGGATCATTTTCCTAATGTTTCAATAGATTCCTAAGGTGTTTGGTAGGTTTCTCGTATGTCAGTTGTTGATATCACTTACCATTTAGTCCATTTTGAACAAAAGAGAGACAGTTTGAGTGGTCCTGGCCACACTGCTGCTCAGATTGTGGCATGTTTGACTCGTACCACGTCACATATGACCCATGTATCATTTTCCTAAAGTTTCCACAGAATCCGTAGGCGTTTGGTCAGTTTCCGGTATGTCAGTTGTAGTTTTCACTTAAAAATAAGTCCATTTTAAACAAAACATAGGCACTTTGAGTGGTGTCAGCCACACCGGGCCCACAGATTGAGGAGGGGATGACTCGTACACATCACATATGAGTCATGGATCATTTTCCTAAATTTTCAACACAATCAGAATCCGTTTGATCGGTTTGGCGTATGTACGTAAAATATTGTCCATTTGGAACAAAAGAGATGCAGTTTGGGTGGTACCCGGCCACACCGCGCCTCGGATTGAGGAGGGGTTGACTCGTACACGTCAAATATGACCCTTGTATCATTTTCCTAAAGTATCAATATAACCTGAAGGCGTTTGGTCGGTTTCCCGTATGACAGTTGTTGATTTCACTTACAATTTAGTCCATTTTGTACAAAAGAGAGACAGTTTGAGTGGTCCCAGACCACACCGCGGCTCGGATTGAGGCGGGGTTGACTCGTACACATCACATATGACCCATGGATCGTTTTCCCTAAAGTTTAAACAGAATCCTATAGCGTTTGGTCAGTTTGGTGTATGTCAGTTGTTGTTTTCACTTAAAATTAAGTCCATTTTAAACAAAAGAGAGTCACTTTGAGTGGTTTCGGCCACAACGGGCCTCAGATTGAGGCGGGGTTGACTCGTACATGTCACACATATATCCAAGTATGGGGGATCCAAATATCATTGAGATGTCTTAAAGGAAGATTCCAACCTCCCCATGGACTAAGTGGAACATGTTGGTATCTGTGCTCCATCGACTCAGGAGCTGTGTGGAAAGTGAATTAGTCGGATGGGTGTAAGTTTGGATTACGTAGACAGCTTCATACAGCCCCATAATTCGCAGTTCCACTTTGAACCCCCTCACAGCTTTGGCGAATCGAGAAGGGCCGCCCCCAATCTAACTTAAATGCACGTTCAGCCTGATGATCTCAATCCGATGACCAACCATGTTGTTCATTTACCATGGAATTGCACGGAATGCTCTGATGACAATGATTTAATACTTCTTGTTAATATTTCATGCTCTTCAGGGACAGATGAATGTGATTCATCATAGACCCAAGAGCCTTTTCCTTTAGTTTAATTTGTCCCCTATGTGAGATCTTAGCTCAAGGGATGATACTTGATATTTTCTAGGCCGCAAGATGGGTTGTCATGAGAAGGTGCTGGGATTGATGTATCAAATAATAGGGCCAAAACCATAATAAGGTTGGATATTGGAAAATGTGTATTAACGATGAGTCTCAATATGAAGATTGGATAAGGATTGATGCAAGAGAGTAACGTGAAATTCATCCCTAGTGAAGATGGACATATCTTTTCGTCATTGATCGACAGTTGAAACGGGAGAAATGAAAGGACAAGCAGTATCTCATAGAGGGACAATGTTTTATTATTATATTGGGAAACCATACCGACATTTAGTCTAAATGATAATATTCTAGAAAAGTCCAAATATTTGGCAAAGGCTCCACAAAGGTAATTCATAGTATTCCCAACATACAGACCCTAGAGTTCATTCACGATGCCCATATTATGTGAACCAGTTGTACACGGAAGAGGACTGCAACATCCTAGCCCGTAGACCAATGGCCAACAGACTGCGTACCAAGATCATATGTGGGTTATCATAATTTGGGACTTAACAGAAGTTTGAAATAAAAATTTATACGTTTGAAGGATAATTCCTGTCCGCAGACAGACTTAACCGCATAGAATTTTCCTTATACAACCCTCTGTCACTTACATTTTAATGTTTATAGAGTTTATATCATGTCTAAGAAGTTAGTTTGCAGATGGGGGAAATCACGGACGAGGATTATTTCACGGATTTCGAAGATGGTTCATGGATAAAGCAGTTCGCGAAAGAAGCCGTATCCAGAGGTGGTTTGCGGAAGCTGGGAACGAGGGGTCTTTTTTCACCGAAGGACTTGGTAAAAGACAAGTCGCGTGGACCCCCTTTATATAGGTGTGGTCCCCCACCAGGTCCATCTCTCTATTGTAAACCGCTCTATTTTCTGGACCGCTTTACATCAGAATAGCCTCATCTTCATTTCAATCAGACCCCATTCGATGGGGGGAATTTGTAGGTCCTACAAAAATCCACAGAAGGGAAGGAATATACTCCCTTAAAATCAGTGGAAGAATCTACCTGATCTTCATCAATATTTGGGAAAAATATGAAGAATGTTCAGAAGAAATGGTAAAAGACCTAACTAGTCATCACACCGGTTCAGAAAACTACAACACCCGCAGATGTTTTCATTCATGAAACGGAGGCAGAGCTCCAATGAAGAAGCAAACCAAATGGCTGGCGAAGTGAGGTTAGATTGGTCTATAGTCACGAACCGCGCCTGCCACAAACTAGGTGGAACGCCCCCCCCACGCGCACCACGTCATTCGTGAAATGGAGGCGGAACCTTGCGCGACTTCAAACCACCCCCATGACCATGTTGGTTCGCAGGGAGGTGCTTTCAATATACCCCGCAAACCTTGGGTTGACTAAGTCATATGTATGAAAGGTTTTCTATCACGAGCCTCCACCAAAGGTGACACATGACCATAGATACAAACCATTCCCCTCAATAAAAGGATGTCCAGGGGGAGAAGAAAGGGATCGACTCATTGAGGATTGGATTCTTGGTGATCAGTTATTTGAAAAAATGAATCAGACTTTTGAAGAAGGAAGATTCTTTCAGGATCTTAGGATTTCATGCACAGTTAAGTTCCGATTCACAAACCAGAAACACGTATAAACTAGGGATGAATTGGAAATAACTAAAGAATTCATAAGTAAATTAGTAAACTGAAAACATAAAATTGGTAAACCATGAACCACTTTCCCTATGCAGATGCACTCCCAGCGAACCACGGATCATATGCCCCTTCTTCGATCTAGCATGCCGTGTAGCACCCCCCTACACGGGTGAAGACCTGACCGGCATTGCCCCCAGCTACCACTGCTCAAGTGGACTCCAGTACCATATACCAATTTTGTACTCTGACCAAACCCAAAGCCGTGTACCCCTCTGGTACGTGGGATTCCTCTCAGTTCGTGTACCACACTGGTCTGCAGATGGCCTCTCAATCCGCATAGCACCTACCTATGCGAAGGGCCCCACTCCTCAGATGGCCATGGGGGACTGCCAAGGCATTAGGTGTTTCCATCCCCTGAGTCTGATGAGGCCCTTCTAATTTAATACAACCCTCCAGAATCCCTTCAGTAGCGTATCCATCGGCACAAGGCAATGTCCTCTCCCAAAGACACTGGATTGACATGATGAAGCCTTCAGGCACATGAGCATGCCCTCCTGAGTTCAAAAACCCATGGTAGAAAGAGGCAAAGGGGTTACCCCATCACTTGAATGGACATCTAGAGCATTCATGGGTTCACATACCCATGGCAGTGCAGAGTCTGATCTCAGGAGACCCTTTTCTGCCTCTCGACTCTTCAGGATTGAGGGATCCCCCTTTCTTTTTCATTCAATGAGAACCAGTGGGGAGCACTTCTCCCCTCCTTTGAAGAGAGTGAAAGGGAATACCTCTTAGATTAATCCCCACACCCTCCTATTTGGATGAAAATAGCCCTTTCCCATTTCATCCGGGGAAGGATCATTGTTCCGTGACCTTTACCATCGTACCACAGCCTCAACCTACGTGACTTCTACATTCATTCCCTCCTCAACACTAGGGGGAATGAATATCTTACATTTTCATCCCTCCCCCTCCGTTGTCATCTTCCTTATCTTCCCTTAGTATGGAAAAAGTTTGCGACTTGCCGGGGGACCAAGGAAGGTAGGGGTGGGGGGGGGGGGCTGTTTGGGGGGGTGTCCGAGGGGTTGTCTGGGGAACAAGGAGGGGAGGGGTCGGGGGGCTGTTCAGGGGGATATTCTGGGGGGGGTGTGTAAGGGGGGCTGTCCGGGCGACCAAGGAGGAGGGTGGGGGGTGGGGGGGGGGGGGGGCTGTTTGGGGGCTGTCTGGTGGGTGTTCGGGGTCCAGGGAGGAGGGTGGGGGCTGTCCGGGGGGCTATCCGGGGGGTGTCCGGGGGATATCTGGGGACCAAGGGAGGAGGGTGGGGGTGGGGGGGGGGGGGGCTGTCCAGGGACCAAGGAGGGTGGGGGCTGTCCGGGGGGCTGTTCGGGGGGTTTCCGAACATTATTAAAGTGATCTTAGGAAGCCAATTAACACTCATGACTAACCATGCCACTATAAACAACATAGAGTGTATGAGTTTCCTCTCTCATCTCAACAATATCATTACACATTCTTACCATGATGTGAATCATGTGGAATATGGATGATATTTACAAAAAATTCCCAAAAATACCAAGATTTCTAAGAACTGAGAATTTATAGATGATATTAACACATAAATCATTTTGAATCAAATTTGATTCAATGTCAAAGCCCAACACACACCAAATCAAATAGAAAAAAAGTCATACACACCCAAATCAAAATAGAAAACCAAAACAGTAGATGAAAAACATTAAAATTATAATATCACTTATAGATTAGAAGTGTAAAACTAGGAAATGTAACAAAAACAGAAAATAGAAAACAAATCAGATATCGTTTAGGAAAAATCAAAACAGAAACCAAGAATAATAGATGTAAAACATTTAAACTAAGGTAAGCCTTACAGATTTGGAGTGTAGAACTAAAAAATTGATTGATTGAAGATGGTTGAAGAAGTTCTTCGACCTGGGTAAAGAGAAACCTTCCAGAGAGATTGGAATTAGGGTTTCATTTGCACAGGAAGGGAATGAATCAGGGCTACTGTATATTGGGTAAAACATTCCCAACGGTTCTTAAAAACCGTTGGGAAAATGTCTTCTTTACCACCGGTTTTGAAACCGTTGGTATACATCCTTCCAAGAGGAAATTTACCAACGGTTTTAAAAAACCGTTGGTATACATGCTTCCAAGGTGACAATTCCCAATGGTTTTGTGTAACCGTTGGGAAAAGAGTGACCTTTCTCAACGGTTTTGGTAAACCGTTGGGAAAGCCTTGTTTAAAATCCAATACACCAATGGTTTACTCAAACCGTTGGTGTATCCTTCATATACCAACAGTTTTGTATAACCATTGGTATGTAAGTGTTGGGAAAACTCCCATTTCCAGTAGTGTAATTCCACACATTATAACACTAGAATCATGATGTTCTACATTTTAACCCCCTACATCAACCCCATCATCCACCAACTAGTGCAAAAAAGGGGTTTCCACATCATTTTTTTAGTTTATTAAATTAGTTAATTTATGATGTCTTTATAAGTGATGATGTAAATATATTTTTTATGTCTGTTATTTTAATAGATGTAAAAAATTATTTTTTTATTTGTTATTATAGAAACATAATGAAAAAATTTATATAAAATTTAAAACTGATTATCTTTTTTACATTGATTATAAAAAACATCATAAAATCATGTTCCTTTCATCCATTATTTTAAATAATTTATGTAAAAAAATATTTAATGTAGGTTATTTTATAACTGATGTAAGAAGTAATGAATTTTTTTTATATTGGCTATAAAATAACCAATAAAAAAACATAAATTTGTATTAAATGTTTTTAAAAGTACAGTTTATCCCAAATTTTAATAGATAAAAATACCATTATAAACAACAACAAAAATAATATGAGAAAAAATAAAAGAAAATAATTTCTATAAAAAATTCTTACACAATTTTTTTTCAAGTAAAAATAAATTTACAATTTTCAAATTAATATAAAAAATATATATTACAAATAATGATAAACTAAATCTATATAAGTATTTTAAAATAATATATCCATAATCCCTATATATGATTTAAATATTTCATAATACAAGGAAAAGATTCATAAAAAATGATACAAATTAAAGAGAGATTATTCAATATGTATTTTCATATAGTTATAAGATAAATAAAAATAAATACTATAATAAAATGTAACCATGTGTAATTTTCTAACTGTAAAAGTTGAAATTATTTCAAACATAAATATCATAACATAATATCCACATTTTGTAATTCTTTCTTGATGATGAAAATTATTTTCAAAAATTATTTTTCAAATGAAAATAAAATTTTATGAATCAAATAAATTTACCTAATTTTAAATGAAGTTAAATTTGTGCACACATATCTGATTTTTTATTTACTCTTTCCGATTGTCTCTCTAAAGTAATCAAATTCTCTTTTTGATGATGAAATGTGAAAAATAAAACTATATTTCATTATAATATTTAATTATCCAAATAATCAAACTTATTTCTTTAAAACATATGTAATGTTTTCTCATACATTACTATGCATGAAGCATATCTAGTAATTTTTCATTTTTGGGATAAAAACAAACAACATCCAATGTACACTAACATACAAAAATATAAATTTAGTGGTTATTTAATTAAGATAATCATCACTTTATGAAAAATAGTTTTTGTAGTTATCAAGAGAGGAAATATCTAACATCATATTGCATCATTCAAAAATATTTCAAAAATATATATTATACTTTCATCATTTTTCACTTACTTTATTACTAGAGAACTGAATTTTCTATCCAAGAATCCATAAACTGATGTTGTATCATATTGAATAAAAATTGTAATAATATACTTAATAAAAAATATATAAGTATTAATTTATATAAATCAAATAGATATAATTTAAATAAATATGATAATCAAATTACATTGAAATGACATGTATCTCTATGAGGCCCAACATTTCTGATTACACAAGATATATGATATCTATTTATAAATCACTACAATAATATTGTGCCAAAAAATATCAGCATTCACTTTATTATCATAAACATCAAAAATATACATTAATATTTTTATAATTTAGAAACCCCTTTAGAAAAAATAGTATCCAAATTCCAAGGGTCCTCAATATATTTTTTCTTTATATATAAAACTTATTAATCATTAATGTACTCCTATAAATAAAAAATTATGTATGTTTCTATGTTTTCAAATTTTAAAGTAAATTTAATACTAGTATGAAAGATAACGTTAAGTAAAGGTTATAATCCATAAATACTTCATTGGTAAGTTGTTGGAAAACTCTAGATGGAGAAAGTAAATTTTTTTTGATCCCTTTTCATAGTATTGAAACATTATCTTCATGGAATGGTAATGTAGTTAGTAAAACTATAATATCTTATAAAATTACACTATATCGATTCACATCCATCTATTGATGATATAGGGTACCCCAATATAATATATGGACCCATACAATACATTAAGAAACTTTGGACCCTTAATATATAACTCATAGTAGATGAGAATATACATAGGAGGAGGTGTAGGAGTGGGGTATATAGGTGGAGGTGGAAAAGTGAGATATGCATCTGAAGGTGAAGAAGTAATATATTTACCCTAAAAATTTTCTTTTATGTCAACAAACATCAACTATACTGAAGCACTGATCCTCTCCTCCATCATATCACCCATCTCTTCAACTTTTGCTTCTAAAGCGTTTATTTTTTCTTTTATATACATCTTCACTTTAAGAAGTTATAGGATAACCAAATTTTCTTTTAATTGATAAAATATCCTCATATATTCTTACATAAACTAGGTGTTTAGGCTTTCAAAATATAATAAGTAAAATATCTTTCACATCCTCAGGTATAAAGGTACCCTATGTGCTCTACTCAAGGGATTCTTAAATAGAACATTTTTAAAAAATTATTAGTGAATTTTAAAATATAAAGAGTTTAAGAATTACTGAAATAAATTAAATCACCACTTAAAATAATCTCAACTAAATCCATCAATCCTTATTTATGATATTTTACCTTTTCGGTCATCCATTCCCTCTTCTATTTTTCATGTTTAGGTAAGGGAGTGGGTTAATCTTTATTGATCATAAAGACTCAACTAACATTTTTAAACTTTTTTTATCAATCATTTTCTCTTCTAATAGATAATATCATCCACAAGATAATGTATTAGGGTATAATTTTTTGGATTTGATCTCCTCAGGATATCTTCTCAGTTCATACTAATTAATGAAAAAAATCCTTAAGATGATCATTTTAAAGGATTATTGGAAAAAATTTAAAAAAATGATATTACACTTACCAAAAATTATTATTTTTATATACATTCAATAAATTTCGCACTTCTATATTCATATATAAAATGATATATACAACATTTTTTCTTTAACAAAAAATGAAATATAATGTTAAGGTTGATTTCAAATCCCTCTAACTCCTAGAGGGAAAAGAAAAAAATTAATTATTGACGTATTTATTGTATGGTATATCATAGCTCATCTGATGAGAATGAAAAAATAACATATATTTGTAGAAATGTATAATTATAAGTAAAAAAAAGAAAAGATATTACTAAATTTGTCTCTTATAGTTAAATGATGGTATTCTTTTCAACACTTATCCAATCAAAAATTAAAATTCAAACATTTTATTTAGATTATATTACAAAACATTTCATGATTTTTCACCCCCAAAGAGTACCCCTCAAGGTTCGAAAATGAGGGAAGAGAGACAGTGACTTCTCGAGTCCCACCTTCAGTAGCCCCTAGGATGGACACTGGCACCAAGGGTATAATAGAAATTCATATTATTGGCATTATACTTTAAGAGAACATGAAAAATAGATAAATGTGATATATACACTAATCAAAACCTGCTCAAAATTTATATAAATAATCCTAATTGTAAACATGAAATTTCATACATAACTATATAAACTGGAAGGAAAAATACATACACTAAAAGGTAAAGATGAAAACATCTATGAAGACCAAACAACTCCTTCAAAACCATGAGCTATTAGTATCCAGTAATATATCCAACTTTCTCTGACAAAATTGAAAAAATATATATATATACATAGGGTGAGCATAACATTTTACTCAATATGATCCTACCTAGACCTTCTCATGTAAATGATAAAGAAAGAATACTAAATAATAGTGAATAATAATGAAACTAACTCATCACCTAAAAATGTATACAAAGTTCAAAACCTCACCATGGATAACTCTCACCAAGAAACACATAAAATAGATCATATTAAATAATAAATAAACATTAAGGGAACCTCGATCTCACATCCCCATTGGGTTACAACTCTTCCCCAACATCGCACATCCTAATATATAACTCTTTAAAATAATCCACCCTAAAGTCACCCTGGTATTCCATCACAACATGCAACTCATACATCATATCATCTGATCACCCCATCATCCCATCCATATATCTATATATATAAACCATATAGTTTAAAAAATACACCACAACTTTTATGACATCTATCATACATCAATTATTATACCTCAATCCACTAGAACCCATAATTCGAGTAAGTAGCTGAATCCATCAAAGCTTATCAGGTCATAACTATAATAATACTTTCGATACTATATCTAGGAATTCATGGTTTTTAATAAAAACAGAACATTACATCCATACAAAAACATATATAGGGGAACTAACCAACGTGCATACCAAGACAAGTAACTACCGAGAGAAGAGTGTAGGAAAAAATAATATACTAATCCATCTATACTCCCACTGAGATATTGGGGGAAAACAACCTCTTAGAGTCCACTAGGAATTAGTCACCCATACCAAAATGGGTAGGGTTGAATATTAAATCATAAAATATAGATGATATAAAATATCTCACAATCACACTATGTACATAAACTCTTATTAGACTCAATTGCATCTAACATTACTCATAATCCCAGCCTCCATTATTAAGACTAGATATCCTATAAGCACACAAGCATTTAAAAGGTCAAAATTATGTAATTTTTATCTCTTAATCATTTATTTTCATTAATTAATTTATTATCCATTAAATTAACTATTAACATTTTCCACAATACATGACATTAATCATCAAAGTAAAGTCCATTCCCTATTGGAATAATCCCAACCGAGTCCATGATTTATCAAGATTAACATATTTTAAGAATTTACATTCCAAAAACACCAACCCCATGGGGTAATAATTATTCATTCATAATTAGAATCATTCCATAAACTAGGTACTCTAGGAAAATATTTTTAAGATATCACTGAGAGGAAACATGCAACCAAGCATCCCAACAACCTCAAAGAGTGTGGAATGGAATGTAGAAAAAAAAGAAACAGTTCCATCTTCCATCAAGTAGATTCAAAATTGTGCATCCCAAATCTCAGCATCACATCAATAAGTAATCCTAGCTTCAATCTTATCCATTATATCCAGTTCTATGATCTAAACCCATATGAACATCTCTGTGCATCTCACCATCAAATGAGTCAACTTCTTCCACATCATCTGGGCCTCCCTACCCACATCACATCAATCATCCTAGGCTTAGCCGTCCCAGTCTCATATCACATATTGGCCTTCCCACCATATATAAAATCATACAGTGTAGCTCACACCTAGATAAAATTAGAAAATCAGATGGAAACAAACAAAGATAGCCAACAAGACAATCTATACCCTCAAACAAGACATCCATCCTTCACACAAAAACAAGCTCTCATAGATACAAACTCAAAGAACTCATCCATATCAACAATACAAGAATCTCAAGCCCTAGAAATTATATTTATCAAAAAAACTGTTTTTATTCCATCTTGAATTAGCCAATTATATATTCACATGTTATGACTATAGGAAACTTAAGAAATCATGCTATAACAAGAAATCATAATATAAAAATATTATTAGCATTAAAACCAGTTTCATACAAATTTTAGAAACACCATTCTATTTAAACAAACATTTTATTTATTGTAATAATTATCAATAATAATTTTCATGGTTTAAATTAATTACCAATTCCATTATCATGGAAGAATGCATTTAATTAAGATTTTTCATGGAATCAATTTTATTATCATCAAATTATAAGAAACAACAGATTCATTACAACATGACTCTTCATTAATTCTTAATAAAATTAATAAATTAATTATATATTTATGTTCTTTACCATTTTATATCAAGAACAACATGATAATCCATAGAATAAAAATACATTATGACAATAATATCAGGGATACCCCAATATATAGTAAATCATATGAAAAAACACTATCAAAACATAAATAAAATCTACATGTGATCACTAACCAATTATTTATTAACCTGTTTCGATAATTATTTGATAAATTACATTTCTATACAATGGGATAAACCATGTTCACTCCATAATTTCACTTAGATAAATTAAATAAGAAACAAATCCCCTTTATTAAAGGAGTAAATGTTCTTCACACAAGAATAATCCAACATCATAAATCCTAATCACCTATATCGCAAGAAGCTTAGATCACTACAGATCAAAGATGAAAGGTAAAAAATCGACCCCCCTTGAAGGATTTCCATGATTCTTATAGGGAGAGTTTCTTTCCTTATGGGGTGTGGTAGAACATCATAGGGTTTGAGAAAAACCCAAGGCATTAAAATTTTTAAGTTATCACAACATTGTGAATTTTCACGATCTGAAACCCCTTCACGTCATGTAAATGTTTGGATTTTAGTTTTTCCAAAAACATTGTTTCCTAAAACCATTTAACCCCAAAATAATTCATGTTGTGAGGCACTTAGTGAATCAGCCTCAGAAAATTCACGATTCCCATATTCATGATGTGAATCACTTACACATTTTTAATTCTATGTGCTTCTATATTCTAGCATTTGAACACCAGTAAACCTGATATAGGACTCCTTCGAGAACCATGAGATTTGAAAAAATGATAAGGGTTAGATTATATAGATATGGGAACATACATTAGATACCTCTCAAAACATTATCATCCTTGAGAATCCAAAACCAAACCCAGAGATAAAAAGGGGGTTATATGAAAAACCACCCTATGGGATACCTCTCATGGATCAATCCATTACAAGAGATCAACCACATCATTAGAGTAACATCAAAGAAACACACAAAAGAAACAACCAGCTCCTAAAAAGTCTCATGGGGGATACACCTCTCAAAAGAAATTAAAGACACAATAAAGAACAAGAGGAAAAATATTTCATAAACAAAAGAGGTAAACATCCAAAAAATAAACAATGTTACAATGTATATATAAACATAAAATATCTCAGGGTACTGAGTCTTCATCTATGACCCATGTTCTCAAATACTCTTCTCCATGACACTATTCTACCACAAGACACAAAACAAGGGAATTACGTGCTTGGGGAACACCATCTCTTGGTGGTCCGGGATCTACACATGCCACTCCTCAAAGCCCGTGTCATCAATAACATCAATATTAACACAATTTATGAAATTATATTCATTATAAACTGGTTGAAAATTATGTTTTTTTCAAATAATTTTAAGGGAAAAGAGAGAACCCATGAAATCACAAAATATTGACCATAAAAAACCATATGATATGGAAGGACCATTAATGTCTAATTTGAGCCAATTTGAAA
This sequence comes from Viscum album, assembly GCA_963277665.1. NCBI lineage: Eukaryota > Viridiplantae > Streptophyta > Magnoliopsida > Santalales > Viscaceae > Viscum > Viscum album. The sequence goes on from OY728146.1 coordinate 991,229,760, forward strand.
CATTATCCTTAAATAATTTCCAGTAAATATTGTTTACCTATATATCCATATTATCTATGATAAGATCGTTAAACCAATAAACTATTTTTTACCACATTTGGATGCACTACACCATTTTTAATTTCTTAGTATTGAAACCTCTTACCAAAATAAGGTCTTTCTTGTTGATCCACTATGTCTTCTCTTTATTATAATGATAATGATAGATCTAGAATGTTTGAAAAACATTGAGTATCTGAATCCTCTACATGGTAAGTTCTATCCAATATTTCATGAATCCAATATGAACCAATACTTTAAAGGTCCCAACAAACCAGTGTTAAAGCTTACTACTAAGACTAAAACTTCGCTTTTTATGAAGAGGAATAACCTTCAGGAAGAAATTTAAAACTCAAACTTTAGAGGTATCTTATTATGATCAGAATATGATTTTTGACAATATGGAACTACCTTTATCCTCTCATAAATAACCTATACCATTTTTTTGTACTATTCATTAGTTCTGTCAAGAAAATCACTACTTCTCTAACCCCGATCCAACATAATGGATGATGAAATGTTGATCCATAAAAATCATCAAACAGTTTCATACCAATGATGGAGTCAAAACTATTTTTTTATGAAAATCAACCATGGGAAGGTTAATCATCCATGAAACTCCAAAATATAAGATATAAGAGTGAAACATATCTTCAAGTGTCTAGATGTTTTTCTCTATCTAACCATCTATTTAGAGATGAAATGAAATTATAATGTATAATTGAGAGAAAAAAGCATGGTGGAGACCTGTAAAAACCCTATAGGTAAAATTAGAATCATGATATGAGATTATAATCCTCAAGAATATCTTGAGTCACCCCACCTCCTCTAGATACATCCTCTAAAAGACATCTACCAAGTTAAACTCCCTAACAACAAAAAAGATGGATGATTTTATCAAATTAACCACCACTACCCATGTAGAATCATATACTACCTAATCATGAGGTAAAACAGTAAAAAATTACATCAATATGTAGCCCCACATCCACTTGCGAAAATCCAATGGATAGATAAAACAACTAGGGATATGATTCTTGTACTTCACCTTCTAGAAGACCAAACATCACAAAACAATTTTGCAACTACATGCCTCTACCCAAGACACCAAAACTGACCTCTCAACGCTCGGTACATATTTTCTATATTTGGATCTACCACAAAGAGACATCCATGGAACTCATTGAGAACCCTATCACACTCAATAAAGGAACAAAAATACTTCCCTGGAATAACACATATTTCTTTCTATCCTCAATCTGACCATTATGGTAATCACTAAAAACTAATCACTCCCTCCAAACTTCCACATCAGAAACCCCTAGCTGGGACTCCCCCACCTACTATACCAAATATTAATTCACTATAATCTGAAAAACAAAACCTTTGTAACCAACCTATACTATATATAAGTGAATTACTAATAGTTCTTACACCACTCTCCAAGAATATACATCTTTATAGATGACATCACTATGAGACTTCCTAATAATCACATCTGTTATAATATTAATCTTTCCGGTAGTATATGAAATCTCAAAGTCATAATCCTACAAGAATTATATCCACTAACACTGAAACATGTTCAATTCATGTGTGGAGAAGAAATAACTCATGCTTATATTGTTGGTGAAAACAAAAAAACACTCACTATGGAGGTAATGTCTCCATAAAATCAAACCAAACACAAGTATCTCCAAATCAAGATTAATGGTGGAATAGTTTTGCTCATGGGTATATAAATAAAAAGACCCATAATAAATAGTTGATCTTTACTAAATTAGTGTTCAGACTAATCTAAGACATAGAGTTTCATATGAAACCTCAAACTAAACTCCTTCTAATGGAAAAAAGGTCTGGAGCACTGACCAACTTCTTCTTCAAGTACTCAAAATATGCCTAACACTGGTCATTCTACAAGAACACATAATCCTTTATATTCATTGAATTTAGAGGAGTCTCAACCCAATCTAAATAACCCAAAAACCTACTATAATATCCTAAAAGTCCAAGGAAACTCCACAACTCTACCACCATCTTGAGGGATTTATAGGAAACAACCTCCTATATCTTTGAAGGATCCAAACCTACTCCCTACTGAGACAAAACATACCCCAATAAATGGACTTCAAAATCCCAAACCTCACACTTCAAAAAAATCCCAAATAGATTCTCATGATGAAGAACTCCCAAATTTGAATGCAAATTCTATGCATGCTCTTCCTCAGACATAGATTATATAAAGATGTCTTCAATTAAAACCACCAAAAAACTATCCAAGAACTCTCTAAATACCACATGCACCAACTACATAAACATGGATGAAGAATTAATCATTAAAAATGGAATCATAATGAAATAATAATTTCTATAATGACAATATAAATAAGTCTTATGAATATACTCATACTTCACCAACATTTGATGATATCCCCACCATATATCGATCTTCAAGAAAAAACTTTCTCCCTTTAGCTGATCAAATAAATCATCAACACGCATAATAGGGTAGAGATTATTCACTGTTACTTGGATCTTGAGATGATAATCGATACAAATTCTTAAATTTTCATCACATTTCTTTACATATAAAACTTGTGCACCCATAGGTGACACACTCAAGCAAACCAAACCTCACTATAATAGGTCATCATGATGTACTCGCATACGTCAAAAATAAGAAGGATCTATCCTATATAGGGAGATAAAGATTGTAGAAACACCTATATGTATCTTGATCCCAATACCGATCTCCCATTTAAGGGATAACTGTATATCCTTCTCTAGAAATACATTAGGTTACTCTTCTAAAACCATGAAAAACACTATATTCTAAAATTATAATGAACTCAGCATCAAATCATCCATAAAAGATGCAAAGGATATAACATTCCTCCAACCCATATAAGGGTCTCTCTCTCCATTGAAACCCACTGGATCTCTATCAGCATCATATAACACAATTTTCTTCTAGAATTAGTCCCCAATATCCTTCACCAAATAAATCCAATACATTTTGAGTATAATTTCAAATAGACATATCTATAAACATAGTAAGCCCTACCAAGAGAGTTACTACCCCAAAACTAGTTCATATAATCTACATAATTCATAAAATTCAGCTCGACCTCCAACTGGCATAGTCAACACCAAGGGAATTGTAATCCTCACTACCTCAAGTACAAATGAATGGAAGAGGGTATCTGATATAAAGTATCACATAAATATTGAATCAAAAAAAGGATGAATTTTTTTTGAAAAAAATAAAAGGGAACTATGAATGATGTCTGGATGACCTAATGATGGAAAAACTAAAGCATGAAGCTAACCATGAACTACTCCATGGCCTCTCTGATCCAACTGACGACTACCTCAACAACCACGCTATAGTATCTAAGGGAGAGGGAAGTCCTGAGGATGTAATCATATTTCCCCATATCCTCTCTACTAATACCAAAAAAGAACACCCTTATAATGCTATCTCATTTGATATTACCACAACAGAGGATCCTAAATTGAATCTCCAGGTGCATGATGAATTCTGATAAATGTAGGGAATTCATGCTAGTGATGACCATGGCCTCCCAAAGAAAAATAGACAAAGGATCTCTTGGAATAAGTCTGAGATCCACCCCCATAGAAACAAGATGATGAGGGCTATAACCTTCCCATGGATGATCAAAATCTATTTTATCTATGAATCTAGGAACCCTAAACCACAACTCTAATTTTTTAGGAATCTGATGACATCCCTCTCATGATGATCCGATTTGGGATAGAATCCTTTCAATAACCTTTGATCTCTACAACAACATGAGATATATATTTAGTATAAACAAGTGACATATTTATGGATCTTTGGATGTAAGGTCTCTTTGAAATTACTCACCCTATCCTCCTTATCAAGATATAGGTATGAAGAATATAACATAAGGGTACTACAATGGATCTGAAACCCTTACATTCTGAAACTCCCCAGTTGAAGGGTAATAATCTCCTAGATACTGGACACTTTTGTGGTCAAAGAAAAGAAATCTTCTCAGAATTGGTAATAGAACTTATCCCAAGAGACTGACAACTCATCATGATCCCCAAGGAACAAGAACCACTACCACCTCACTTTTCCATGTAACACTATCATAGATAATGAAACCCAGTGCTCCTTCTGAGTTTGAATGAAAATAAAAGCTATCTCAACCTCCTCAAACTTTTCTTCTATGATTGAATCCAGAAGGGACCCCTCATACTTATGTAGTCTCTAGAATTAAAACCCTCATAGTTTCGTCCTATAATTTTCATCATCATCGACCACAACTAATGAGTGATCCATGAGTACATCCCACTGAACATATTCAAGATGAAATTGATGGGGAAATCATCTTAGAGCCATGCATGAAAAAATAACAAAATTTTAGAGATTTTAAAAAATGAATATGTCATACTTAACATCAATTAAATAATTATTTTATTATTATTTTAGGGGTTTATCATATCTCATAGTCTACCCATTTCAAACACAAGGGAAAATATGAATGTTGCATAATCCATTCCTAGGTCTCTACTATTTCACTATTATAAATTAATTTATTAGGCTCGGTAGATATAAATATCCATGCATCAAATCATAGGGGTCCATAAATACCCATGACTCAGTTTGTCTCCTATGTTAACATTTCCCACTAAACATAGCTGACACCATTTCCCTACCAATGCATGAAATATCAACTATGCCTAAATCCAAACTCCATCCAGTCCCTCAAACTAAAGCTTTGATACAACTATTTAATGACCCCCTAGAGGGTACCTCTATTGGTCCAATAATGGAGGAAAGGAGATGATGATATCCTGAGTCCCGCTTCAAGTAGGGTCTGAGATGACGACTCGTACTGAGGGTATAACAAACGTTCTTATGGTAGGAATTACCCTTTTATATAATATATAGATGAGAGATATAAGATATTTACAACAATAAAAATGTTCTCATACATATATATAAGGAATCCCTAGTACAAACATGAGATTCCGCACAATACTCTGACAATTTAAAGGAAAACTACAAGTACCAAAATGTAAATTTGATAACGACCATGATGCCCAAAAAATCCAACAAAACCACAAGCTAGAAATATCAAGACTGATATCCAAACTACTTTGGTTGAACCAAAAAATAGTTTATATATATAGGGTGAGTATAAGAGTATTATCAGTAGGATCCTCCATGGATCGTTTCATGAAAAAGATAAATAAAGCATGATAATGAAAAGTGAACAACATTGAAACCAACTCATCACCAAAACAGGTATACTAATTCCCATAATTAGTATTTCTATCTCTAAGAAAGCATCTCATAAAAGAGCACATATAATATAATAATGAATCCTTAAGGTCACCTCGCTCCGGCTTCCCCACTGGTTTACAACTATGTCCCAAAAAAACATGTCATGAGCCATCTCTCTCCAAAATAAGCTAGCCTGAAGACACCTAGGAATTGAATCAGAACATGCACCTCATGCATCACATCTATACATTATATCATCAACATATCCACATATAGTAACCAGGTAGTTTCTTAAATCCACCACAGCTCGTATGACATGTATCATACATAAGGTATTATACCTCAAGCCATTACATCCCATAGACTAAGTAAATACCTCAAGCTATCACGTCCTATACACATTATACCTATAATATTCCTTTTGATACTATATCTGGGAATACATGTCTTTGAATAACAATAATCCATCACAACCCTCTACCCACATATTTTGGAAAATTTATCACCGTGCATAGTAGCACAAGTAACTACCATGATAAGAGAGAAGGGCGAGAGGGGGTAGTCATCCTTCTATCCTCCAACTAGGATGTTGGGGAAAACACACTCCCATAGTCCACTGGGTGTCAGTCACCCTAGAATATATGGGTGGTGTAGTGTATGAAATCAAATAATATACATGATATAATATTTCTCATAACCACACTATGAGAATAACCTAGTCTTAGACTCAACTACAACTAATTTCACCCATAATCCTAATTGACACTACTATGTTAAGATATCCTGTAACCACAGAAGCATTTAAAAGAGACACATTAATTACAGATTTTTTTATCATTTAATTTCCTCATAAAATTTATTAGAAATTAAATTAAACATTAACATTATTCCATATTACGTTATATTAATCATCATAGTAAATCCCATTCCCTCTACATATAATCCAATTTGAGTCCATGATTTATGGATATGAACACTTTTTAAGAATTTTCATTCCAATAACACCAATTACATGGGTTAATAATTATTTATTCATATTATAATCACTCCATAAACAAGAAACTCTAGGAAAACCATCCTAAGCTACCACTAATAGGAAACATGAAATTAAGCACACCCAACTACCACAAGAAATGGGTAAATGAAAGATAATAAATAAGAAACTCAACTATATTCATTAAATGGATTCATAAGAAAGCATCTCAGCTTTCAAAATCACATTAAGGGGTAATCCTAACTTCAAAATGTTCCATCATCTCTAGTTCCATACCTGATACCCACATGTATATCCCGATGCATTTCTCCATCACATGTATTTAATTATTCCATATCATATAGGCCTCCTTTCCCAAATCATATCAATCATTACAAGCTCTACCATCATAGGGTCATATCACATATGGGCCTCCCCATACTATATCAAATTGCATAGAAAATCTCACATCTAGTGCACATCACAAAAGCAACAGAAAAAATAAATAACAACATGGAAATCTAATCCCTAAAAAGCATCCAAACTTCACACATAAACAAGATCTTAGTGATCCAAAATCATGGAACTCGACCTTCTCAAGTGTACGGGAATCTTATGTCCTAGAAATTATCTTTATCAAACAATTATCTTTATTTAATGAAGAATTAACAGATTCATTATTCATAGGATCAAAATACAAGAAATGTAAGACAATAATCTATAAGAATCTGTCAAAATATAAAAATTCTCTTATCATTAAATCAAGGTTCATCAAACTATGAGAAATATCACTCTCATTTAACATGCATTTTATTTATTATCAAAATTCCCAAAAAGAGTTATCACACTTCACATTCTTTATCAATTCCTTTATCATGAAAAAATGTGTTTAATTGAGCATGAAAATTGGATAAATTTGATTATAATCAAATTATAGGAAACACTAGATTCATTTCAACATGGACCATATTAAATTATTACTATAATTAAATAATTATTTCTAGATTTATGTTTTTTACCATTTTTTAATCAATAACAACATGATAATCAATTTAATAATAAGACATGCTAACAAATATAGCATTGATACCACACTCTCTATAAAATCAATAGGAAAACCACTATCATGGTATAAAGCATGTTAATATGATATTGAAGACTAATTATTTTTTAATCCAGTTCAATAATTATTAAGTTAATTACAGTTCCATTCAAAGGGATAAACCATATTGACTCTTTGATTGTATATAAATAAATAGTAAAATTAATAAAAATCCCCTACCCCAAAGGGATTTTTTCACCTAAAAATAGACCACCATCATATAACTTATTCACATGTCCTCCAAGAATATTATATCACCACATATTTAAGACAAAATTTAAAGAATTGATTCTCACAGATGGTATACCAAGAGGCATGGAGGGAGAGGCCTTGGCCACCAGGGATTTGGGAGATAAGAATAGGATTTGAGAAAAACCAAAGGAACTATAATTTATGAAGGTGTTCTACATAGTGGATTTTCCTAGTGTGAAACCCTTTCACATCATGTAAATATCATGATTTATGTTTCACTGAAAAATATTTCACCTAAAACCATTTAAACATAAAATATTTCATATTATGAGGCACCCTATGATCTAGCCTTACACAATCCATGTTCACACAATTACGACATGAAATAGTTACATGTCATGAATTCTCCCGGCTTCTATATTTTAGAAGCCAAACACCTTTAATTCTAATAGTTTTATATAAACATGAATAATTGGATCTTTATATATATATATATAAACTAAAAAATATATTTTTCCAAAATATACAATTTAAATAAAAAATTAAATTCAAAATAATATATCTAACAGTTTTAAAAAATTTAAAATAAGAAAAATAAATAAATAAATGTTACATTTAATATTAATATATTACTAAAGTATTTTTTCCAATATTAATTCCTATGGATCATTTTATATGGGAATAAATGTTTAAAATGTCATCATCAATATCCTTTGATAATATTTCTATGGAAGTAGGTATCTCATATAATTCATCATCATTGTCAAGTTTTTTATCAGCAAAATACTATTTTTATTTGAAAAACAATATAACAATGCATATATTATTGATCGAGAATATATAAATTTTTTATGTGTTTCTATGATAAAAGGGTCATATATGTATTCAAATTTATTAATATTTACTAGTGGAATAACAAATTAATCTTGTTCAACAATGTTATTACCAACAACCCATTTAATGTTGAACATAGGGAATATAGATATAGTGCAATAAATCTCAAATATTTATTATGTAACTCCAAAAAATGGACTTGGCATGGAGATTGATGTTTTTAATTTTCACTTAAAAAAAGTCTCGATTCAGTGAACACCAATACACTGAAATTATAAAAACACTACTATTATACTAATATTTTTTATGAAATATATATCTATTAATTTCATTCTTGAATCATGTTATCACATTTACAATTGATCCAACCACTAACCATATAAATACTTCTAAAAAAATAAATCTACCATGCATGATCTGTTTAAACAATAAATTTTTATGTTATTATCATTAAATACCCACATATATTCTTCATATTATTCTATTTTATCCCAATAATATAAGATGTTATATATAACTGGGAACTATATATATTATTAAAGATGTATAAATATGAAATCATTATTTTTTCACATATCAAATATTCTATTTTCAATCCATAGATCCCTTTCCCCCAAAAATTATTTATTCATGGTAAGTTGTATGAAAATTTATATGATATTCTATAAAAATGTAGTCTATAAAAAACTATATCACCTACCCATAAATATAATTCTCAACAATGTATGATTATAGTTGATATGGATTCTTAACATTCCCATTTAATATCTTTATATACTGTTTAAAATGATATATCCAACATAGATATATGAGACCAAAAAGAATTATTTCTCCCACCAAATTAACCTCTTAAATTCACTATTATATAAAAAAAAGATGGTGAAAATTACATTTCTATTTGGAAGTGTATATAAAATACATCATTCTCTAAATTATTAAATAAATTCAAATCCATCACATTTTCAAAAATGTAATTGAATAAATCAAACACCTTTAGAATAGTCATTCAAATTCAGATTGGTAGTATTACATTTAATGAAAGTGGTAATAGATATTACATAATAACTTAAAAATCATGATATTTTATGACAATTAACTTAATTTTTTTTAATGAAACAAATTTTTGTTCATTTGAAGAATAAACCTGATTCACTTTGATACAATAAAGGAATTGAAATAAATTTATATTCTCCAAAATGGATAATGTATGAGAAGTTATTGGAAAATATGTTTTTTCCCTTTATGAGTGGGAGCTAACTCCTTACATATTACCATTATTAGTAAATACAATCTTTTATTCCAACCATCCTTAATTTTTCCTTTAATATATAACATTGTTCCAATTAAACTTCACTGATATTCTTCTTTACATTAATCACATTAGTTTTATATTTGATTTCATGATATCTTTAAATTTTAGGCTCAAATAATATTGACAATTTCTTATATATATTTCTATCATTATATGATATTTGTGTCTTTTTAAATTTGAAAAAAATTATTTTTAATCTATAAAAATATTTATTAGTTGAATAATTAGTTTGGGAAATATGAAATTATTGTGATCCATTAAATTCATTTTTTAATCTTTGATAATAGTGATCTATTAAAAAAATAATCTTTTGATGATGCATGTACCCTATTTCCCTCCCATGTTGTAGTTGATAAAATGAAGTCCCTTATTCATAAATATGATAATATTTATTCCAAGTAACATTATATATAGAAAAATTTCCATATTTTGGGAAGTAATTTATAGTAAACATATTTATTTTATGCAATTGATATTATTTATTTTTAAAAGAATCACAAAGTATGATATCTTACACAAATAAGATTATCAAATTATCAATTTATGGTGGCTAATAACCATGAAGATCATTTCATGGATGTTTTGGTCAATAAATCATTAAAATCAACATGATATATTTTAACTTGATAAAAAACCAAGATATAAGTTATAAATTACCTACAAGACCTTCCATGAACAATTTTTTCTACTAAGACACTGATATCGATTCAATATTTATAATCATAACCCAAGTATGAGATTTATAACTTCATTTACAAATTTATAAAATCATTGATCATTTTTATTTCGTTACAAAAAATCAGTTGGATAAAATAATTCTAAAAAAAATATTCACTCATCTATATGACATATTGTCCATTTTGAATTATTTGAATTTGAAAATAAATATTTAAGACAAATTTTTGTATGAAGACACCAAATTTCCTTAAAAGGAGTCTTGGTACATGACATAATAAATTAATCAAATTCTAAATTTTCTCTCAATTTATACTATGATGTATAACATTTTGGATACTTTAAATGACCTATAATTATTTCTAATATAGAACACAGTCATTGGAATGTGCATGTATCTTATTGTATCCAAATACCATTAGGAATGTTGTAGTTCATGAATTATAATTTTAATATATAAAATTTTTGTGTTTAAAAATCATGTTGTTAAAAAAATATAGTAACTATATAAAAATTCTTTCACTCAATACATTCCTGGATTTCATGTTCACCAATATTAACACAACTAAGAGAAATGTGAATTTTCAACAAACTAGATACAATTATTTTTTAGTATCACCATATAAGTGTGTAAAAGATGATATTTTCTCAACTGCCACCACCTCAATATCATGAATAATTTGTTCAATTTCATTAGAACTTTTATTTTAGAAATATCCATCATCAATTGGTTATGAATTTAGTCCAATTTCACCATGCTAAATCATAGGAATGTTATTTGGGATAAAACCATTGAAAATTAAATGATATATGATTTACTTACTTTGTAGCTTTTTCATTATAAATAATTTAAATCAACGATATAAAAACAAGTCATTGTTGTGAAAATTTCAATTGGAAAATTAAATAAAAGTGTGAACCCCTTCATCACATTCAATAATTGTTTTTCCTTAAGTAATATAACTTTGATTCATTATAACCTGTAACAAAAAAAAAGAAAAATTGGTTATGTTTATTATCATTGATCATTATGTAATGAACTATTAATAAAATGATTTGTTTGTTTTAAAAAATAAAAAATAAAAATACTCAATATAAAATAAATATATGAATAACAAATAATGATAACTTAGAACATATAAAATAAAAAATAAATTTTGTAAATTTTTTAATAAAAACTAATAATAATTACACACATTTATAAAGTTTATATTTTAGATTTTAAATTAATTATTATTTTAGAATTTTAAATTTCAATATGAAAGTGAATTATATAATTAGATGAAAAAATTATTAATAATAATTACAGAATATTTTTTATTTTTTTAAGTGGTATCATTTGTAATGAATATCAATAGAATGAAAAAAGGAAAAGAGTATATCTAAATGTAAAAGATATTAATATATATTATTAAAAAATTATTATAATAGATTAAAAATGTATTAATAATTATTGAATCTATCAACTAAAGGAATGTTATGATTAACTATAAATTTTTAACCTTTTAAATTGGAAAGATTAAAACAGGGCCTCAACAATAATAATTAAAAATTATATAAGAAAAATAATTATGATTTATAAGTATTCATACTCAAACAATGTTAATAATACTTAGTAAATTATTAGTTATTTTCAATTTTTTATAATTTTTTTTAAATGAAATAGGAGAAAAGATAAAATCTAAATCATGAAAAAATAATTTGTAAATAATAATTTGGAAAGTACATATCCTAATGTAATTTGATGAAAAAAATATTAAAAGTTAAAGTATACTTCTTGTAGTGACTAAATTGAATCTTTCAATGATATTTTAAAATAATCAGTACATATACTTAAATTTGAAATAAATTTTAAAAAATTTATAAAATAAAAATAATTAAATAATAAAACTACAATTCATGATTACCCATAAATTTTTCTTATATTCATAATAATAATTATTTCTGCATTAAAAATATTTTTAATTAATCAAAAACATATTAGAAAAAGGAAAATTATAAATGAAAAATAAAATAATCCTAAATTAAAATAATGGAATATTTTCAGATATTTAAATGTATTAAGTATGATCATATATTGAAAATGATACTAAAATTTGGTAAAGGAGTTTCTATATTTTTTTGAATGTTTGAACTTAATGTATATAATTATTAACCCAAATTGTTTTATCATTAATCCTTTTAATGATGATAATGTAAACTATAATAAGAACTTTTAGAAAACTATAACCCTTCAAATAAATATACCCAAGTGGGCGGAGGATGATAAAAATGATCGATGAAAGATGGAACATAGAGCATGAAAGTAGTGGCCAACAATGGATGATGGTGGATGATAGTTGTTAAGGCCAACTAAAAGAGAGTTGAGGCTGCTAGATCAAAGAATGAAGGGTTAAGGTTTACTATGTGGGTGAAAACAGACAACAGTCATGAGAATGAAAGATCAAAAAATGACTTTTCCTAATATTTCCAAAAAAACTAAAAAGATTATTTACGTTATTTATTTAATAAATAATGTGGAAAACTAGTCTCAAATATCAGTTATTTAATAATAGACATAAAAACATACTCCTTGAATTTTTACCATCGGTTATTCTTTAATTAATTTTAAAAATTATTTATAACATCGTTTATCTGCAACTGATGTTTAAAATGCATCATTTTAAATATATTTTTCACTCTCTAAAAATATAAAAACCCACCATTCCTTCATCAAGAGATGATAAATCAATCTGATGATTGATATGATAATCATAATACCTAGATACCATTATTTTTTCTACATTAATATTGAACCCCATATTCTTTTTTACAGTATGACCTAAAAATTTAAGAAATTTCTATATAATAATCCCCATAAAATATTTTCTAAATAATTAAGTCTCATACCATTAGTAATAATGTTTATTTTTTCTTAAAAATATAGTCATGGATTTATAATCTCTTAAATTTATAAAATCACCCATAAGATTAATAGATATTTTCTTTTACTTATTGAATATCTATCTTCTAACTCAATTGTTTTAACCATGAATTAAATAACATAGGTTTATATAAAAACTATGACTATTAAAATTCCCTAAAATATATTATTCTTTATACAAAATAATATGTTTGAAAAATTATTAAAAAAATAAAAATCAATACACAAAGATGTCCAGGTATTTTTGGAACACTCTATGGACACTAAGAGTAAAAAAATCCTATTATCCATATCTAGGACAACTTATTACATGCATAAAAAATTAATCAAACTGTATCCCAAAAATTATCCCTTAATACAATGTAGTTATAACATTTTACAAAATTATAATGTTCCTCAATCATTAAAATGTCCCACGATGTTATTATACCATAAGTCACTAATATTCCTAATAATATAGTAATAAATATTTGTTAATTTAGAAATCTATTTTGTAGTGTTAGACATATTATAGGTTTCAAATATATTACTATTAAAGGAATCATACTAGTGTATAGTATGGGCCTGAAATAAATGATGCAATATCCTAAAAAATATCAGAATCTACTATTTAATAATAAAGTTTTTCAAAAACATCATATATTATTCAGTACATTTTTTATGTAATCATTAGGGAATTAATATTTTTACAAATTAACCAATAATAACTTAACCTTGATTCGGGCCACGAATGACATGAAACGTGTTTCCCTAAATTAATAAAGGATAATAACTAATGATAAAATATGAATATATGTCATGATGGTTTATTTCACATGACCAAAGTATAATATTCAAAATTTTACTTGGGGATGACTTTTTTATTTATAAAATTGACTATTTTTTAATTTTGATTGATTTATTGATACCGCTTATGAGAAAATTATTAATTTATATAGATTTATGGGTACAATGATATTTTTTATCAAAATAAAATAAAAATTTCTAAACAATGTCCCATTGTGGAAATTATATATCATATTAAATATGTATCAAAATGAACTTTTGTGTGTGTGGAGTTTTATAGTGTATGGTATTATAGTTAATTTTTACATTTTTTAATTATAGTCCCTAAGCTAGTTTTGTGTATATATTAACAATTTGTAATGACCTAGGAATTTATAAAATAATAATTTTCACTTAAATTAATATTTATGAATAATATGTTAATTTTACTTTAATAGGTATTATTTTTTATGATATCTTACTCGACACACAACAATAGGTTTCTCCGAAATCTCACATTGTACACAATAGTGAGTTATACCAAAAAACATAATAATAATAATAATATTATTATTTTAAATGGTAGTTAACTCCTAGCCGGTGGAATGGTAAGAATTAATATTATTAAATAAATTTTGAAATATGGTTTACACATGTTAGAATAATTATTCATTGGTTACCAAATTTATTAGAAATGGAAATAAAAACCAATTGAATATAAATGATGTGTTTTTATAAGAACCTATTTAAAAGAGAATAATTTTTTTTATAAAATTGAATAAATATTTATTGTTTTTTTATTTAATAAAAAATATATGTTATATATTAAATTTAATGTTTTAAATTCTTCTTATATTTTTTTTATATATGATATGATAACGAATTCAGTTTTTTAATTAAAAGAAGTATTTTTCTAAAAATGTAGTTTTATAACATTTTGATAGAGAACTCTTTTTAAATCTTGTTTTTATCAATTTAATATGTTCTATTAGATAAATTAATCTTTTTTATCAAAGCGTGACATCAAAATTTACATTGGTTAAATTTTTGGTAATTTTATGATAAAGTTCATTTTTAATGAATAGTGAAAAAATAATGCATTTTGATTCAAAACTAATTTTTCATCTAATTAATTTATATAGTTATATTATCATTTTAATTATTTTTAATGTGTAATGGGATTAAGGTTTTATCATTTATTCTAATATTGGTAATCAGAAGAAATTTCACTTTTAAATTGGATATAAACACATGTCAATCATTTGAGAAATTTTACTTTTTTAAAACACACATTTTGTTTTTGACAACAGGATTTAATTCTAAATTAATTTATATAAATTATGTGTTCTGAATTTGGAAAAATGGATTCTATATTTTTAATAATATGGTTTAAATTTTTTAAATAGGTACCTTTTATTTTTGGACATTATGAATTGTATATTCAATAATTATTTTATTTACTATGGTTAAAGGGTAAATCAGGTAAATAAAGGTAAATAAATATTATTATAATAATTTTAAGCACCCTAACACATTTTTTAACCCTATTGGATGAGATATTTCTGACAATGGGAATCCTTGGTTCGATTTGGGGTCCCCATGGAGCCAGTCAGATGTGAAAATGACATTTTATAATAACTAATTTAATGTAAAGAGAAATATCACAGAAACATGTTTCTTTTACTAAAACAATTTTTATATGGGGTTATATAAGTGATATATTAAACTCTACTTAGTCATTATAAATATAAAAATATTTTTTATATCGTGATATTTTTTTTATAATTTTTATACATTAAATAAATAAATTTAATTATGACACAATGATGATGTAGTGATTGCTTCATTAATAAAGGATTCAAATAAATTAAAGTTGATTATTTTGATTCAATACACTAATTTTATGGATTATAATGACATATTATGTTTCAGATAATTCATTTTGTTTGTTGTAATCAATTTTTTATGACAAACAAAAAATAATTACTAAATATTGTTGAAATTGACATAAATGAGTTTGTAAAACAAATACTATTTTTAATAAATGATATAACAGTACTAAAAATATGAGATTCGAAAAAATAACTTATATAATGTTAAAAATTTAATTAAATATCCCTTTATGGTTATCTTGGCATTTTATAGTAACTATAGTAACTATATATTATGAAAATGGAAGAAGACATGGTAAGAGTTAATGTTTTTAACTAAGTGTTAAAGCAAAAAGATAAGGTGAAATTTGTTACATAAACATTTATAAAACCTATTGGTTGAGAGGTTTTCAAAACAAAAAATTTTATTTTTTAAATAAATGAATTTGTGACCATTTTAAACCAAAAATAAATTTATCATAAAATAAGATTTCAAGATATTCCTAAAGTACCCCTCCTCTCTCTTATAAAAGGCCACCACCTCTACCCACATAATCAAACTTCTAAATCTCCTTGGATCATTAAATATATGCTTAAATAAGCTCTGAATATCCCTCCCTTACTTCTAGAAGCCTTTCCTTGGGAAAATGGAAATTCAAGAAAGCCATTAGGCTCAAATCAAAAGATGTTATTTGATTTAGAGGCAAAGTCTTCTATCAAGTTCATTTCCTTTATTTTCGTTCTCCACTCTCTATTATCTTATCATTATTTGATAACATAAAAACCAGTATACTAAATATAATAGGATTTTTTTATGATAAGGATTCAAACTAAACTTACACACTTCTAAATCTAATAGATACAGATATACTGTTTCTACGTACGACGAGTTACTGCCTCACAAAACGATGATTGTTCAATTTTATCCTACCACCTCTCATGGTGGCCATTATGATGGAACTATATTTATATATGATATATGTTATATTTATATTGTCTTTATTATTTTGTATTTTTCATTTACATCACACCTTTATACTTTCCATAATATGTGAATACGATAATTTCATTTGAGGAAGTGCAGACTACCACCCTCTCAAAGTGATATGGAATGTTCATGTCATACATGGAATGTATAAAGCATGAAATTAATGAAATTATGTAACATATATAACATTTATATTATACTGGAATTATAATATACCTATTTTCTATTTAATTTTCTTTACTTTAATATGGAAAAGAAATGATAGTAACATTCATGTGTATGTACGACCTACCGTCTCCATGAACGGTTCATTTCATTTCTTATCTCAAAATGTTATGTACTATTATAAATACATATATATACTAGTTATATATTTTATTTAAATCATGAATAATATTCTGAAGATAATTTAATTTTGACCACATGGAAAATTTTTAATTATAACAAGTTCATTTTCGACTCAAGTACCAAATATCCACAAAACGACCAATATGAACTAAAATAATTATATGATTGTCATAACAAGGTAATAAATGATATTAAATGAATAATAAAAATTAAAAAAGTTCTGAATCAAGTATAAATTCACTTAAATTTATTATTAACTAAGAACAAGGAACATGCATGACGAGTCAGACTTATGGCAAGGGACTTCATCTCAATCTCCTTTCATTGAGGAATATTTTGATAATATACACCTAATTATTTTATATATTTTATAATAAAACCCTTTGACTTATAATTTCATTCAATGGGAATCTTTTTTCTATGAATCATTTTACTAAACTACAAAATGAATATTTTTAACGTATGCGTCGACAACAACCTTTCTGCCACTATAACCATTTTTTTGATATTTGGATTCCTCTATAAGACTTATTGTTAAAAAAAGAAATACGTTATTCTCTTTTGAGTGTTTTTGTATTGAACATAGTTTTTCAAAATATATTTCGTATTTCAATATCATGAAATGATTTCTTGTGATTGAAAATTAAAATTTATTAGTGAAATTTTGAAATTTTAAATATTTTATATGTTATGATTAGATAATGCTACTTGAACATTTTACGAGTGGGTATATGATAAACCAATGATGGGTGGTTACATGAAAAACAAAATTATTGGTGGTTTCATGATAAACAATTGACGGGTTGTTATGTTATAAACTTTAATGCATTGGGTATGGAATTCTTCCATATGACTATTCCATTTAGTGACATTTGTGAAAGTCGACTGTATGGTTATTCCATTTAAGTATGTTTATGTCCCAAGTTACCTTTATATGCTATATGTTTATTTACATAGAATTTATGGTAATATTTTGTTTACAAAAAGGGTAATCAATGATATTATATTCAATGAAGTATATTTACCACTTCATGAAGCTGAAAGGTATTACTTTATGATAATGTATTCATGGTTTTCATGTTATCCCATGAATAACTGTTTTCATTAATTATGTTACCCTTTACTGATCTTTTTATGATCATCACAAGTTTTGAAATGATTTTCACATGACATAAATAATAAAAAAGTCAAGGATGGGATCATGGAAAATTTATGATATTAAAACATGGAACAATGTCATGTTTATTTTTAAATATTTTTTTATAAAAAAATGGATAGTGAGTATAAGTGCCTACTTGCAATATTGATGATGTTATGTATAATTTATGAAAAAATTATCTAAATCTCTAAACCTGGAAAGATACTCAATGTTAATTATTTAATTATCTCAAGATAAAGTAATGTTTAAGGCTAGGTCCATATAGTTGGTATCATAGGTCGATTTAGACAACTTTAGAGGTTAGAGTGTAATTTAATAATAAGTGACATGTATTATATAACCACAATGGTTAGAATATTATAAATAATCATAATTATTTTATATTAATTTAATGAGTTTAATATTACATGAATACGTTTATATTAGTGTTTACCCTCCTCATAAGATAATATATGATGATTTTACTGATATAATCAGACTAATTTTTTTGGTTTTAGCAAATGGATGGATCTAGAATGAAACAAAGTAACAATGGATGTGAAGGAAACTATGGTGGGTTTCTGAATAAGAAACCAAATAAATGGAGGTCTGCAAAGAGAACTCTTATGGTTATTCGTAACCAACTATTTGAGTCATGATTGACCACTAGAACCATGTCGGATTTTCTAAGGAATCATATATGCATGAAAAGATCCCTATGGATGTTTAGGTAATAATCATAAAGGTAAGTATATTCTAAAACCAAAGTGTCAAGGGTGTAGAAAGAAATTCCTTGGAAAATGTCTCAAAGGGACATGAAGATGTTATAGTTGGGGTAATTAAGTTCATAAAGTAATAACCTAACATGGAAAAAAGGTAACATTTAGTTGGATCTAGGAAAGGGAAATCAGTTATTTCCTAGGGATCAATTGAATATTTTAATGATAGTGTGCATGGTCATTATTCAAATAGATGTCCTAAGAAGAAAGTTTTGGAATAAGATCTGCATGACCGTACAAATATATGTATACGAATAGCTAATTCCATTTCAATTGAAGACCTGGAAACTGAAAATGACATATGAAATCTATTTATTATTTCTTAGCTCATGTTTTGACATTATTGAAATCTCAATACATTATGAATGATTTTTTTGTAGCAAAGAAGTATAAAAAATAATATGGGAGAAACACAAATAAATTATCATGAAGAATGATCAATGATTAATATATCTAATTTTTAAAAATTTAAGAGTTATTATAGATCTATGGATGATGATATGTTTAAATGTATTAATTATGGGATTACATTTGAATAATTATAGTATTTTTAGCCCTTATGTTTTTTATATAAAAATTTTAATTGAGGAAGAATTATATTTTCTTTTGTGGATATAGTAATGAAGAACCATTAGGGATTATACGATCCTTGAATTTGAGGAAATTAAGGGTTCTTAATTTTTGGGAATGTTTTACAAATTATAATGTTTTAGGAAAAGGACAACCCATAGTAAGTATGACAAACCGTTGCGTTTGGCATGGCTACAGGAATCAAACCCACAACCAAAGGGCGGCAAGGGCGCATCGCCTACCACTAGCCTATGTGATTCCCCCAGTTCGTATGACTTACTATTTTTAGTTAAATGATTCTATATATCGAGAATATGTTGATTTTGGGAAGTTATGTTTTATCAAATAGATATTATTAGTATAGGAAAATGATTTGGTGATTAAATGATAAATGTCATTTTGGAAGAAGTTCTCTCTTTTGGGAATACTATATGCTTAAGGAGAATAGAATTCTATCGGATTTCATTTGAGGAGTAATGTTTGAATTTTATTTTGGTAGAATATATATTTTTATAATGGACTTATGGAAATTTGGGTCGTTTATGGAAATGATTAACCTATCATAGAGAATATGTGACTTGGTTAATTACATTAAAGTATGAGAATATAAGAGTAGTTGATGTTATTTGGGGATAAATGTTAAAATTTATCTGGGAAAACTATGTGATCAAATATTTCTGAGTTTTAAATTTCAATATTAATTGGATTATTTTATTGAATTTTCAATGACTTGTTTGTTTAATGGTCTATTTAGAAATTGGGAATTACTATTGAATTTTTGATATTAAAAGTAGTCCTCCTTATAAATATTTTATTATTTTTTGGGGATTATATGATATTGTACTAACAATTTTGGTTTTGGGTTAATGTCTAAATATATGGGAAATATATAGTTCATCTTTTATGGATTACATGATTATCTAGAAGTTTATTATAGTTCTTCATATGTGACCTAGTCATCTTGTATACTCATTGTTTGGAGAAAATACGAGTTTGTGGTATAAATTTATTAAAGGATGAAACTCTACTTGAGAAGTAAGTATATTTCCTTATGTTATTATTCAAGCTCATAAATAAATTACTCAATGTTATTAAAAGTTTATGAAACAATAAAAAAATTCCATTTAATTTTTCTATTTGGATATCATTGACCATTTTACCCATCACAATTTTATGGTTTTATGGTAGTTAACTCTCTCTTGATTATGTTTTCTATCATTCTCCATCAGAACATGATGGTTAGTTTCTCTTATATATACATGTTTCTTATATGTAATACTTGTATGTGTTATATTGGTTGATCTTTAAACTTATATTTTTTTTCTTTTTAACATGATATATTTTTTGTCTCTTTTTCTGATGTGGTATTTTCAATGAAGTTTCTGATCCCAATTTCAAAATTTTGAGGACACAATTTTCAATAGGTGGAATGATATAATGTCCTAAGAATTTATAGAATAATAATTTTTATTTATATTAATATTTATGAATAATATGTTAATTTAATAGTAATGTGGATGGTTTTTACAATATCCTACTCAACACACAACAATGGGTGTCTACGAAATCATATGTTGCACACAATAGTGAGTTATACAAAAAAATAAGACAATAATATTATTACTATTTTAAATGGTAGTTAAAGCCTAAACATCTGAATGGAGGGAATTAATATTATCAAATAAATACTGAAATATGGTTTACACATTTTTAAATAATGATTCATTTTATACCAAATTTATTTGAAATAGAAATAAAAACAAATTGAATATAAAGGATGTATTTTTATGAAAACCTATTTAAAAGAGAATAATTGTGTTTAGAAAATCATATAACTATTTATGGATTTTTATTTAATAAAAAATGTATGTTATATATTCAATATAATGTTTTAAATTCATCTTATTTTGTTTTCTAGTTATGATATATGAATAAATTTAATTTCTCGAATTAAGGACGTATTTTTCTGAAAATGCAGTTTTAATACCTTTTGATGGTGAATCCTTTTTAAAAATATTTTTATCACTTTTATATGATATATTTGAAAAAATAAACTTCTTTTATAGAATATATACATAAAATTGTTTTTCTGTTAACATTTGGGTAATTTTCTGAGAAAGTTTAATTTTTTATGAATAGTGAAAAATTACTGCATTTTATTTCAAAACTGCATTTTCATCTATTTTATATACATAGTTATATTATTATATTAAATGGGTTTAAATTTTAATTAGATTATGTTTTTATCATTTATTTCAAATTTTTTAATTATAAGTAATTTCACTTTTAAATTGGATATAAACACATGTCAATCTTTTTGATAGATTTTACTTCTTAAAACCCCAATTTTTGGTTGTGTAAACGGGATTTAATTTTAAATTAATTTCTAAAAATATTGTGTTTTAAATTTTAAAAATTGGATTCCATATTTGGACTTATAAGTTTAAAATTTTGTAAATAGGTACCTTTTCTTTTTGGACATTATGAAATGTAACTTTAGTAATTATTTTATTTACCATGGTTAAAGGGTAAATCTGGTCAAAAAGGGTAAAAAAATAATATTATAATAATATTAAACTACCATAACATGTGTCCTAATCCAATTGGATGAGATTTTTGCGACACTAGGAATCCTTGGGTCAATTTTGAGACCCCATAGAGCCACCTAGATGTGAAAATGACATTTTATAACAACTAATTTAATGTAAAGTGAAATATAACATAAACATGTATCTATTACTAAAAGAATTTTTATATGGGGTTATATAAGTGATATATTAGACTAGAAATAGTCATCAGAAAGATAAATATATTTCCTACATCATGATAGTTTATTTATAATTTTTAAACATTAAATAAATAAATTTAATTATGACACAATGATGATGTTGTGATTGCTTCATTAATAAATGATTCAAATATGTGATATTATAAATATTAAAATAAATGAAATTTGATTATTTTTATTATATCTAGTTTTTTTTGGATGATATTGAAATATTACCTTTCAGTTAATTCCATTTTTTAAGAAATAAAGTTTTTATGACTTCAGCAAAAATCTATTACTAAATAGTGTCAAAATTGAAATAAATGAGTCTGTAAAATAAATACTATTTTATTAAATGATATAATAGTAATAAAAATCTAAGATTCATACAAATAACTTAAACAGTAATTATCCAATTAGGGATTCCTTGGAATTTTATAGTAACTATAGTAACTATATATTATGAAAATGGAATAATACATGGTAAGAGTTCATGTTTTTAACTATGGTTTAAAGAAAAAAAATATATGGTTAAATTTGTGACCTAAAAATGTATAAAACCTATTGGTTGAGAGGTTTTAGACCCAAAATTATATTATATTTGAAATAAATTAATTAGGTACCATTTGAAACGGAAAATAAATTTGTCATAAAATAATATTTCAAGATATTCTGAATGTACCCTCTTCCCTCTTATAAAAGGCCACCACCTCTACCCACATACTAAAACCTCTAAAGCCCCTTGTATAGTCCAAATTCTACTCAATTAATCTCCCAAATTCCCTAAATTACTCTTACAATACTCACATTGGCTATAAGGAAATTCAAGAAATCCATTCGGCTCAATTCAAAAGAAGTTACCCAATTTAGAGGCAACGTCTTCTCTCAAGTTCCTTTCCTTTATTTTCCTCCTCCACTCACTATAATCATATTATTCATTGATTACATAAATAAACAGTATAATAAATATACTATTATATTATTATGAGAACTATTTTAACCACACTTACACACACCTCTATCTAATGGATACAAACATACTGTTTCTGTCAATGACGATCTACTTCCTCACGAAACGATGACTGTTCAATTTTCTCTTACCACATCTCATGGTTGACATTATGTTAAAAATTTATTTATATATGTTATATATTATATTTATATTGTATCTATACTTATTTATTTTTTATTTACATCATACCTTTATTCCTTCCATAATGTGTAAATACGATAATTTCATTTGAGGAAGTGCGGACTACCGCCCCCTCAAAGTGACTTGACTCATTCATGCCATACATGGAACATATAAAAGATATAATTCATGCAATTATTTAATATATATATAACATAGATATTATAATTTAATTATAATATACCTATGTATCATTTAGTTTTCATTCCTTTAATAATACAAATAAATGAATGTAGCGTTCATTCGTACGTACGACCTACCGTCTCCATGAACGGTGCATTTCATTTCCTACCTCCAAATGATATATAATATTATAAATACACACACACACACACATATATATACTATATATATATGATATTTAAATCATGAATAATATTCTTGAGATAATGGACTTTTGACCACACAGAAAATTTGTAATTATAACAAGATCATTTTCCACTGAAGTACCAAATATCCACAAAAGGATCGATATGAACTTGGAAAATTATATGATTTTTATGAAAAGGTAATAAGTGATATAAAAGGAATAATAAACATGAAAAATATTCTGAACCATGCATAAATTAACTTAAGTTTATTATTCAGGAAGAACAATGAACAAACAGGATGAGTCAGACTCAAGGTAAGAGACTTTGTCTCAATCTCCTTTCTTTGAGGAATATTTTGAAAATATACACCACCTTATTTTATATGGTTTATAATAAAACCCTTTGAATTCTAATTTCCTTAAATGAGAATTTTTTTTCTATGAATCATTTTACTAAATAAAAACATGAATATATTTAACATATGCAGCGACAATGACCTTTCCCCTGCCATAACCGTTATTTGATATTTGGATTCCTCTATAAGCCTTATTGTTTTTTAAAAAAGAAAACAAATACCTTATTCTATTTTTGGATTTTTTAATATTTAAAGAGTTTTTTTGAAATGGAATTAGTATTTAAATAACTTGAAATTATTTCTTATGATTTCAAAGGAAATGTTATTAGTGAAATGTGGATAATTGCAATATTTTATGTGTTATGTTTATATAATTGTACTTGGACATTTGACGGGGTGTTACATCATAAACCAATAATGGGTGGTTACATGATAAACCAAATGATAGGTAATTCTGTGATAAACCATGTACGGGTGGTTACATTATAAACTATAAGGCAATGTGTATGGAATTCGGTCAAATGTCTATTCTATTAAGTGACATGTGTGGAAGTCGACCGTACGGTTATTCCATTTAAGTATGTTTATGTTCGAAGTTAACTTTATATGATATTTGTTTCTTGATATGGTATTCAATGAAATATTTTGGTTACAAAAATGGTAGGCAATAAGCTTATATTAAGTGAAGTATATTTCCTACTTATTAAAGGTGAAAAGTATTACTTTATGATAAAGTATTCCGTGTTTTCATGTCAAGACTAACAGTTTTCTTTCATTATGCTTCCCTTACTGAGATTTTTATGCTCATCCAAAGTTTTAATGTAACACCCTGAGATTTTATGAAAAATATTCTTTTTAATTTCATTAATGTCTTTTGTTGTACACTACACCAAAAGGAGCTTGCACAACACGCATCCTTGACTTGCCTTGCATTACACGCAATAACGACCTTCCTCGATAGCGTGTGTAGTATGCAATAACGAGTTTCACTAAACAACGACATGCTATTAAAATATTATTAAAACTAGCCGTTATGAATAGTAATAAACACTTTTTGAAATTTTGTAAATTTTATTTTTCAAAATAGACTTCATTTTTGGATTCATAAAATCGAAATTATCTTAGGGTGAAATTTTGGTACTTTTCGGATAACTTTCATTTTCTGATGAATAGTGAAAATTACTAAATTTTAATTAAAAACAACCTTTTTAATATAAATAATTAATAGTGATAAATTATTAATTTGAGTGGTTTTAAAGTATATTTAAAATATATTTTTACAATTTAATACACTGTTGGTTATTGGATGTAATTTCACATTTAAACCAGACATAAACAACTGTCAATCTTTTGATAGTTATTATCTCTTAAGAACACGCTATTTGTTTTGACGACGAGAATCAATTTTTAAATTAATTAATGCAACTGATATGTTTTGAATTTAGTAAAATAGACATC
Organism: Viscum album; assembly: GCA_963277665.1. NCBI lineage: Eukaryota > Viridiplantae > Streptophyta > Magnoliopsida > Santalales > Viscaceae > Viscum > Viscum album. The sequence continues at coordinate 991,255,630 of OY728146.1, forward strand.
ATTTTTGAATTCATAATATCAAATATAGCTTAGGCCTAATTTTTGGTATTTTTCTGGAAACTTTCATTTTTTGATTAATAGTGAAACCACTAAGTGGTAGTAAAAAAAATTAATTTTTCATAAAACTTAGTTTTACCGCTTCTGTGAGTGGAATTTCAAAAATCCGACAGACACGGTTGATGTCAGTAAGTAAAATGTGGTTCAATGAGATGAAAATAATTTTTGGTGAATAGTAACTTTTTACTTTTTTTACCATGGTTAAAAGTAAATAGGGTAATTAAGGGTAAAAATGATATTATTATTACCCTAACACATGTCCTAATTCTATTGGATAAGTGTAATTCGACCAAAAACAACATTAGGAATAAAATATGACCATTTAGTCCCACTTGGATTAGATTAGGACATTTATTATTTATTTATTTAAAGAAGGGTTAAAATAGTTAAAATCAAAGTTTAATAACTAAATAATTTTTAATTTAGGGTTATACATAAGATAAATTCGACTATAAATTTTAATTATAAAGATAAAAATATTTCCTAAATAATTATATTTTATTTGTAATTTTTAGAAATTAAAAAAAGTTAATTTATTTATGACACAAAGATAATGCAGTAATTATCTTATTAATGAAATATTGACATAATTAATGTTATAAAAACCCAAATAAATGTAATTTGAGACTTTTTATGAATTAAACTAATTTTATAGGTTAATATGACATGTTAGTATTGATTTAATTAACTTTTTTCGAAAAAATCATTCTGTTATGATTTTTACAAAAATCAATTACTAAATATTGTCAAAATTGACATAAAATAGTTTTTTAAAAAAATATTATATTATTAGTTGTTATTTTATTCCTAAAAATCTAAGGTTCGGCCAAATGACTTATATAAGGTTATATATATTAATAATAAACAACTTGGGGTTCTTTTGGCTTGTTATTGTAAGTTTACTAACCTTATATTGTAAGAACACAAAAAGACACGGTAAAAGTAAAATTATCTAACTTAAGGTTAAATATAAATGATAAGGTTAAAACAGGAACCTAAACTTGTCTAAATTCTATTGGATGATAGTATTTCGACCCATACCCACCTTAGCTTCGAAATAAATAAATTTGGAGATATTTAAAACCGAATTTGACTTTATAATAAAATAATAGTTTTAGTTATTCCAAAGGTGCCCCTCTCCTCCCTTATAAAAGGGCACATCCTCCCCCTCTTCCTCACACCACTTTGAGCCTTCAAGCTCGGCCAAACCCTGAAAAAGTTTCTTCTAAACTTCCATAAAAACATCCTAGAGGTCCTGGTCTTCTTCAGAGACCAATTTTAGTACCCTAAGAGGAGGACTCAAAGAGGCGCTTCAAAGAAGAGGTAATGTCCGTTACCGATTCTTTCAACTTTATTTCTTCTTCCACTTCTTATTCTTAGGTTGTTTCATTATGAAGTAATAAAATCAGTATCACTCATATAATGATATGTTATTATAAGTATGAAACAACCCGATTTCACCATCTATCCATCCTACGGAAAATGAAATCACCCCGCGTGCGTACGTACGGAATACCGTCTCCACGCCGTGATGTAATCTATTTTCCACCACCACCTTACTTGGATGGGTATAATGGTGTAAATAATGACTATATATGACTATTGTGAAGTGATATTGATTCTGAAATAGTATACATACACTCCAATACAATTCAACGATCATGAGAATGATATCATCGCTCGTGCGTACGTACGGACTACCGTCTCCACAACGCAATGAGATTCATTATCCACGTTAACCATTCATGAATGATTATAAAGTATATATAATAAGTAATCATGAAATATATGAAATAATAATACTACTGGATTTATGTATATATATATTTACATCATCTACTTAATACCACTCAATTCAATAAGGAAACGAAAATAGCGTTCATGCGTACGTACAACCTACCGTCTCCATGAATGGTGTATTTCTTTCCTTTTATAGATCCATTATATATATGTATATTATGAATATATATTATATATAAATAATGTTTTAAATTTTGGATTTAATTAATCATGATCTAAGTAATCATATGAATAATTACAAGTTAAAACACAAACGACAAATGAGGCGATTTTACAAAAAACGCTACTTTAACATGAATTTATAAAAAGAACGGGTAATATAAAGTCACAAGTGAAAAATATATGATATAGTAAAAATAAATATGATTCTGTAATAAGTCAATAACATTATTTAAATCATTATACAGGAGGTTCAGACACTTACGAAGCAAATCAGACCTAAGGTAAGGGAAAATATCATAATCTCATTTTTATCCGAGATTTTTTATACTTTGGTATTTACTGGGGTTTATTTTATCATCCACATCCATGTTTCCTCAATATGTAATATTATTTCCATCCACCTACAATTTTTTAAATCCAATTTTACCCTTTGGTGAGTTTTTAGTAAAAGATATGAAAGTAATCTTTTGTCGTTTTTCGTACGAGGTACTTTTTGACTTTTCTGACAAAAGTATGAGAAGAATGTTTTTTAACTTATACGACATGAATGGATTTTTAAAACATCATTTCCAAGAAGATTCCTTTACAAGTTTTCGAGTTTATTTTTAATCAACTTCTTTTAGTTTAAAATTGTATGACATGTTAAGAAAGGAAAAATATTTTTGAAGTAGAAAGGATATTTTCCTCAAGAATGGAGTTCAAGAGTTTTATCAAAATTATTTTCCATCTAAGATAATACAGGGTTCTATTTATATCCCTATTATTACATGGATTTTATTATGTTGTGATGGAAATATTTTTATGAATTCCTTTATCTTATATGAATTGTTTTATGATGTCACGATGTTTAAGATTCCCATTTTTATTACATGGGTTATGCTATGATGTATGGTTTATGATTTTTTGGCACACATAAGAATGGTATCATTATGAGATGGGTGGGACCTATATCTCCCTCCAATGAATTGGGTAAAGATTTTATATCTCATGAGATAGACATGTCTGGAACGGCATGTTAAACTGGTTTAGTGAAACAGGACTGAAACGAAAAGTGAACTCGGTTCAAAAATGGACTTTGTCCACTAAGATAGTCTTGGCGATGAGTTTTGACTAATAAGAAATGATTCTCTATGATTATGTGTGTATGACAAAAAGTTTCATGTTTTAAGTTATGATTATTGGGATTACATTTCAATACTATGATTGATCCCATGTTTTGAAATTATGATTTATTTTGCAGGTTAATATTTCCAAAAGTTATGTTCTTATGTATATGATGTGATTGATATTTCTTTTGTTTACCCTTATTGAGCATTTGAGCTAACCCTTTTGTGTTTTCCTTTCCCCAGGATATAAAGAAAGGGTTTAGGTATAAAAAAATAATATCTTTATGGGAGATGTTGAAGATCTTTCACCACGATTAGAAGATTATATTCCGAGTTTCCAAAGACACTAAACTATTACGGTCCTTGTGTGTGTGTGTTTTGTTATGTACTAAGTATTCTGAAAAAGTAATCTAACGTCCTTGTACGTCAAGATTCAGGTATCTACAGTTGGTATCAGAGGAAAGGTTTAGTCAACCTTTGGAAACTAGGATGCAAGAACTTTAGTGAGATCCCTAGAGGTATTTCTAAGGTATGTCTAGGGATGTCCCTAAGGTTAAGTATAAGCATAGGTTATAGTACTAGAATTACGGTAACCCAAGATGTTAGATATTGAAGGTACCCCCCCCCCTTTATTATGTTGTTTTCCCTAACGTGATTTTTTCCTCTCACTCTATTCTTTTTGGGTTTTAGATGATGGTTGGAACCCGAAGGAACCGTGTTGATCAATGCAATGGACAATGCAATGATTGTCCTTCTGAACAAACAAATGTTATGGGAGATGGAGTGAAAAATCTTATTGCTATACTTACACAAGCTATGAATCATTCTGGACTTACAAATGAGCAGATAAGGGAACAATATTCTATTGAGTACTTCATGAGGCAACGTCCACCTTCTTTCAGTGGGTCTTCTGATCCACTTGTTTCCGAACAATGGATCAGTACTACTGAAAAGATATTTTCGGTTCTTCAATATTCCGAACATGATAAAGTCATATTAGCAGTGTACATTTGGAAGATGATGCTGATAAATGGTGGAATATTATCAAGAATACGAGGCCAAGAGATGAAATTGAGTCCATGGAATGGGACGAGTTCAAGAACTTATTTTTCAATAAGTAATTCCCTCGTATTCTTCGAACAACAATGGAGAAGGAGTTTCTTGAACTAAAGCAAAATGATGTTGAATCTGTTGGTATATACGAAGAGAATTTTACAAGGCTTGCAAGGTATGGATATGGATTTATCATCCAACCTAAAAGTAAAGTTGATCGATTCTTAAGTGGATTAAAACCAAATATTCGAAGGGCATTAGCTAAAAGAGACTTCAGTAGCTATGAAGAAATTGTGCGTTGTGCTATCAAGGTAGAAATGGAAGTTGGTGTTACTTATCCATCTCATAGTTTTGACAAGAAACAAAAGATGGAGTTCAAGGAGAAATCTCTGAATAATGGTGAAAAGAAGATGAATGTTTCCTTATGCTCAAAGTGTGGAAAGAAGCATGGTGGAGATTGTCTTAAAGGGACAAGTAAATGTTTCAAATGTGGAAAGGAAGGTCATCGGGCATTTGAATGCCGCAATGATGGGAAGAAGATTTCTAATGATGAAAACAAAGGAAGGGATACACAGAATGAACCTACTACACTTCAATGCTTCAAGTGCAAGGAAATGGGGCATTATGCTAATAAATGCCCTAATCCAAGGGTTAGTGATGATCGACATGAGCAACCACTTAAGGCAAAGGACAAAGGGAAGTCACATGCGATCACTATTGGCAATGTTGAATATGAAAACGATGTGGTGGAATGATTAAGTTTTTATATAATGGGATTCCAAAATAATGTTGCATATAGTATCGTAGAATATTGGAATATTTATGTATTGGTATATTGTGGTTTTCAATAATTTTATGGTTTCGGTAACCATGGAAAGTGATTGAGATATTTTTGGAAAAAAGATGATATACGCATAATGAAGGGATAAGGAAAAAATGAAATGTTTGACAGTATACATGAGCTCATGATTGATATAAGGACTAAGTGATATCATGGTTTGAGTATATAGAATTTTGATGATTTTGGTATGTGGAAAGAGTTAACTTTTAACAGTATTCATGTTTTCATTAAGGTTCAAGGGGTATTCATTTTTTTCATGACAATACATGATTAAGGCCTTTGAATGTTTGGAATGTGACCAACAAGACATATCTCATGATATATGGGGCTCAAAAATGGTATTAACATGCTAGTTGTATGAACTCTTTGGTAACCGTTTTCACTATAATATGAGATTAGACAACATTATTTTGGATAAGCCTAAAGATTGGAATGGATTATGTTGGACATAAGTTAGTATTGTATAAGGATAAAAGTTTTTTTTCGATATTATTTATGGGATGTTATAGTAATGTAGTTTTAGAAAAAGGACAACCTGCAGGATGGGCGACATCCCATCGTGTCGGACAAGGCTGTGGGAATCGAACCCACAACCGAAGTGCGACTGGCCTTTATCGCCTACCACTGGCCTACATGAAGTCCCTGTTTAGTAGAAACTAGTTTTATTATATTAAGCAGTATGATAGATGAAGTATAAGTCCATTTTAGGAACCATATATGATTAATATCACTATAGATGGACTTATATATTTTTTTATAACTTTTCTAACCTTTTGTTTGAGATAGATGGAATGACCCATCATTCTATCACATGATCTCCTAACACATCACGAATGGCAAATTCAACTTCATTTATTTAAGAGATGAAGTGGAAATTTTCCAAAGAACTACCAACAATGAGACTATACCAAAATAACGAAAGTATTTATTCTAATTCCAATTTCATCAACTTTAGGGAAATGATCTTGAAAACCAAAAATGTTGTCCGAGTGCTCTTATATCTGATGAATCAGATGATACCTTAGATCATCACAAATTTATGGCTTTGTAATAGCTGTATTTTCCATAGCTATGTTCTCTACCACTCTCCATCAGAACATGATGGTTAGATTTCTCTTCCATATCCATATTTTCACCTATGTGGAAACCCAGTGATTAGTTTATTTGGGTAACCATTACATTTCAAACTTTTGTTTTTAAAGATTGGTTTTGGTATTCCTTTTTACGATGTGGGTTTCTATTATAGAAACTTTTGAATAGTAACCCATTTATAACCCCGAAGAATTTTGAGGGTGAAATTCATTTTAAGGGGGGTAGAATGTAACACCCTGGGATTTTATGAAAAATATTCTTTTTAATTTCATTAATGTCTTGTGTTGTACGCTACACCAAAATTAGCTTACAAAACACGCATCCTTAAATTGCCTTGCATTACACGCAATCACGACCTTCCTCAATAGCGTGTGTAGTATGCAATACCGAGTTTCACTAAACAACGATATGCAATTAAAATATTATTAAAACTAGCTGTTATGAATAGTAATAACCACTTTTTGAAATTTTGTAAATTTTATTTTTAAAAATAGACTTCATTTTTGGATTTAGAATATCGAAATTATCTTAGGGTGAAATTTTGGTACTTTTCGGATAACTTTCATTTTCTGATGAATAGTGAAAATTACTAAATTTTAATAAAAAACAACCTTTTTAATAGAAATAAATAATAGTGATAAATTATTAATTTGAGTGGTTTTAAAGTATATTTAGAATATATTTTTACAATTTAATACAATGTTGGTTATTGGATGTAATTTCACATTTAAACCAGACATAAACAACTGTCAATCTTTTGATAGTTATTATCACTTAAGAACACGCTATTTGTTTTGACGACATGAATGAATTTTTAAATTATTTAATGCAACTGATATGTTTTGAATTTGGTAAAATAGACATCATTTTTGAATTCATAATATCAAATATATCTTAGGACTAATTTTTGGTATTTTTCTGGAAACTTTCATTTTTTGATGAATAGTGAAACCACTAAGTGGTAGTTAAAAAAAATGATTTTTTCATGAAACTTAATTTTACCGCTTCTGTGAGTGGAATTTAAAAAATCAAAGAGAAACGGTTGATGTCAGTAAGTAAAATGTTGTTCAGTGAGATGAAAATAATTTTTGGTGAATAGTAACTTTTTATTTTTTTTACCACGGTTAAAAGTAAATAGGGTAATTAAGGGTAAAAATGATATTATTATTACCCTAAAACATGTACTAATTCTATTGGATAAGTGTAATTCGACCAAAAACAACCTTAGGAATAAAATATGACCATTTAGGACCACTTGGATTAGATTGGGACATTTATTATTAATTTATTTAAAGAAGGGTTAAAATAGTTAAAAAATCAAAGTTTAATAACTAAATCATTTTTAATATAGGGTTATACATATGATAAATTCGACTATAATTATTCATTAGAAAGATAAAACGATTTCCTACATAATTATATTTTATTTTTAATTTTTAGACATTAAAAAAAGTTAATTTATTTATGACACAAAGATGATGCAGTAATTATCTTATTAATGAAATATTGACATAATTGATGTTATAAATACCAAAATAAATGTAATTTGAGACTTTTTATGAATTAAAATAATTTTATAGGATAATATGACATGTTATTATTGATTTAATTAACTTTATTTGAACTAATAATTCTATTATGATATTTACAAAAATCAATTACTAAATAGTGTCAAAATTGACATAAAATAGTTTTTAAAACAAATATTATATTATTAGTTGTTATTTTATTCCTAAAAATCTAAGGTTCGGCCAAATGACTTAGATAAGGTTATATATATTAATAATAAACAACTTGGGGTTCTTTTGGCTTGTTATTGTATGTTTATTAACCTTATAGTGTAAGAACACAGAAAGACACGGTAAAAGTAAAATTATCTAACTTAAGGTTAAATATAAATGATAAGGTTAAAATAGGAACCTAAACTTGTCTAAATTCTATTGGATGAGAAGAATTCGAACCATACCCACCTTATATTCTAAATAAATCAATTTGGATCTATTTAAAACCGAATTTTACTTTATAATAAATTAATAGTTTTCGTTATTCCAAAGGTGCCCCTCTCCTCCCTTATAAAAGGGAACATCCTCCCCCTCTTCCTCACACCACTTTGAGCCTTCATGCTCGGCCAAACCCTGAAAAATTTTCTTCTAAACTTCCATAAAAACATCCTAGAGGTCCTGGTATTTTTCAAAGACCAAGTTTAGTACCCTAAGAGGAGGACTCAAAGAGGCGCTTCAAAGAAGGGGTAATGTCCGTTACCGATTCTTTCAACTTTATTTCTTCTTCCACTTCTTCTTCTTAGGTTGTTTCATTATGAAGTAATAACATCAGTATCAATCATATAATGATATGTTATTATAAGTATGAAACAACCCGATTTCACCATCTATCCATCCTACGGAAAATGAAATCACCCCGCGTGCGTACGTACGGAATACCGTCTCCACGCCGTGATGTAATCTATTTTCCACCACAACCTTACTTGGATTGGTATAATGGTGTAAATAATGACTATATATGACTATTGTGAAGTTATATTGATTCTTAAATAGTATACATACACTCCAATACAATTCAACGATCATGAGAATGATATCATCGCTCGTGCGTACGTACGGACTACCGTCTCCACGACGCAATGAGATTCATTCTCCACGTTAACCATTCATGAATGATTATAAAGTATATATAATAAGTAATCATGAAATATATGACATAATAATACTACTGGATTTATGTATATATATATTTACGTCATCTACTTAATTCCACTCAATTCAATAAGGAAACGAAAACAGCGTTCATGCGTACGTACGACCTACCGTCTCCATGAATGGTGTATTTCATTCCATTTATCGATCCATTATATATATGTATATTCTGAATATATATTATATATAAATAATGTTTTACATTCTGTATTTAAGTAATCATGATCTATGTAATCATATGAATAATTACAAGTTAAAACACGAACGACAAATGAGACGATTTCACCCAAAACGCTACTTTAACACGAATTTACAAAAGAACGAGTAATATAAAGTCATTAGTGAACCATATATGATATAGTAACAATGAATATGATTCTGGAATAAGTCAATAACATTATTTAAATAATTATACAGGAGGTTCGGACACTGATGAAGCAAATCGGACCTAAGGTAAGGGAAAATATCACAATCTCATTTTTATCTGAGATTGTTTACACTTTGGTATTTACTGGGGTGTATTTTATCATCCAAATCCATGTTTCCTCAATATGTAATATTATTTCCATCCACCTACAATTGTTTAAATCCAATTTTACCCTTCTGTGAGTTTTTAGTAAAAGATATGAAAGGAATCTTTTGTCGTTTTTCGTACGAGGTACTATTTGACTTTTCCAACAAAAGTACGAGAAGAATGTTTTTTTAAAATTATACGACATGAATGGATTTTTAAAAAATTATTTCCAAGAAGCTTACTTTACAAGTTTTCAAGTTTATTTTTAATCAAATTCTTTTAGTTTAAAATTGTATGACATGTTAAGAAAGGAAAAAATGTTATTGAAGTAGAAAGGATATTTTCCTCAAGAATGGAGTTCAAGAGTTTTATCAAAATTATTTTCCATCTAAGATAATATAGGGTTCTATATCTATCCCTATTATTACATGGATTCTATTATGTTGTGATGGAAATATTTTTAGGAATTCCTTTATCTTATATGAATTGTTTTATGATGTCACGATGTTTAAGATTCCCATTTTTATTACATGGGTTATGCTATGATGTATGGTTTATGATTTTGTGGCACACATAATAATGGTATCATTAGGAGATGGGTGGGACCTATATCTCCCTACAATACATTGGCTAAATATTTTATATCTCATGAGATAGACATGGCTGGAACGGCAGGTTAAACCGGTTCAGTGAAACAGGACTAAAACAAGGAGTGAACTCGGTTCAGAAATGGACTTTGTCCACTAAGATAGTCTTGGTTATGATTCTTGACTACTAAGAAATGATTCTCTATGATTATGTGTGTATGCCAAAAAGTTTCATGTTTTATGTTATGATTATTGGGATTACATTTCACTACTATGATTGATCCCATGTTATGAAATTATGATTTCTTTTGCAGGTCAAGATTTCCAAAAGTTATGTTCTTATGTATATGATGTGATTGATATTTCTTTTGTTTACCCTTACTGAGCATTTGAGCTCACACTTTTGTGTTTTATTTTCCCCAGGATATAAAGAATGGTTTTAGGTATAAAAAAAGAAGATCTTTATGGGAGATGTTGAAGATATTTCACCACAATTAGAAGAATATATTCCGATTTTCCAAAGACACTAAACTATTACGGTCCTTGTGTGTGTGTTTTTTGTTATGTACTAAGTATTCTGCAAAAGTAATGTAATGTCCTTGTACGTCAAGCTTCGGGTCTCTACATTTAAAATGATTTTCACAAGAAATAAAGAAGCATAAATCCAAGGATGAAATCGTGGAAAAGTTATCTTGTTAAAACGTATAACAATGTAATTTTTCTTTTTAAAGAGTTTTTTATTTTATGAAAAAATGGATAGTTAGTAGAATTGTATACTTGTATTATTAAAGATGTTATGTATAAGTTATGACCTAATTATCAAAAGCACTAAACCTGAAAATATCCTCAATGTGAATTATTGACTTATCTCAAGATTATGTAATGTTTAAGGCTGGGTCCTTATACAATCCCTCCACATTATAAATATTAAATTTCATATTTTTCATAGAGAGTAAACATTAAGATGGTTTTATGGGATAATTAGTTGATCTAACACTATATTATAATATTTATTTATTTATTTTTATTATCCCCTAAAATTTATTGAATTGTATATAAAATTATTATAAATATATTTGTCATAAATTTCATTTATATTATATGTTTAATGGTGGAAACATGTAAGCTTAATCCTTTAAATTTCCATTAAGATTATATAAGTTATAAATGCTCTTTTTTTGTGTGCGTCCACCTTGACCATTCTGACCTGACACACCAGTTGGTCATGCTCATCCAAGACACCCACCATAACCAAGTCATTTTTAAAAAAGGTAGTTGAATATACAAAGTTATATTTATTGAGGACATAGAAGATTTTTAATTTGAGTGAGAGTAGGGTAAATAGAGGTAGATAGAGAGATGAATAGATAGATAGATAAGGAGAGATATAAAGAGAGAAAGCGATTTAAGAAAATATTACACTATCCATAGATGTTGGCATTGATTAGGTTCACATTTTATGGAAATGGGGTAATGGATAAGTTGAAAAAAATTATATAAAAAAATAATTAGGGTCGTCACATGTGGATAAGAGAGATCATATAGGGTATTTATTAATTTTTTAGTCATTGTATCAGTTAGTTGGTCAATCCCAGACCTCTGTATCACTAGGAGTTAGTACAATTAATATATGTTCTAAGAGGTCTCAAACTATATAAGTGAAACGTTTCATGTGGAGCCATAAATTATGACTCGAGTAACATTAGAGGTATTCTATAAAAATTCATGTATATAAATGAAATTAATTCAGATTAAGTATTTCCTCATGTGATAATGGTTCCCTCATCCTTGAGTATACCACTCACTAAACCAAAAACCATGTTAGTACTTGGTTCATGAAATAAGAACCAAGTGAAAAAAACTCAAACAAAAACATGTCCATATTATTCATTAATTGTATAAAATGGTTTTTTGAAATTATAAATATTTTTCTTGAAATATTTTATCTGATATCGGTTGTTAAAAATTTTAAATTCTGTTTTTTTATTTCTTTAGTAAGATAATATAATTTATTCTTTTGGTTCATTTGGATCTCATAAAAATAATTTCATTCTAAAGAAATATTTTGTATATGATTTTTCTAATGTTTAGGAAAATTATAGTAATATTGATGATGAATTAATAGGAATATCCAATATTCCCTATGATTGGGGATATAATTATAATGACTCATTCAATCAATGAACTGATATTTCATTTTTTCCATAAAATTATTTTAAAAAGTGAGTAGTAAATGAGATAGGAACCCATAATGTGTTTTGATATTTGAGGATTTATTAGTACGATATTATGTGATGGAAAAATTGATATGATTATAAAATTCATAATAATTAGATTATATTCCCAGTCTTCATACATAGAGACTTTATTGTTATGTATTTATGACATAACTCTCTAATATGTAGGTATATGTACTACGAGATCATCCAATGATAGACACATGTAGTATGGGAATTCCCCTATTTGAATGAATATCTATATTGTGTAATCCTATAAAATTGAGTTAGGGAATTAATTAAACAAGAATAGATGGACAATGTTTCATAATGATCTATTTATTCAATGAAATTATTTAGTGGATAAATGAATTCTTTTTGTATACCTATTTTGTTATAGATATCATTATGGAATTCATTATTTCGAGACAAAATATTTTTTTGACCTTATTTATTGTTTACTTTTGAAATTAAGATGTGCGGAGAATTATTTTTTAACTCCTTTAATGAAATAGGTAATTATGATATATATTGTTAGATAATTAGGATAAGATATTCCTTAGGTTATAAGTTCACCCAAATTACTGATGGATCGTTTTTATGTTATATGATATATAATAAGGAAAATTAAGTGGAAAATGATAATTAATTCCCCAAAAATAAATTCATTAATCAAAATAAAAGTCCACTCATCATATAAAATATTATATTATATTTTTTAGTTTTTATTGATGGAATAAAATATTGTTAAAGCACAAAAACTATAATTTTTTAAAAGTTTAACTATTTAATGTGAGTGAATATTTCTTTATGAGGGTACATTATATCTCACATATCACTATATTTTTTTATTAGTGAACAATAGAACCAATTGTGAAAGGTGATTTTTATAGTAAATTTATATGAGTAGTCTTCTAAAAATTAATATTTTCTTCCCTCATAGTTTAAAATGATGGTAATAAAATATATAATGAAGAATATTTTTATTAGATAAATATTTATAAAAAATTAATTAATTTAAATTATATTTCTATAAATAAAAGAAAATAAGTTACAATAATTTTACATAAAAATCATATTCTTTAACCCTAATTTTTTTATTTTAATATATTAGTCGATCTAGTCATATAAGATTCAATGAAAATTAATTTTTTATATAAATCCATTAAAACATGGTGTGGATGTAATCATTATTATAAAATTAATTCATCTTATCTATGATCATAAAAAGTCATTTAAAAAAATTAATCTATACATAAAAAAAATTTATTTCATATATTATTACTAAAAAAAGAAAATTATATCAAGATAATTTCTCATTTCCCAATGGTGATTTTTTTGGATCAAGATACTAATTTGATTTTATTCAAAATATCTATATAATAAAATGTTATCCAAAAAATTTTAATCCAAATCATTTCATAACTAACAACTTACATCATTACATAGTGAGTATATTCCTCTTATTTAATTTAGTAAAATTGGAAAAAATATTCTTTAAAATGGTGGTTTTCAAAATGTATCATTTTACACTCACCATTATGGATAAAGACAAAAAAAATTATTTATGTATCATGATAATATTTATTTCACAATTCTTATTTCTAATCCAATTTATATAGATAAACCATCTAATCTTTTCACTAAAACTTACCCATCCATTATTAGATCTCACACTCAATCTCTTTTTGACACAGACTCCATTATTGTATTCTTCCTATATGGAACCAACCATGATGTGATATTTATGTTAGTAGTATAATTTATTTTCCTATTTTTCTTTACTTATCTATAGTTATTCAACAATAATTTTGTCACCAAAAAATAGTTTTCACAATGGAATGATTTTAAAAACCTTAAAATAGTTTTGTGTCCAATCTTGATATCATTATTCATTTCAAAAAAATATATTCTCAAATAATTCTCTAAAAATATGACTATCATGTATAAAGTAAATTAAAAAATAAATTTCATAACTAATTATTTTTAATCTCAATAAATAATTCCAATTTATACACTAAACGAGATAATCTAAACACCAAGAAATTGGATAAATTAGTAGTTGTGAGAGAACACCATCTATAGATGCAATGCACTAGTATAGAATTGAAATAATTCACATAAAAGTTTTTTTAATCTTATAAATTTATTCATTAATGTTCTCATAGACTCTTCTATATATAATTTTTTTATAGAAATATGAATATATGAAAAAAACCAAAAGGAAATTTTGAAATTTTCATATAAAATCTCAACAATATAAGATTTCAATATTTCTAAATAATCTTATTTTTAATATTTAATTTATTCCACATTTAAATTTCCCACAATTCTAGATTCATAATCATTAAATAAATATGTTTCTGATCAATTTATCATTATGAAATTATAAACAAGTTTACAATATCGTTTATTTATAATAAATATTAACTTATATAAGAGATAAATCATAAAATATAAACTAACATGTGATTATAAAGTAAATTATATCACCTAAAAAGATATAGATTCAATAATGATACCTTTAGAAATTTTTTCTTAAGATATTCACAAGATTTTCTTTTCTCGTAACATTTTCATAGTTGTGTTCACTGAATTCCAACATTTATTTTATGAAATGGTATTTGATGTAAATATATTTCAATAATGAATATTTTATAGGGTAGATGGTTAATTTTATGGGCCTTTAATAATCAAATCCAATCAAAAGAGGTAATTTTACTTCCTATATCACATATTTTATAAGAGATTTCATCCATATAAACTATTTAGTAGCATCATATATTGCTATATATTTAGATAGAGTGGTACTTTTATCACTAAATGTTTCTTCATATAGTTCCACACAAAACATCCCCCATATATAAATAGAAGTCCTATAAAAGTATATTATTTTATCTCTAAAATCACATTCTGAATAAACATATATTTATTTATTTATCTAATGTTATTTTTTATTATTAAACCCAATATCGCACCCAATAATTTCTATGATGTATATCACGACAAGTTTTGTTATATAAGGATAATATTCCATTGTAAATATCTTCAATAATTCATATAAGGTCATGATGTATATAATATTATGTTAATATGTCATTAAATATAAAAATATTAAAATCAATATACTATATTCATTTTGATATTTATCTTTCTTAAAATTTTCTCTAACAAATTTTATACCAATTAAGAAAGAAGTGGAGACATTTTTTTATTTTTTATTCAAATAATCATTAACATCCCATAAGAAATCATTATCACATGATTTGATATCATTTTACATAAATATAATACATGGTTGTACACTATCAATATATTTTAATTTATGTTCTATTAATTGATATATAAATTTTTTTACACTTTTTCATTTTTAATTTCATATTTTCCAATAAAAATTAATCATTTAATTCCATATATCTGTTGATTTTTTATCCCATAATTTTTATTTTTTTGAATTTCATCAATAATTATTAAAAAATAATCCATTTAGGTGTTAAATATAAACATCACTATCATTATTCTCATTCAATAATGTATAATTAATGCACACATTAAATATCATATAATAAAATTGATTGAAAATGATGAGAAGTGTTCTTATAGTTTCTGTAATTTAAAATATAGTAAAAAACTTAATAAAATAGCTAACATTTTTCTAGAATATGTTTTTAAAAATGTGATCATTATTCAATTATAAATACCAATTTAAATTTATTTTATTTTTGAAATCCTATTTTCACTAATTCCATTCATTTTTATTAATGAAGATAAAACATTCCATGTATTGTTTCCTCTATTTGATTTACATTATCCATCATATAGACAATAAATTCATCATGTTATGAATTTTTTTAAATAAACCACGGATCAATATGATAGGGTGTCATTATATGAGTAGTTTCTCTCAAATACCATATTTTTTTAAGTCCATTAGAATATTTTTAATATATTTTTTGATTGAAATTTTTTATAATTCTAAAATGCTTCATTTTTTTTGTCAGAACCCTTCTCATTACTTATAAACCAATAATAAATATGTATGTAATTTATTTCAATTCAAAAATGGTTAATATTATAGTTTTCCTTAAGCATTCTTCCCAAATCACTTTAATCCTATTTTAAAGTATGTTGAGGATCTTTATGTATGATCATACCCCAAAATAAGAAAAACTATTTTTAAGAAATATTTTCGAAGTAAATGATGTAACATATGTATTTTATTATATTATGTGAATGAAAAATAAAAATTCCCTCATCAAATCATTATCTTAATTTACCGAAACATATTACATGAACACTGACTGATTATGGGATACTATAAAATATAAAATTGTCCACATTTCAATTTTTTACATAATGTATCATAAGTCTTCATATTAGAATTAATCATTTAATAGACATTTTTTAACTACTGAAATCATAGATTTAGTTTGTATCTAAAATTATATTGACAAGTTATGATCCAAAAAATATTTTTCTTCAATATTACACTAAGAGATGATTTTTTATTATAAAATCATGGTTTTTTATGTATATAAGGAGATCTATATTGATGACTCATCTCATAATTTTGATGATATAAATAAGTTCCTAATGTATGCACTTGAACATATTATTCGAACTAGATTGATTAATAAAATAATTTGTTTACTTTTTAATAAACCATCAATACTATTTTAAAATTTTAAATACAACTTATTTTATGGAAATTAATATAAAAATGATATTCATATAAAATATTCAATAAAAGTGATTTTTTTAATTTCATATTTATGGGCCTACATATAATAAATTTAACATTCTTAACTAGTTTTATTATAATGTATATCAATTTAATGTGAATTGTATTTACCATATTTATTTTATAAAAATTTCACGTTTATGTTCTATATATATCTTTTTATTTTCGTGATATTTTGAACTACATCATTTTAAACAAATCTTCTTATATTTTATTGACATAAATATAAATGTATTTTATTCCATATATAATTTTTCATTTAAATCCAAAATAGAGGAAAAGTTTCTAATCAATTTTTTTTAAAATTATACTTTTCACTAAAATTACACCCATATAACTCCATATTTCATTCTTCATTAAACATATCAATTTATTTTTTGAAGTGATTTTTTATGATGTCCAATTTTATGGTTTTAGTGGAGAACTTAAAAAACATACAAAATGAAAATCACAGTGGTCCATAAATTTCAAAGATGCTAAAAATATTACCTACCACAATGGACATTATAAATGAATCACCAATAGACAAAAAATACATAATTAACTAATAGTTCATGGTATGAAGCTATAATCAAGAAAATAAAAATAATAAAAACATCACTTCATGGGGCCTCAAATGAAAAAAACCACTATAAAATAGGAGAAAAATGATGGATAGATAGCCAATAATATTGGAGGTACACCATTACTAAAGATATATACACCACAAACTATTGGATGATGACCACTACTATCTCAATGCTACCCAAAAATCAACCAATGAGATTGTGAAACAAAAACATTTATAGAAACAACTAATGTGGTGGAGCACTATATCGTAAAACATCATAACTGTTGATTTATTCTACGACATAAATAATGTAAACTTCCAATACTAGTATGATATTGAAATTAAAAGGGATTACATTAGAATTTTCAAAACTGAGAGAAGAAGAGAAGAAGACGAGCCTATGAGGAGAGCAATTAGGATATCGATGAAGGGTAAAATAGAGAACTCAAGCCCATTCTCTCTCATGGATATATATCAAAATTAAATTATTAGTGATGGTAATAATATGTTACCTTATACTGACATCTAAGGATGGTTCACTCATCATTGATTCATTAACTGCCCCAACACCTGAATTCTATTAGTTTTATAACTCTAATTATTTCAAAATGTTTCCTTGAATCTTGATATACCGTACTATTTTTTTTGTTTGTAAAAACTATTCTTGATTAATTTCACCTTTTTATTTTTAATATGTTTCACTACTCCTAGATATTATATTGTTTACACTATTTGTTCGGTAATGACCTCCCATCCACATTATCAATAGACATGTAAATATATTATGATTGTGAAAAAGTCATGTATTAATCTGGGTTTCGGACCCTCACACATCCTCATTCAAATATATGATTAAGGTGATATGGTGAATGCATGTTCATTCACATAACAAGTATATATAAAATTTCAATTCCAATTTTTTAGGTTTTAATTAAATTTTCCAATGATAGAAAATCTATCTAGATCTGTGATATAGTAGATTCTTCATGGTTTGAATCTTCAATACCAAAATCAATCTATTATTAGGTTTTTATACAATAAAAGTGTTTGACACCTTTGATCAAACCATAAAATTAATACCATTTTCTATCATAATACCCCTCATTTTTATGTTTAAGTTAATATATATATGTTTTCTATCATTTTTATTATGATTGAAATTGAGTATGAATATATAACATCATAAATAAAAAATTATTTTTGAGAAATATTCTGATTATTGTTCTGAAAAATTGTCTTTAGTCATACTGTATAGAGATATAGTTTAAGACACTCTATTTGAGATCCTATATCATCTAAACATTAATAGTTCCATATTTATGCTAATACTTCTCTAGTGGAATTTGATTTTTGTAAAGAAGAGGATATAAAAAATTACATATAACCAATTTGTTAACAAGGTCCAAACTAGGGATGAAGTGACTGTCAATATAAATCTGTGATAAATATATAGACTTCTATAATAATTTTGGTCATGGAGAATTGATGAAATCTTATTAAGTATTGGGGTTATCTAATAAGACCAAGGATAAATTGAAATCCCAATATGTGTGTTCTAGTGGTGCTATAAAAGCATATATTTTCAAGGATAATAATTAATATAATATTATGTAAAATTTTGTTAAAGTATTAGAAAATGATGAGTAATATTAACATGAGGAAGTGGGATCCATGGAAAATAAGAAACATGACAAGGTTGTTTCTATGAAAGAAATCGAACTATATTATTCTAGGATATAGTTGGATTCTCAAACATTTTTTTATAGTATGAACATAAAATTATGGGTTATGTATATAAATCCACTTAGGTGGAGGGGATGGGACCAAGAATGAATAAAAATATTAAAATAAAATCATTAATATATATATATATATATAAACCAAAAAAGACCTAAATGGATAAAAAGTTGTTTTATACAATGTCAGATTCCAAGGTGAAGAATGGAAATATATTTGAAATTATATTTGGTAAATTGGAAGAATTAGTTTGAAATAATTATATGATAGAATGTCGAATTCTGACATGAGATATAGGGAGAGTCATCCCTCCCCTTCCCAATGCTCCCTCCCCTGATGAACTAATTCACCATGGATTATACCCTGACCCCTCCCCCACCCACGAGGGATGGTACCTGTTCCCCCTCTATGACTTTATCCTAGTGAGGAGACATTTACTTTGACTCATGTTAGATTCCACCTACCAATCTCCCCCCTTTTCCCAAGGATTTAGGTTTCAAAAAATGAGTTTTTTCCCTACTAATTACTTCCTCAGAACATAATACAATTTTTTCTCTCCTTGACTACTCCTCGGTGGATTGATTCGACAGTCATCATCCTCCAGTAGGTTCTTATGATTGCTTCATCAATGGATATTGTTTATTATTATGTATGGTAGTTTTCAAATTTCTTGATATGTGAAACCTCCTAATTCTCTTCATATATGAAGATCACTTGGATTTAGGGTGGTCTAAGGATCATCGATCTTTTGATTCCATTTGGTTCAACCTATTTCATTGGTAGATGGATTTTCACCCAGATCATGATCCACACACTTCATCCATTTGGGTATTAATCCCTATATTAACGATTCCGTTTCATAATCTCTCCATCCTTACGTTTATAGGAAATGATCTTGGGAGTATTCTATGTATGGACCATCAAACTCAAACCCTTTTTCATTTCATAGATCCTTAGATTTTTTGTGAAGGTGGATGTTTTAAAATCCCATATGAATTTAATTTTTATTGAAATATAAGGGAAATTCCCATTCAATTAAGAGGTTTATTATGAATCATTGATCTAATTCTATGGTAATTTCTTCCAACTAGGACATATGGTTCAACATTGTCGGTTGGGTAGCACTGTGTATCTACGCACTGCAGAATCTTGAAATATCAATGAGGATGGGGAGTTTATTATATCATGGATATAATGGTATCTTTTAATAAAATGGGATCTAATGAGGATATTGAGGTAGCATTGTATAGATACCATGACCAGATAATGGATTTTGGAATTTCGAATCTCATGTAGGTGCAGGGACCTACATATTAGTTAGACATTATGGTTCCCACTGAAGGTGTTTCTATTTCCTTTTTATATGTGGTGAATCATGTAGTAGTAGAGGCCACTAAAAATATTTTGTTAAGGAATGTTGAGAATCCAACCAATCATGTTCTAGATTCATCTATCTTTCATCAAGCATAGGTAGAGATTTGGTAGGGTAGCATTAACATGAAAGAATGGGTGGCATTACCTTTAAAGAACTAGTTTTCCTTCTTGGGTGATATCTCAAAAATTCCCATGAAGGAAGCAAAGTAATATAAATTTGTGTCAGAGAAGAAAAAAAATTGTGGTGAAGATATTGGGATGTGGGACGATAGTGAGATAATAGTGCTGGAATCACCACTGATATTATTACAAAGAGTATAACTGGATAAGCTGATTATAAAGAGATCTATGAGACTTATTAATTCCGAGGAGGAAGGGGAGAATACATAGATTTAATGAAGCCTTGATGATATTTATTTATCTAAGGATTACTTTAGAATGGGTGTGGGTAGAAGAAATAAGGCACCCTCGAAATTAAGGGATTTCTTAGTGTCACCTTGGAAGGAATATAATCATCAAAAGAATACTCTCATCGTTTCAGAACAATGATATCTATATCATCGGGGTGAAAATTGGGAGCCAAAACCAATAAAGGATCCACTAAAAATGAAAAGGGATTCAAGGGATGAACTATCCAACTATTTGTGAAAGTAAATACCTTATTAAAGAACATGCATCTTGTTTGAAGAAATTCATGTTTGGTGCATCTTGGAAATTTGAGATTAAAGGTAAATATCATGCTCTTGTTGTTATTCCTATGCCATTGCACACAATAGACCATGATTCCCTGATAGAGGCAATTAAATAGGACATGGTGTCCCCTAATATATTGGATCTCAGCCACTTATCATTCCCGTTAAATTTTTCTCAGCAGATGAAGAATGATCTTATCTTTACTAATCTTGAATGAAAATATCAACCAAAACCCTTTTCTGGAGAACAGTGTTTTCTGTATTCTCATTTCATTGTGGTTTATTTTCAGATATGTATATGATGACTATCTTCTTGTACTTGGAAATATAGTGAAAGTCACCATATTTATTTTTAAGATTTATTTATCTCTCATTTCCCTGGTATTTTTTGTTTTTGTTGATCTGTTTTCAAGTTACATTTCTTGTATGGTTCCCCTTCCACCAGAATGATGACTTATTATAAATTTAAAAAAGAATATTTGAAGTAAAAAAGTTATACTAAAATCAATCCTACATAACTTATATCTAATAGGGTTAAAATCAATGGTGAGAGTATCCTTACATCCTTGGAATTTAAAGTGAATAACAACTTCTAAGATGTTGATGGAATAACACAATTCTTACAATTTTTTTTGACAACATGCATTTGTTTATCCCTAAAAATAATTTTGTTCCTAAAATAAGTTATATAATATGTTTTTGTTATTCAAGTTTCTTTTATTGAAGTATAATTCAATAACATATAAGGGGATACATCAAGAGTTAGGAAATTCCCCTAACATACTTCCCAAATGATAAAATATGGATTTGACTTCTTCAACATTTCCTCAATTTAAGAGTGGATAACTAAAATGAAGTTTTTTATCGAACTCACATTGAAGAATCACTATAATGTGGAATTAGAAGGAAAAACCATTGGTCACAATTATGAACTTCTATAAGAACTCAATTCTTATATGAAAATTAATTTTATTATAATATGTATAGGTATGTTGTCTATTAATTATTATGTATCAATAAAGGAAATTATAATCTCTAATATTTAAGATATAATTTTCTCATCCCTAAATACGTCCTTAGGGAATTTTTATAGAAATATTGCTGTTAATCTCCTAAATTAGGATCCCATTATGATTTTTTGATGTGAATTTATTAATAATATTCACCATAACAAACAAACATTTTATGTTTGGATTTTTTTACCGTGGTATTTTTTCAAACATTTTTTAATCATGTTCCCAATCATCATCTAAAGGAGGTGTTATTTATAAAATATAATAAATTGGATGAGACATAGGGTTAAACTAGATCTATGAAAAAATATGAGTAATTTACCAAGAATTTATAACATACAATAAATATTTTAAATAAACCAAAATGTTGAAAAAATCATTAACATTAATTTATATAAAGAAAAGTTACAAAAATTAATTTCAAGATATTTAAACACATAATTAAATAGAGGTATATAGAGTGATTAAATAAAATTGATGAAAATATTTCTTGAGTCACTTGGGAATGATATAGAAAAAGAGAGAATGAAACTAGAAATAAAGGTCGATGAAAATAAACAGATTATCTCACTTATATTATGTTTCCACTTAGTGGAAATATCCCAATTACTTGGGAATCACATTATATCTTTTGTACTTTTAATTCATTATCATTATCCAAAAATTGTTAAATTGTTAATAAATATAGCATTTATCCATCAAAAAAGATATTATAAATTGATATAAAATATTTATTACTAATTTGTACTGTATATGTTCCTTTTGTATTTAATGACACATCAATAAAAAAATGGAATAAAATCACCATCATACTTTTCAATTCAAATCAATAAGTTTATTTTCAAATAAAAATGATGAAAAATACAATTATAAAAAATATATGTCTCATCACACAATTATACATTATATGTAATGTCAATTTTGACCCCTATTTTTAGAGTATTCAATATCAAAATTTCATGCTCAAACAAACATCCATTTTATATGAGATTTTCTTATAATCATTTTATAACACATTATTAATCAAAACGATATTATTAATGTGATTTTAATATTTTTACTTGATAAAGGAGAATATATTTTATGTTTTTTACAAGGGAAAATTTTTAACATAGATTTGTATATTATTAAATTTCAGTAACTTCAAAATATATAGGGCCTTTATTACCCATGTGATGTTACTTTTTATGTCTAAAATAATCAAAAAATGTTTTTAGACGTAAGAACATACATCTATGATTTAGAATAATTTCTCACCAGTTTCAATGGTTTCAAAAAATCAAACTATAACTTCTTCATAAATGATTCATATTCAAGTACAATAGAATAAAGTAAGTAAATTCATTATTTTAATGACATATATTTTGTTATAGTATAATGTATTATTTTAATTTTATTTTCCATGATTACATTACAATACTCAATATTTATCAATATTTTTATCCATTTTTATCATGACTTTTATTATTATTTATATCAAATTACTTTTTCAATGAAACATTCATTTTTTCAATATTAAGAATCTTTTGTACATGCAATTAATGATATGTTATCATAACATATGAGTTTTCTATTTCTTATTATTCAAAATTATCAATAGTAATTTATTTATCATAGGATAAATAATATGATTTTTATATTGATTAGTGTAATTAATCTCACTATTATCTTGTAATATCATTATTCCACCCCATTTTCATTACTAATAGATATTCCATCTTTATTATATTTGAAATTTATCTTTATATAATATTTTATCATTTTTATATTAAATTTAATGAAATAAATTTTTTTATCTTTTTCTAACTTATTTTATAATTTTTTTAATACATCAAAATATTCATGTTCCTGATTCTTTCTAGGGATATGTTTTAAAAAATACCCTATATTTCCATAAAAAAATATTAAAAGAGAAAATTTTAATAATAAATTAATTTTACTGATCTAAAACTAATTTATATATGTTAAAAAAATTACTATGAAAAATGTAATCCTTATCATCCCCATAGTCATCATTATATTATTTTGTTTTCTCATAATTTATCAAAACATATATGGATTTAAATATGATCTTATTTTATGATTTATCATTTTAATTCAAATGCAAATCTATTCAAATCTCTTATCAAACTGTCATGTTTTTTATATATAAACAGGTAACTCATTTATATCTTGGTCATTTAGATTAAATATATCTTTATCAAAATTATAATTAAGAAATATTATCAGTTTATTCAATAATATTAATCCTTAACTTTTTATTCATAATATTAATTAGAACTACAATAAAATTAATCCAGGTGAAAAATAATCTAAAACATTCATCATATGAGATTGAATATATTAACTTTATAGATCATATAATTATATAAATTATTCATTTAACACTTTTAACCTTCATTAATACTTTAATTTGAGTCTAATTTTTTATTTCATTTAATTAGTTGTATAAAACTGATTTTTGTGGTTTTATTGTTGTTAGGTTTATTTATACACCTTCAAAGATGATAATTATGATTATTTATAGATTTCTATAAAATTTATCATTTTATTCATTATTTTCAAAACCTTTCATTAGTTATTAAATATAAAATATCATATTTCTATATTCATTTCACTTCCTTGGTTTATAGGTATTATTCATTGTAATTGTAGTAGAAAAACATTATACAAGAAACAAATCAAAATTTAAATATATTATTCAATCATCATTTAATATTAAATATCAAGTACATGAAACCAATTATTACATAACATGAATTATTACATACCATTGATGATTACACCCCTTTAGTGTATAAAAATATTGAAGTAAAATATTTTAATGAATAAGAAATCTCTTGGATCATATTGACCCATGATTATCACTATTAGTAGATCCAAACCAATAATGAAGAATATCATTACGATTTTTGATATATTTTAGCAATATAGAAAATAAAATTAAGAGGATGAGATGTCTTATTTGAGAAGATAGAATGAAATGTATTTTTTGAATATAATGTGGGGTATATAGGTATTATTTATCTTTTATCAGAGGGAATATTGTTATTGGGTATAATATTGATTTAAATATTTCCATTTTTATTTATTGGTATTGAGTTAATGAAAATAATGTTTGTTTAGAAGATAAAAACATATTTTTTAATTTTAAATAATTTATATGACATTATATAAATTATTTTTGTAATAAATAAAATAATAGTTATGAAAATATCCATTATCCTTAAAAATTTATTTTTATACATTTCACATTAAATATAATACCATTAATAAATAACATTAATTAAATGGATTAATCCAACTAAAAAATCATTAGTAAACAAAATATATAAAGTCTAATAAATAATTCTGAATCTATAAGGAATAAATAGTTAACAATTTAATGTCAAAGAATTATGTTTCATTGTTTTTATTATATATATTTTATCATTTTATTTTAATAATAATTCCTCCTTATTTTGATATAAATTTTAATTAAATAAATTATTTTTACATATAAACAAATGAAATAACAATATTGAAATGACTAATAATTTTTATGAAATAAGAAAAAAATATTTTAGTATTTTGAAAGATAAATTTCTAATTTTTCTATATATGTTATGAGTAATATTATAAAATTAATATAAAATAATGTTAATAATTGATATTAAAAATAAATATTTAATTTTATTAATTATAATTTTAATATATGGTTATGTCATAAATATAATTATTTTGATAAAATTAAGTTACAACAGTTTAAAGTGACTTTATATCCTAAAAGTTAAAATGAGGATAAAGGTTAAATTATGGAGTAAAGTTATACAATAAAAAAATACCACCGAAAAAACATGTATTAATGAAGTGTTTTATGAACCATATAGATTATTTTTCTATTTTTGAGTCACTTAACTTGTATAATTAAATGACTTACATGTTCTCTAATGGATATTTTCAAAAATTCAACACATTGCCACTTATAAAAGGAACCCTCTCACACTCTTTAAAAACCAAATATAATATTAAGGTTACACACTATTCTATAAAAATTTTCTATTTAAATTTTATTAAATAGTTATTGGTGGTTTTGGTATTTTGATTATTGTCTATATCCTTCTAAACTAATAAAGAATTTATAAAAAGAAATAATTTCATCTTTGTAAGTAATGGCTTTTTATCCTTAATTGTCAATTGTCATCACATCCTAATTCTTCATGTATATTATTTATAAATTTTATAAAACCAATATAATATCATTATACATTTGGAATAATTATATTATAATAAAATCACTTCACAATCGAACTCATCAATTATTTATATAATGTTCTTGATTGTGTCAGTTTAACCACCGACATGGACGCTGTAAGAATATTATTAGTATGTATGGTTGTGAAAACATAATTAATGGTAATAAATAATATTAATAAGTAAATATTTTTTTTATTATGGTTCTGGAATGGTAATATAATAATTAAAATCCATTTTTAATTTAACACTTGACATTTATTAAAAATTAACAAAACATGCGTGTTATAGATTTCATCATGGGGAACTATACAAAAATAATTATGGAATGAACATATAAAATAATATGATACTATGAAATTACAATTATTGTAAAATTTATACTTTATTAACAATTATCTCATGATCAATGAATTGTGTATGAGATCAACATAATGAAATAGACAAGGAACAAATGAACTTTTTCATACGAAACCATCAATATAAATTGAGAATAAGTATAACTATGTTTTAAAAGAATATAATTTGACAATATAAAAGTTAGAAAGTATGAATAATGTTTTAATATAGATTATGAATAATTCAATTTTTATTGTACTTGGGGTTAGAGATGAACAACCATGTAAAAATAAATTGAAATGTATATTCTATTGATTTCTCCTCCAATTTACATTTTCCAATATATTTGGGTTATTATGTTGTTTTCTTATTCAAATTCCATCTAAAACATCACATTTATTCCCCTATATTCCATTTATTTTATTTAAAATTCATTTTATTGGTTTCACATTATTTATTCATATTTCACCCTTTTTATGTTGGCATGGTTTTCTCGACTAATTGTTTCCCTTTTTGGGATCCATTGAATTCTTATAAAAAATTCATATTTTATATTTTTTACTCTTCAATATGGGTTTATATTTTTATATTTTATCATTTATTTTAATAAGTTTTCATTCCTACTAACATTAAATCATTGATTAATAATTAATACCTTACATTTTTATATGTCTATAATGGATTTCTACCATAATTTCCTTTCTTTTAGGGATTTTTATTGTAATGATATTATTTTATTTTATATAATTCATATAATACAATGATATAAATATATTTTCTGAAATTTTTACATGTTTTAAAGTATTTATAATTCCATTTATATTTCTTCATTTCATAATATTTAGAATCATAATTTATGAAATTTGTAAGGGGTTTTTATCATGATTTTCATTTAATTCAAACATGTTTCTTATTTTTCACATATTTTACAATACATATTTTATTTACTACCACGTATAAATATTCTATTATATTTTATATATGAATCAAGGTATTGATAATTCTATTTCATTAGCTCTATTAAATTATCTTTTGATTTAATAATTACCAATCTTGAAATGTTTTTTGGATAAATTTCAATTTTATTGAATGATACTCTTTTTTATTTGACTATGCTATTCTAAGCCATAAATTTTATTCCAAACCACTATATGATATTTTATATTATCTTTATTTTAGTGGAAATTATATCTTCTTACGGATGTATTCTTTTTTATTGATGCTAATTCCTTAAAAATAAAATATTATAAAGAACAATTCTTATTTCCAAAATAAGGAATTTTTCTTCTATGTCCTTGTTATTTATTACCACAAATGGATTTTTTAATTATTTTTTAAAATATATAAACTCTATTACATAAATTTAACACCTCTCTTAAATACTATTGAAAAAGAAATTTATATATCTTTCTTTGCTTAAAGTTATTTTAAATTATTAAAAATGATTTAAAAGTAATTCCTTCAACATTATAATAATTTTGAATATTTCACTCCACATTTAATTTATAGTAACTTTATTTTTTTTCATGGTTCCATTTTGGGTAATTTTATTAGTTAAAACAATTTTTTAAATTTATTCTTTTCAAAATTTATACCATGATTTTAAAAGTGATTGTTTGGACATAAATTTAATAGAAGGAAATTCCACCAGTCATTCAACAACATCATATAATTTTAGAAGGGAATGATAAAAAATTTCTTCCCACATATAATTACATGTTCAATATTCCTTTATTATATTATATTAATGCATCCTATGTTTCTATAACCCTTTTATCCTTAAATAGTTTTCAACCTACCCTACTCATTCTCGAGCACTGTCCCCTTATAACACCCTATAAACCATGTATTGCACAACCTACCTTCATATTTTCCATGTCTCATTCCAATTTCAATATAACTAAGAACCCAATGAGGTTATTTATGGTTATATGGGAACCCAACTACCCTAGCCTATATATGGAACCCCCATCTACTCATATAAGTGAAGAATAACTTCAGTGACCTCTAAGAACACAAATAACATGATGATGTCTTTAAATAACCCCATTCTAAGTGAATTTAATATCTAAAATCATGGAAACATTATTTAAAAATGGGTAGTGGAATCCATAAATGATCATTATAGTTGTATGAGGCAATGTAGACCCTAGATCAATTATGGTACTACACGGGGGAGGGGGGATTTAGAAGTGACTTTTTTTTCTTTTTGTAAATTATTATTTTTAATTAAACCCCTATCACCGATTAAAATATATATTCACACATTAGAATATCCTTATCCCCTAGGTGAAATAATATGAAAGTTAAGTAAAACAGAAATTTTTTTACATGTTTTGGACTCGGTGTGAGAGCCTACCCCTTACCATGTTTAGTATTTATTTAGAATTTTTTTTTATGATCACTATATAGCTGTAGTGATCTCAAATACAGTAAATCTTTAATATAATATTTAATTATGGATCATATACTTCTCTAAATGGAAGGTATCATCGACTTTCCTAATATGTATGGTGATATTTAGAATGGAACCACCAGTTCTTTCAGAATCCACCTTTTCTCTTCAGTAGATCATATATTCAATATAATGATTGATATAAATGTATCAAAGATGATAACTTCTCCTAGTAATAAATAAAAATATATAATATTGATAATATATCAACATGAACATTCAATTCACCTCACAACGTTTTTGGATGATATATTCATGTAAGTGAGACTTCATTCAATCTATAATATTCTAAGTCGTTAGTATCAAACATATAAATCATCAGTAATAACAATATCATACATATACCTCTTCATAATTCATGAGCATAACATAGGTCGATCTTATCTGGATCTCTCTTAATTCTAGAACAACCACTACATTCTCAATTCTTTTAATATATTATCACTATACTTTTCACAATTGTTTAATAATTCTAGGAAATCTTAAATTTATGTCTATATTGGCCTTAAAATTCTAAATTACATATATTATATTAAATTTCATTTAAAACATCTAGATAATATGAGTGAAACTATCATGAAATAATTTCTTTTAAATTTCATGTGATAAAAAATATATCACAACATATTTTCTACAAAAAACCCAAAATAATGAACTTCTTTGACATCTAAATAAATATATAGTTATTATGATTTTGTAATTACCTTTACATCATGGTAGTACCCCCTTTATATAACCACCTTCATTTTAATGCTGAGTTCTTGGCATGAATCACAATGACCCTCACTCTCATTATGATATATAATTCATTAATGAATAGTAATTTGCATCATCTGAATTAATTATTCATTATTCATAATATTTATGTCTATAAATTCCCATTAGATATTATATTTCTATATTTTTAGAGCTATTTTCACTATCTACCCTACAATGAACCTTTTAATGTTTTATCATATCTTCATGGGGTAGAATGTACTCTATATTGTTTACAGGGTTTATTGCACCCAACGTCATTCCTTATGACCTAAGAAGTAAATTTTCATTATTTTTATAGGGTATAATGAGTTATTTATTTCATTATATGGTTTATTATACCTTGAAAAGATAATATACACTATGGTTTCTTATGCCCCATGAATTTCTCAGTTTCTTAGACTCTCTCAAAGGTCTGTACCCTATAAAGTTTATTTGTACCCTATGAAGGTATTGTAATAAACCATATAAATTTGATCTATACCATAAGAAGTATATTTTATGGTTCATTTAACCTATAAATCATTGATACCACCCAATAAAGTACTAATTTATTCATGATACATTCACTTATCCACCAAAACATGTACCATAACAAGTCTCAGTGCTTTTACCTTTTGATGATTTTAAAGTACCTTATAAAGTGTATAAGGATCATCTTTTTCTACTTTCTAAAATTCTATATTTTTTTAATACATCTCTAAAATAAATCCAAACTCTTTGAAACCATATTCATCCACCCTCAATAACTCAAAAACACAATTAAAATTTCTTCTAACAATCTTATACATCTAATATCATGGTTGAAAATAAATAAAAATTACTCAAAAATTCTAATAGAATTTCAATAAAACCCTTTATATTTCTTTTCAAACTCATGAAACAATTTCTCAAGACTGAATATCTCATCTAAAAAATAAAAATTAATTTACATTATTATATTAAAAACATATTGACATTACTTTAAAGGTTAGATTAGTGTTTTTGAAAGAAATCCATCCCTAGATGAGAATATACATTTTGGACAATTGATATTATGATCCACCCTAATAAAAGCCATAAATTCTATACAAAACTCCATATTTTAACAATAAAAACAATAATTGAATTATAAAATTATATAAGGATATAATTTATCCTTTTTAAATACCATTACTCTCTTTTTATATAGGGAAAAATATATCTTCCACAAATTATAAGAAATGTGTAGTGTATTTACTTATAACCATATGTCAACAGAATCTAAGGCACATTAGTGGTCCTCCAAAAGATTATTAAGTGATAGAGAAGGGTTTAACACCCATGTTCCACCTGAACATCCCAAATCTACACTTAAGGACAACATTGGTAAAAATACATACCAATTGTCCTTGGGTAGGAATAAATTCTTTTTTGATATATCATTTAGACAATCAATCATTAATGAAATGAAATTTGATCTCAATCTGCTTTGAAAAATATTATTTCATAGGGTTTTTTAAAAGTTATATAGAATATTGATTATCACATAGATATTTTTTGGGGTTTACAATTTTCAGGCTAAAATAATCTAACTTCCCTTTAAATTAAATTATCTATGTATATGCACTTATAATAGACACATATTCATATTATGTGGTGCCTAATGTGATTAATTTTTTTCTTATAGTTTTTTATTACACAAATATTCTCCAAGTATTAAATTCCACCTAATGTGGGCCTCTTATCAGAAAAATCACCCACTCAGTCTGTACTTTTATATCTAGAAAAATTTAAGGAATTTATAATATTATATAGTATCCTACAATATTTTTTCCCTCTGATAAATTTGAGAACTCCTTTAAATTCATTAAGATAATATTATTATGTATAAAACTAATATCTTGCACAATGACTGAAAACATAGACAATATCTGGTCTAGAAATAGTGAGATAACATATGATTCAAATTAGTTTTTAGAATTCTCTTGGATTTACACTCTAAACATCAATAACTTTTAATCATTTCAATCCCACTTTAAAAAGTGTATAACTAGTATTTAGGTACACCATCAAAAACTTATTTATTAATTATATATAATACTTCTCTAGTGATGAAAATATGATAATTTATTCTTGAAACACTTGTAATCTAAATTTTCATAACAACTCTCCATGTTGAGAATCTAAAACCATTACCTTATTTTCATAAAAAAATATTCACAATAACCCTTTAAATCAGTTTCAATTCAGATTCCATAAATATATACAATTTAAATATTTATAAATATATTAATTTAATTTAATTATATGTTACACTCCCATTTACATTTGATAAAATTCATATTTTTCATCTAGCTAGAAAACCCTGTATACAAGGCCCATGGATCATGTTTTAAGAAATATAGACCATTCTTCAATTTGAACAATATTTTTATATAATTATAAAGTAAAAAAAATGTCAGGATGGAAAATAAAAAATTACTATTCATGATAATTGTTTAATAAGGTACATTTAACATCCATCTGATAGATTTTGTATTACCTATACGATGTAAATTAAAAGAATATCTTGAGAGCATCCATTTTTAAAACTCATGAAAATATATCTTTAAAATAAACCCCTTAAACATGAAATTAATGCTTTTAAAAAAATATAACTGATTTATCAGGGAATTATTCATTTTTATTTATTTTATTATTTAATATGCCCTTTCTTAAAATGAAATTTCCATAAAAGGACTTAAGATATAATCCCAAGTGAAATTATTATCTATTTTATCTAGCTCCACATCCACATTTCAAATAAAATATTTATTATTGAGATATTTTTATACTTAATTGGACTCAATTTTTGAGATAAGTGAGTTTTTATATTCAAACATCAACGTTACTCTAGATGGTTCCTTTGTATAACTCTCTTATCTTATATTCCTTCTTGTTTGAACTTGTGCACTTTGATTTAGTATAATATTATCTACGTCCAAAAAACTCTTCAACTCAGGAAAATTATTTTTTTAGAATCCAATTTATCATCACAAGTCTGACCAGATACATTTTTAGTTGGATGAAATATAGTTTCTTCTTGTAAAGCACTAAATTTTATTGTAATCTAGTAGTTGTTTCATATAGGAAATTAAAAATATTCCATATATAGAATGATCATGTTGGGTTTATTTTAAAATGATTTTAATATCATAATAGTCCAATAATTTTTGAATTATTCTATTCCAATATCTTCAATCCTTTTCATTATACAAGAATATATGAATGATACCATCTTTATCATTATCATCAAATTTTCCTAGGTTAGAGTACTTGCTCTTAACAATGCAAGGCCTATTAATGATTCTGAAATGACTCAATATTGATTCCTTTTACACCAAATTTCATAAGAGTTTATATTTGAGTTATCTATTAATAAATAATAGTGTTTAGTATGTACATCCATGAAAATGGGTTCTATTTATAAAAATTTTGGTCTTTCAAACGCAATAAGAATTGTTCTTTTAGTTTCAATTATTATTACATTTATCCTCATAGAAATATTATTCTAATGAGGTGTGTAAGAGGTTCTGTATTTTTCAATAATTAAATATATTAAAAGATGATTTGAAATAATTTTAAGTAAAGTTATCCCCCTTATCCCTCAAACTCTTGAAGTGACCACCATGTTCTCCTTCAATCTATCATATGAAAAGTTTAAGTTATTACACTGATTATGAATTATATTCTATAAACAATAGTTTTGAAATACTCTAAATTTAATATAGGGATGTGATGACATATATTTCACCTATAGAAGACTAGTGTCTCATAGGATAAAAATTATTTTAATAAATAAACTCAAAATAGTTTAGTTGATTTTATCACTACTCTTTTATGCTTTACTTAGACCATCTTCCAAATATGATGGGTTATACAAATAAGATCTCTATCTCTTATAAAATATGGTAGATATCATAAATTTTTTTCCTATGAAACATATCTTAGATAATATTAAAATTATATGTAAAATAATTTTATACTAGATATTATTCTCTTTTATGGAACTTAGAAACCATGTATTACTTGGATATCCAATTTGAAATAAATTTCCACCGAATAATTAACCTATTGTGATAAAGTTTATATAATTAATTATTAAAATTATAAAAGATTGTTTTATATAAATCACCATATATAATTTGTATTAGATTTTATTAACACTAATAAAATAATTCTTAGTCCATAAATAAATAAATCCTCAAGTGAATTCAAACTGTTTGGCTAAATTTAAACTAATCCAGTTACCATAATATTCATTGAGATCTCATTAATAATTTTCGAAACACACAAATCATATTATGTAGTATTTTTCAAGATATTTGTATATAATATCATGTGTGATGAACATCTACAGTCATTTATCATTGTCTCTATTTTCTTGTTTTCTTTGAGTGAATATTAAATAATGAGAGATTGTTTTAACTTATAATTTCTAATGCGTATTATTTACTCTATAAACATATTTTTTATGATGCACAATAATTACTATACCCACTTTTAAATGATGAATACGATGGTTATATCTTCTAAAGATCACTTTATTCCCATTAAATCCATTGTTGATTGGTAACATGGGTGGTATTGAATTCACATTCTATTTAATCACAATATTGTTACATATCATTTTTATGATAGATCTCTATTTTTTAAGGAATCATTCAGATCCATAAATAGAAATATTATACAAAAATAATATGACTTATGTCCATAAGTTCTATATTTACAACAATTTCCTATAAAGCTAGTTCTTCCATGAAAATCTTGTTTCTCTCACCTAATTTTTTCTTACAATCTTGTTACAGTTTTATCATTATTTATCATTGGTGTTTATGAGAATTTATTTATCTAATTATTATGAAAACCCTTTTGCATATGAGTGTTAGTTTAACAATATTTTAACCAAGGTTTTTCGAGATTGACTATGATGAATTTTATTATTAGAAAAACCATATTTCTTATTTTTAAATATAGTAGATTAAAATTTTAATTGAGTATATGAATAATAATTCTCAGTTACCTGAGATTACTCAAACTAAATATATAAGAAATTTATTATAGTTAATATTTATCTTTACAAGGGTATTTTAATCATTAACAAGCCATGATTTATCCTTTTTAGGTTTTTATTTTCAAGAAACCATATTTTTCTTATATTCCATAATAATTATTTCATACTCAACCACACTTAATTAAATATTTTTATCTCCTAAATATGATCATTTTAATTTCATAGAAACTTATCTTCATCTTTATTAGGTTTAAAAACTACCTTTTGAGGGATTTTAATAATGTATTATGTGTTATTTTTCTCTCAAGGAATAGTTCTACTTTAGTTTTCAACATATGCTCCATATAGGTTTATTCATCCTCTAATTTTTCAATTTTCTAGTTATCATTAATAATTATAACATGTTCTTTGAAATTTTTATCATTCCAAGAAAAATATTCCTCAAAATCACAACATGATGATGCATTTTCTACTTCCTCTTTACTGAACATGCTCCTCATATTTCTTCTCTTAAATTTTGAAATATATTTATCATATTTCTTATATTATTTGGAAGATATATATTTTTAGATCTTATCTATGAAATTTATTAATCATATTAAAAAAACTATTTCTTATTGGTTATTTTGATAAAGATTTCTAAAATTATCAACACTAAAATAATTTCATTGGGAATTTTACGTTGTATTTACCCTCACATATTCTATTTTTTTGAGATAAAAGTCATAACCCTTTTTGAGACTCTGTTAACTCTCATTATCTTCATAAGATTAAATTAATGATTCAAACTCATATTCATTAATCTTTAACTGACTCATGTATATAAAACTCATCCCCTATTTATCCTTCATGAATATAGGTTGATTTCCCATTTCACAGTTACAAATAGTATTATTTAACTCATCCATGGAATGATTATAACACCAAAAAATTAATTTTTTTTGATATATCATGTGGCCCACAACATTAAGCTTAAATAACCCATGCAAAAAAATTATTTGAATTTATTCTCTTTGATTTCTTGTGAAACATGCATCCTTGAGTCTAAATGAAACATAAAATATTATAACATTATAATATATACTTTAAATTAATGGGTATGAATAGTAAAAATTAAATCATTTAATGTATATGGGGTACACATGTAAAAAAATCTTTAGTTTTCTATTTATTAGGGATCAAATAAGAATCATTTAAGTAAAAAATAAATATTTTCTGAATATATATATTTTTTATAAGCAGTTTAGTCTCAATTTGTGAAAAATATTTAAAATTGTTTTTTACAAATTATATATAATTTAATTGATAAAACTAAATTATTTTTTGAAATCATAATATTAAAATTATCTTAGGGTGGATTTTCATGATTTTTCTGAAATGTTTTATTTTTTTGATGAGTAGTATAAAATACTGAATTCTAATTAAAAATGCGATTTTTTAACTGATTTATGATGTTAAATTTTATTTTAAAATGTTTTTAAATTAAAATTATTTCAATTTTAAATCAATTAATCCAAGTTAGGTCATTATTATTATTTTTATATTGAATTATGATATAAAAACTTTGTAAAAGTTTGAACATTTTCTCTATAAAAACCCTTTTTCTCATCACGTCAGTGAAATTAATTTTAAATTAATATTTTCCACTTATGTGAATGGAATTTGGAATAAAAATAATTTATATTATCTCAAAAGTTCAAATTAATTTTTTACCAAAATGAATAGTGAAAATAGTCAAAATTAATTACCTCGGTTAAGGTAAAAATGGATTTAACGGGGGTAAAATAGAAAAAGGGTTAAAATGACCTAAAAACATGCATAAAATATATTTTGTAGCAATAGATATACCCTATAATTCCTAAGGATTGGTAATTATTCATTCGTTACCCTTTTTTCAGGTGAAGAATGTGGGTACACCTTTTTGTTTTAAAAAATTACAAGTATTCCACTCACCTCACTTATAAAATTCCACCCCATCCTCTCTTATTTGTACATTAAAAATCTTTTAGTTTAGAAAATACCGACTCAATTAAATTAAAAAATTACATTCCCTCGTCATTAAACCCTTAGTTTTGGAATAAATTCAACCAATGAAGGATTTTGGTGAAAACCTAAAGAGTTTACTTGAAAAAGATGTAACATTCTTCAATGAGCATATTCATTTTATTTCTTCCTCCACCTCAATCAATTAAAATTATGAGATTATGATATAATAAAATCATTATATTCCATATACTAAAACTTTTTTATGTTAAGTGTATTTATTAAAACAATATCCACTTCCATCAAAAGGGTTACGAAATCATCATCTGTGTGTATGGTGGACTACAACCTCATGAATTGATGTCATTCATTTTTCCATTTCCACCTCTCATAGTTGGGTATTATGATGGTTATAAAGTATATATATTATTTTTATAACAAAATAAAACTTTTTAGTCATTATATAATATATATCTTTTTTACGTTCAATTCTGGAATGGATATGATAATGTTGCTCGTGTGTACGGATGACTACCACCTAACGAAGAAAAGTGATTGATTTTTTAGTAAATGTTTACATATAAGGTGATAAATATAAATTTAATGAATATTTTTGATATAAATTAAATAATTATTAAATTAATGAATTATTTATTATCTTAAAAATATAATATATCATTTTATTTCTTACAATAAAAAATGATTACATCATTGGTGTAAGTGTGGACTGCAACCTTCATGAATCATTGTGACTCTGGTTTTATTACCAAAACACATAGATGATATATATAATTATATTTAAATAAATAATATTATATTATTAACATTATTTTAAGGTAAGATATTACTTACATCCTTTTTATAATGATTATTGATAAATAGAACCATTACTTATGTGTACATTCGACCTACCATCTCCATGATTGTAATAAACATAATTTCTCAAAACAAACATTAATGATTGGATTTATAATTATAAATGAGGTAAACAATTGACAATTATTTCAGGATTATTATCCTAGATATTATATAACTATATAATATGCACAAGAATTATAACATTCATGATAAAGAACGAATGAGAAAATAAAGAAATTAACACCCAAAACAATGAAAATAATGAAAGTTTTTCAATGAATGGGTGAAAAGATATTATAAAAGAATCCTATATAATATCCTAAATAATAATATGGTCATATAATAAGTTAATAAATTGTTTAAAACAACTATAAAGTTTGTTAAAAACACATTTAACCCAAATGAAGTGTAATGTAAGGGACTTCATCTCAATTACCCTTCGTTGAGGCATATTGTAATGTAATGAACCTAATTTATTTTATAAGGAACATATAATTCCACTATTACATGAATATAATAATTAATTAATAATTCAGGGTATATTAAGTTTCACTTTGAATTATTTCATCTAAGAAGATTTGAGTTAAGAGTTACCAAGTGGTAAATAATTTTATAACTCAATTTCTTTTTGTTGGGTTATATTATTTCTTCATGATATTTTATATTATATGATTATGTGTGAACTGAATATTGATTATTTTATGTTTTATTTAAACTTTTTTATGAGTATTTAATGTTGATACATATAATTGATTCATTTATTAATTCTAACTTCAACATTGTGATCTTTTTAATGGGTCATCCCATAATCCTGTTTCATCTAGGATTGTTTTTTATTTAATTTACATTGAAGGAAATTATTTTATAATTGGATAGAAAACCAATTTCATTTTATTCACCTGTGGTTATTAATTTTTTTTTAAAATTAATAATACATTTTCCACTCTTTTTTACTTAAAATTTTTAAAAAATGTTTTTATGAAAACATGACTTCATTCCTCTCTTTAGTTATAAATACATTTTCATCAAAAATCATGTTTTCCAAAAATGTTTCTAACCATTTAAATTTGATTTATTAACTAAATTTTTACGCATTTTTACTTTTTATTTTTTTTAAAATGAATAATCTTGTCATTTTCAAAAAAATGACAGTTTAACTTTTACTGAAAATGTAAAAGGAATATTTGTTTTTTCATGTATAGAATGAATAAAATTTCAAGAGGTTATGAATAATAATTTTTTTTATAGATTAATGAATATGTTTCAAAGGTTATTTTCAAGGATTTTCTTTTTCAAAATGTTTTGTGAAATTATAGTTTAAAAATGTGATATTTAAAATGGAAAGGATATTTTCCATAAGAATATTTTTAAGAATATTTTTTTGGTATTTATATTAATAAATGAAAAAACTCTTTATTATAACTATAATTGGTCTATTTTGTATTTATTTTACCCTAATTTTCATTCTAGATAGTTTATGATCATTTTGACAAAGTAAATTATTGATATTCACTTCCTTAATTCATTTTTGTAGTCATTAAATTTCCCTTAAATTAATCACTTTCCTATAGAAATTTGTTTTCCCTCGAAATATCTATATTATTTATCATGAATATGTTTATTCCTTAAACCTTATATCATTTCTATATATATATTTTTGTATTTAAATTTATTTGTTTATTAAGAGAAATATTGATAAATCCATATTCCTTACTCAATATAGATATTTGATGATAAGGATTATTGTTCATGAATTAGATCGATTATTCAATATATAACGAATTATTTTGAAATGTAGACATGGGTGGGAAAAAAATTATAGATATACTCTCAATGCATCATTATTCTGATGAGGAAAATCAACAGGATCATATAAAATTAGTTGGCCAAACCTGATGGGTCTGTACTATGAAGTCTTAAACTGTCTTGAGGATAGACTGTGTCGGTAGAGGTATCATATTCGTGAGATATGACATTCGATAGTTAATCATTACCTTAATTATTAATTTATTTATTATTATCCATGTAATTTTGAAAATGATATTATCACTGGATATATTTCATTATCAGTTATTGATTAAATTGAATGTGTTTTCATTTATTTACCTTTCCATATTTATTATGACTTATATTGTAATGATAGTCATGTTATTTGGTAAATGGATTTTTTCAGTTATTTACCTTTCTATATTTATTTTGATTATTTATTCATGATATATTTCACTGTACATTTCCTTTAAAGAGTATTTGATCTCACCCTTATTTCGTTTATTTTCCCAAAAATCCATGAAGTGTAATATGATTTACATTCAAGGATATTTTATAGGGTATAATGTTATTTTCAAAAACATATGATGTAATTTTATATTCAAATGTTATATAGGACTCAAGTATGTATCTAGTTTAATAATACTAGTAAACTATTGAATATTTCAGGATGTGATTCCTTGTATCCTATGACAGTGTAACAAAGAAGACCCAATCTTCGGGCTACTCGGTTGGGGGTCGCTACAGATGGCATCAAAGGAAGTTTAATATAAATTGTGAGAACTAGATTTTGGAAAAAGAATATTAGGATTATAATCCAGTGATATGTTTTGAGGATAATTGTAGAATAACATCCAAACATGATATGTCCTGTCCTAGGTGCCACTCAATGGTGCCTTGAACCGGAGGGCCACATAAAATCAAGTGTGCCTCACTGTATGCCAAAGGCTACAAACTAGAAATGACGGCCTAGGGAATGTTCATGGAGAGACTATTCCCTCATTTTAGTGAGGATCACACCAGATATAGAATTAATATCTAAATAAAGGAAGAAAACTCTATAATGATAGGAAAAATAACCCCCCATAGCCAATACATGTATAAGCATCCAAGCACAAAATAATAAAAAAAATAAAATGAGACACACATAATCGATGATGATGTCATGTCTCTAAAAAATAATGAAAACATATATACATGGCGGAAGGTAGTCAATATAGGACATGGTATACAAAAGGAAGAAAAGTATAAAAATTCTATCCCAGCATCTTGAGATCCTTCATGGTCACCTGCTACCAAGATTCAATCCTAATAAATACAAGAAGTCATGCATACATAAGAGGATGCTTCCCATTATCTGCACCTAAAAGCATATAGTTTTCTTGAATAACATTGGTGGACCATACAGGATGTGAGATCAACTTAACATTCCACCACCAATGACTTCGATAAATACCGATTCTATACATATAACTTAGTAGTGAGAAGATATAATAAGCAGTGATAAAAACAAAAAAATGGTTAGATTTGGTTTCTAAAGTACACTAGGATGATAATACCTACTTTTCCCAATGCCAAAATATCTCTGAATGAATCAAGAGATGCAATGCCAAAAATCACAATAGTAATGAATTCCATGCCCAATATCTTAGTAGCAAGGGACTCCATTCCCAATATAACAGTATTGGGATTCCATTACTAGTATCACAATATATGTATGACATGCCTAGTATCATAACAGAGAGATTCTATTCCTAGTATCATAGTAAGGGTCATCATTCCCTTATATAGCAACAAGGGTTTCCATGCCCAATATCAAATTTAGGGACTCCATGCCCACGTCAGAGTATAGGGCCTCTATACCTAGATCATATATATATAAAGGGTCTTTATACCCAGTATCATAGTTATATAAAGGGATTCCATTCCTATATAGATATATCATGAAAAAGGGTCATCATGCTCATTTACTATATTTGAAAACAATTGTCATGCCCATTTAGTATGAAGGAAAATGAATTTTGGGCCTATATATATATAAAATTCATAATGGTCTTCATGCCCATTTTTCACAACTAACAAGGGAGTAACCACTGTTTCATTTAATTCATGTGTTGTGGTCTTACCACTCACAATAAATTTAGTTCATTATAATTGTTAATGGAATTCTCCATGCTGGGGAAACAAATTAATCCACTATCATTATGACATCATCATTTATAAATAAAACCAAACACTCTATTATGTTATTTTTCCAAAAAGACATGAAATAAAATTGGACATATAAGAGGGAACACCCAATGGGATGGATCACTTTGAATTGGAAAATATTGACATGAATTGGGTTTTAAAAAGTCATTAGGTTCCATGAATCACAATGAAATTATTACAAGTTCAATTTAGTGGAAATGTGAAGTGAAACCAGAATGAAACAAATATCACATATTATAAAACATAATGACTTGAATGGATAAATACTAGACCGCCTACCTCAATCTCATAGTACTCTCCTCATTTAATATTTAACCTTCATTAAGCAT
This sequence comes from Viscum album, assembly GCA_963277665.1. Classification (NCBI taxonomy): domain Eukaryota; kingdom Viridiplantae; phylum Streptophyta; class Magnoliopsida; order Santalales; family Viscaceae; genus Viscum; species Viscum album. The sequence goes on from OY728146.1 coordinate 991,297,824, forward strand.
AGATCGAGAGAAAATAGATGAATATATGAACAAACAGAAAAAATTACATAAGATCTTTCACCTTAATTAATTCATCCAGAGAGAGAAAAATAGAGAAAAGTGAAAGATGATTTTGCGAACTTACTAACATAGATCTAATAAGACCAACTGAAGATGGATCAGACATTAGATTGGAAATTTTCCACAAAGCCCAGCCTTAAGATTCCAATGGGACCCTAATTGAAGAAGAGGGGGAAATATATGGATGAAATAGAATAAATAAGGATACAGGAATGATTAAATTAGATTTAATGTAAAAATGGTAAATTTACCCAAAATATTTGGTTCTTGTAATTTTTCTACATGGATGAAAAAATCGTGCTCCTCCCACTACATAAAAAGGAACCCCATATAGTTTCATGTGCATAGTTTGACTAACTATGTGAAAACCATGATGTATTATCTAATACATTTTGATGAGATTCTTGTATAGGTGTGTGGACCTAGGTTCATGGTTAGGTAATACCATGAACCCTACCATACAATCTTTCCATCCCTCACATAGTTATGGAAACCTTGTGTACTGGCTCACTTGGTTTCTACTAACTATGTGACATATTCTTTTTTCCCATTGGTCTGGGTTCTATGCCCCAAACAAGCCCCCAAAACCCCTAAAACAATCATGATGTCATTAGGAATCCATCTAACATATATGATAAATAATTATACTAAAATTAAAAGGATGCATAGATCATGTAAAAATTGGGTTCTTGTAGTCTTCCCCACATAAAGGAACTCATCCATGAGTTCACCTTACATGGGAAGAGAAACACTATTTGAGAATAATTTTATCCACTAACCATGTATTTAGGACTCTCACTCCCATGTCTCATCTTCTACCCAAAATTTCTTCCATAACACGTGTACTTAAGGGAAAAATAAGCCTCATATATCCATCATTCTCTAATAAACAATTTATATAGGATACTACTTGAAAGAAGCATCAACGTCTAACTCAACCTTTTGGGGTCAAAAGTTTTAGACAATTCGGCATAATAATGATGAATCTATGGAACATGGAATATGTCTTGAAAGGAATGATTCCCCTAAGGTAAAATCAACTGATAGGCTACTATCCTGGCCATCTAAAGAATAAAAAAGTGAAGAATGGCATATAGATAGCTTCGCATGCCTCTGTATCCATATATGACCAAGTTTGGGAGATACTTGTAAGAAAAAATGGTCTTTGACCTCAAACTCTATGGGATATCAATGGTGATCGAGATATAATTTTCAGTCTAGACTAAGATGCATACAACCACTTCCAAATCAACTTAACCTACTCTAAAGTCTCTTAGATGAGATGATGAGCCATTAGCACTGCCTCTCCTACCTCTAACTATTATAGGGGAGAATGAAAATACCTACCGTATAGGGCCTCACATGGATCCATAAATATCATATCCTAATAACTGTTATCATAGATGAACTCTATGAGAGGGATATGGGTTTTCCATGAATTACATAAATCCAGTACTTAGGCTTGGATCATGTCCTTTAGAAACGATATAGTTAGTTATGTCTACCCATCGACCAATGCAATAAAAGCTATGCTCAATAGAACATTCATACTTATATATTTCTACAACCCCTACTAGAACCTCAATTTGAAATGATCATCCCAATGTAAAGCGATTACATGAGGGACCCCGTGTGGCCTTATAATCTCATGTAAATACAATCTACCCATCTCATCAATTGAAAAACTATCATATATAGGAAGGATGTGGATTGATTTTTTCATTCGATCCATGAATACCCAAACCACAACGCTATCTCAAAGAGGCCTTAGTATTCCGAAGAAAAAATCCATCACAAAAACCTCCCATTTCATTATGGGATTGGTAATTTTTATAACAAGCCAAAATGTCACTAGTGAACCCCCTTCAATTTATGACAGGTGGAAAACAAAGTTATAATACTTTCTATCTAACATTTCATCCTTGGATATCAATACTATCAGCTTATATCATGATACGTATTGGAGATACCCAGGTAAAATTCCCACTAAGAAGCATGTGACTCCTATATCAACTCTTGTCTCATATCCGTGGGAGCCTAGACATTCCCATATATATATGCATGATGTCATCATCATTGATAGACCAATATGAATATTGGTTCTCACCAGAAATACTCTCTCATAGGACCAATCCCTAAGGATCTAAAAAACATCCTCATCTTTACTTTCTCTAGAAGTGAATAGGTCATTGATACCGATGAAATTACATACTATCCATCATGGTCATACACCTCCATGTGCATGTTAGAAAATAGAGAAATAAGATTCTATTTTCAACTGGACTCTTGAACTACCTACATATGATTCCTCATACTAAGTTCAACTATAATATAATTTCCATTCCCAAGTGTGTAGGAAATATCAGAGTCAAAGGACTACAAAAATTTAAACCCATATTAACTGCCTTTGATTAATGTCTTACTATGTAAATATATACCTAAATCTTTAGTATCCTTTAAATGCACAGAACTCTCTCCCAATAGGTAAATCCTCCAACAATTCAAGGAATGTACAGAAGCTTCCAAATCAAAATTGTGTGTTAGGTAATTTTACTCATGACCCCTTATCTTCTACAATCCATACACAAGAACTCAATCTTTTTACAACATAAATGATCATAGTTCGATAACTAATTCATCAAAATATACTGTATATCTTCTTCTTATATCTTCAAGAATTAGGTTTAGAACCAAATTCAATCTCCCTTATAACTCCTCAAGGTATATCTCATAGGATTTAGACCATATAAAATTTACACACTTCATAGCCAAGCCCATAAGAGTTTCTTTTAAGCATCAAATTACTGTATAAAATGAATGTAGTAACCAAATATACCCAAGAAACTATGTATATCAAAGGTGTTATTGGGATGCTTCTAGGTAACCACATCCATCAGCTTCCTAGGTCACCTGAAACTTATACCTCTAAGATGATACAACCTAGTAGTTGAACTTGTCGATCTAGAAGTGATATTTAATAAGATTAGAATACACCCAGTGCACTCTCAGTGTATGTAGAACAATATCAAGATGAGTGGAATGGAATCATTGAGTATAAAAATACGCCAAGATGTCATGTATTAAGCCAACCATAAATAAATCTAGATAGGGATGGAAAAACCTATTCATAAAATTCATAAATATGGAAGGCACATTCAAAATACCAAACAACCTAACATGATACTCATATAAGCTATATCGACTATGAAAATCCATATATAGAATAACTGAAGGCCCGAATCAAACACAATGATCACCCAATTATTCTTAAATCTTAGATAATGAATTTACTCCTCTATGTTGGTCAAAAATATCATCTATACGAGGTATGGGATTCTGGTTCTTCATCGTAATCAGATTCAATTTTCGATAATCCCAAAAAATCATGAGGGTTCCATCCGCCTTCTTAGTGGAAAGGACTAGTGAACCCCATGGAGAATTACTAGGCTGTATAAAAACATAGGCCTCTAATTCTTATAGATGACTATTGAGCTATTGAAACTCTATAGTAGACATCCTATAAGGAGGAATGGATACTAGTGTATCTAGCTCGATAGTAAACTCAAACTCTCTCTCAGGAGGTATTCCAGAGATGTAATCTGGGAAACAACCATGAATCGATCAAATACAGGGTGGAATTCAATTTAATGTAATCCTTGATGCTCTATGTAAAATCTAGAAATATGGATAGTAACTCCAATTATCCTAAGATACTATGGTGCAGTTCTACATGCATATAAATTCCACTCTTCCTTTTGGAGATATGTACCACCCTATGATGATGTAAATGACACCCTTTGGTGATAAAAATCTATATAGGAATGATATGGAACAAACCAGTCCATTTTGAGAATAAAATTAAAGCACATTATCTCAATGATGAATAGGCCCCATAGGAAATTATAGCTTCCTACCTCAATAGGATAGTGCTTTCACCAGAATATACCCTCTAAATGTATACCCAAAGGCATATCCAATGTCAAAACACCATAAGAAAACTAAACATCGGGCCTAAGGATCTAAAAAATACGAGATGATATGAAGGAATGAGATTCACTTGTATCGAATATGGTCGAAATAATAGTATAGGATACTAGAATAGTAGAAGGCTCACAATCTTACTCCTATGGTACAGGCTGTACGAAGTAAATATGGCTTGATCCCCGACCCTCTATTATAATCTGACTACATGGATCTTTAATGCTCTATTGGAGTTATAAATATAAATCTTAGATACCACAAACACAACCTTATATCTCTATATGGATACTAGTACTTGAGCTACCGACCTAATGAGGTGATCTTGAACCAACTCTTGAAGGTGTAGATAACACATATTCTCTACCACTCAATATATATGCGACAATCATATAGAAATTCTAAAGATGACCCAATCTTCCATAGCATCAACACTTGACAAGGTCATTGGGGCACTAGGGATTCTTATGCCTAGGCTTCCTAGATAGGTGAAAACCCACATAACTATCTATGGGTGTCAAGTGGCTTTTGATACTCACACATACATTCTAAAAGCACTACTTCAGACCAATGGTAAAACCACTACAATATCTGGGTTCAAAACAACCTTGTCTCACACTGTCTTCTTCCCTTAAGTTCCACTCAATGATAAGGTCCTAGTTCACTCTATTAGATATGGTTATCAACTAGAATACATTTACTTGAGAATTAATAGGATGCCGAAGGCCAACATAGAATTTCTCACTTTCATGGCCTCATCAGCAGTATAGATAGACACAAAGTGATTAATCTATATAAAAAGAGATGAATAATTAATAAATTTCATCAAATCCTTCGACAGGTTCACAAAATATCCAACACAATCACCCTTCAGGGTTATATTGAAGATATAGTCAATGTATCTCCACTATAAATCTTTCCAAGTCACTTTTTGATACTGACTAGTCTGATATAGAATATCCCACCAGTTTTTTGATGATCCTCAAATCATATAAGTAATGAGTTTTTTCTATCATCTAAGGAGGTTTCTCGAAATGATTGGATATAGAAATGACCACATGGATCCATATCTTTTCAGCCTGTGGTCTACCATCCCATGAAAATTTTGGCAGATGCTGCTACGAGAAATCCTAATTCAACTCTCTCATATATGATGTTGAGTGAAGAGATCCATGTATTGTTTTAATCATCCAAATATAATATCCCAAAATCAAGAATCATCACAGACATTAAGAATAAGAAGAGGTTCCAAAGGAGGCATTATAGGAGGTATAATTGGATGTTCATGGCCCACTACGTCTAAAGAATGGTCGTCACCACCATCCTTGCATATGACCAGAGGATGAAATGGGGGAATTTATCTATTATTTCAAAAGACATGCCTCAGATAATGTTTTATAATGAAATAATCCATAAATATAGAAATAGGATAAGTATAAAGCCTTTATATTCCACTTTTACACCCCTATTCCATCTCAAAGAGTCAGGTCTGTGTGACTAAAAATTTATATAGAATACAATATACATTACCTACTTCCCACTACTAAGGCTGAGACTAGGTCAAAATATTTTTATTGAAACATCAATTTCATTTTAATTTCATATTTATATTTCAAATGGTTGAACCAAATTGTTGACCACATTTTTTCAACAAGGGACCTTACACCTTAAAATTTTAAAAGCAATATCCATTAAATATATACCATAACACATTCCAGTCCATGAAACGAATGGTCTATGACTCAACATATCATAGTTGACTACATAGGGTTTATGGTATAGCCTATGTAGGAAAAAAACTATTTATGTTTTGACAGGCACTCTAAGTACAAACTATGTTCTCAATCCCATACATAAAGCATTAGTCATCCATCACTTATATCATACAAGGCACATATAACAGTGTCATATCGTCAATAAATTCATCCTATATAGAATGTAATATACATGTCTTGTGAATTATAACAGGTTCCAAAAATGATATTTTATCAATTCTTCCTCTCCATAATTTATCATACTATTAAGGAAAAGTAAACCTCAATAATATCAATAAAGAAATGATTATTCCATGTCTTTAAAAATAATGAAAAAATATATACATAGAAGAAAGTTTTGAAGAAAACACATGGTATACAAAAGAAACAAAAGAAAAAAATATATATCCTAGAATCCCCAAATCCTAATTTATAATCTACTGCCAATATCTAATCCTATGTCTGGAAGAAGTTACATATCCATAAGATGATTTTTCCAATTATCAAAAACTTCAAGAATATAGTATTCCCAAGTACTATAGGAATCCTATATTGGGTGTGAGATAAACTTAATAGGCCACTATCAATGACTTCTGAAAATACCAAGTCAGTGTATATAACATGGTAGTGTATAGATATAATATGTACTGATGAAAAATTTAAATGGCACTTCTCTGGTTCTAGAAGTACACTGGGATGAGAATTCTTATTTGGACCATGTAAGAATATCTCTAATTATATCAAGGGTTGTAATGCTGAGTATCACAATTGTAAGGGTTTCCATGCCCAATGTTACAATAGAATGGGATTCCATGCCCAGTATCACAATATAGGGAATCCAAGCTCAATATCACAATATAGATATTTCATGCCAGGTATCACATTATAGGGACACTATTCCAAGTATCATAGTATGAGTATTTTTTTACTATATGTAACAAAAAGGGTCATAATGCCCAGTATCACATGTAGGGATTCGATGCTCATGTCACATTATAGGGATTATATGCTCGTATCATATATATATATATATAAAGGGTCTTCTTATTAAGTATCAAAATTATACTAAGGGACTCTATTCACATATAGATATATCATGACCAAGGGTCATCATGACCATTTACCATATTTAACAAGGGTCATAATGGAAAATTAGTTTAAAGAAAAAGTGATTCCATTCCCATATATATATAGCATGAATTGGGGTCTTCATGACCATTTCTCATAACTAATAAGGGAATAACCATTGTTACATTTAATTCAGATGATGTGGTGGTACCACTCACATTCAATTTATTTCATTGAAATTGTAATGGGTGTTGTCCATGCTACACTACCATATTTTTCAACAATTGTTATGATATCATCATTTGGAAATAAAACTGAACACTCCCATAGGGTTTTTAGGAATACATTCATGAAATAAAATTCAGAATGTAATAGGGAACACTCAAAGGGATGGATCACTTTGAAGTGGAAAATATTTATATGAATTGGGTTCTAACAAGTCATTAGGTTTGAAGCCTAAAAACGAAATTAAGGAAGGTTCATTTTAAGGGCAACACATGATGGAATTGAAGTAAAGTACATATCAAATATTATAAAACATCAAGAAATTAAAGAATAAATAAAATCAAACCTACCTCAAGCTCGTACAACTAGTCCTATCTAGTATCATCCATTCGTTTGGTTTAGATAGAGAGAAAATCAAAAAAAAATATGAACAAATTTAAAATTGAGCATAAGATCCTACACCTCAAAAACTCCATCATGAGAAAGAAAAATAGAAAAATGAGAAAGATGATCTAAGAAATTATTTAAATGGATTCAATGAGACCAATAGAATCTGGACCAGACTATAGAAAAAAAGATACCTCAAATACTAGATTTATTCTTCTAAGGGGACTCCAATGTGAGAAGAGTGGGTTTATTCTAGAGTAAATAATAGAAATATACAATGGGGAAAGATTAAAATACTTTTAAGTTAAAAATTTTAAATATAACCAAAATATATGGATCACATGGTTGGAAAAATTGTGTGCCAAATGCGTGCCTCCCAAAACGTAAGGAGGGACCTAGAATGGTTTCATATGTATGGATTGAATAACCATGAAAAAATTGTGCCAAAAACTCTATTACATGTTGACGAGATACCCGCACAAGCATGAAATACTGGGCGCACTATTTGGGAATACCATGTGCCCTGCATTGATCCTCTATTTATCCCTCACATGGTTAGGGAAACTATGCATGCTAGATTACATAATGTTTTTGTAATCGAAAGATCATGTGGGTTTTCCTTAAAATTCAACCCTTTCAGGATACTAAAAGTGAGAGTTGTTCTATAAGAAATGTACCTATGGGTAATAAATATGAAAAAGATTCATTTTTTTGACCCGATCAACACCTTATGCATGACGACATGACTTACTGCACACTTAGTTTGACACTCTTGGGGTATATGATTAAAATAATTCAAATATTATTTATAAACCATTATAAATGATTTGAATAGATGATGAAAATGAATGACATAGGTTAATCTTAAGGTGTTTTAGAAAGAAAATAATGTTTCTAAATTGAATCAGAAAATTATTTATTTTTTGAATGGAAGGATGTAAAGCAAAATGTTGCTATGAGAAAACCAAATGCATGATGGAAGGAAATAAATATCACCCTAGGGATACATTTATAGATCATTTTCGTAAATATGGGGATCCTATGAGTTATCTGAGATAATTGCATATTATAAAGGGTAAATTATAGAAAATGGAATGACCTATGTTGAAATAAAATGGTTGGAGTGTTTATTGGGATTTAAGAATTAAATTTTAGATGTTTTTTTCCAATAGTTTTTTTGTATAAGAATAAAAAACAATATTTAGGATTATGTGAAATTTTAGAAGCATATATGTATTTATTCTCATAATATTTATGAATACCAAAATGGTTTTATGAGTTTATAATTGATCATAATTTTCATATCTTATAGAACCCCTTTTAAAGTTTCATGTGGTAGGAATATTACATGATTAAAGATATTTTTTGGAAAATATTAACAAGAATATAACCCATTGGTTTCATATATGATTTACTGGAAAATTTATTTTAGAAATAATGTATTTCCATTTTATAGACATGAGTTTAAAGGTATAAATAAACTTTAGGGTTAATATGATCATTTATGAAATTTTAATAACAATCAAACAACATTATTAGAATTTCTGGGGAAAATAATAAATAACATAATTTGTATTGAAAACCTAAGTAAAGTTTTTATTATATGATTAATTTTATTTCAAAGATTTACATTATATTTTTTTATAAATTTTCTAGGAAATATATTAATATATGTTTAGAAAAATGAGAACCCATATGCCAGGTGCCAACCAATACCTTATAGAAATCCCACAGAGATTAAACCCATGACCGAAGGATGAAAAGGGTTTAGTTCCTACTACTGGCCTACATGATTTTCAGGTTAATATGTCATCATTTTTAGTTAAAAAAAAAAATTAAAAAATCAATTTTAATGATTGTCCATTGATGTTGCTTTTAAGGTTTAGAGATTAATTTATTATATTAGATGATTTGTGCTAACTATTGTTTTATAATAATTACTTCAGATTAAAGGAATGACTTATCGTTAAATTCCAGATATTTCAATCCACTAAATGTGAATTTTAGTGTTTTTGGAATAAAAATTATTTTTTGGGATATTCATCTCTTGTAGTAATGAATGAATTGAAAATTGATCAAAGCATTGGAAATGGATGAAGTTATTCTTGTGAAATAAAAACATATCAAGTAAATATATTTCCTTGTATTATTAAATAATAAAATAATCCCTTAACATTTAGAAAAGGATCTTGTTGTTTTTTATCTTATTAAATTCACATATAATGAATCATATGTTCTTTTAAATAATTACAGATTTATGTTTTTGAGGTCTTTAACATTCGATTGACCATTCACTTTATTTTGATTAATGACCTATGTCATTCTCTATAATTATTTACACTTTTCATCCATGTAAATATATTCAATCTCCAAAAAATTTATCTGAACTATTAACCTTGTTATTTGACCTTTTTATTTCCCTTCATCTCTTAATAGGTTGGTTTATTGACTATTTTTATAATGTGGGTTTTCAATAAAATAATTTTCATATGTCAAACCATTTATTTACAAGATCGACTTTAAAATGTGAGAAAGAAATTTATTTATTGTTGGGAGAATGTAACACCCTATATTTATAAAATAATAAAATTTTATTTTAAATAATATAAGTCCTAAAACATCAAGCATAAATAACCCACCAAATTTATTTCATTGAATTTTATCCCATCGATATCTTATGGAACATTCATCCACAAGTATAAATGAATTTTTACAAATTATACCATTATTGCATACCCTTTAAATTAGAGGGAATAAATAATACTAAATAAATAATTAAAATTATATGGTTTAACAATTTATAATAAAATTAATTGGTTATATATATATTTGGTATAAAATAAGAATCATTCTAAATAAAAATATATGTTTTTTAAAAGCCTAATTTTTTTAAAAGACTGTTTAGTGGTGGTTCATTAATAGAATTTATTACTAATTATTAATAATTTTTAAAAATTGATTGAGGAAAATGATTTTTTTTTAAATTGGAATATTAAAATTATCTTAGGGTAAATTTTTCGTATTTTTCCGAAATGTTTTTAGTATTGAATAGTGAAAATAATGAATTATAATTGAGAATTTCATTTTTTTAAATTATTTGTAATCATAAAATATATTTTAAACTGTCTTTAAAGTAAAATTATTTTTATTTTATATCAATTAATACAATTTAGGTCATTATAACAATTTTCATATTTAATTTTTATATAAAAATATTATAAATTTTTGATCATTTTCTATTTAAAAACCAACTTTCTCATCGCGCCTGTTGGATTAATTTTAAAATAAAATTTTCTACTTATATGAATGGAATTTGGAAAAATAGATTCCATATTTTGAATCAGTATTATTTATATTATCTAATAAGGTCAACATAATTTTTGATCAAATTGAATAGTGAAAAAGTAAAAAATAATTACCGTGGTTAAGGGAAAAGTGGATTTACTGGGGGTTTAAACTAAGGAATAAGGGTTAGAATGGCCTAAAAAATACTATAAAATATATCATATGGACATATTTTCAGTATTTAATGTATAATTATTAATAATACTCTATTGTTTACCGTTTAAAATGCAAAAAATTTGGGTATAACTTTTCTTTTAAAAAAATTTATAAGTGTTCCACTCACCTCACTTATAATAGGCAACCCATTATCCTTTATTATTCACACCTTTAAAACCTTTTGGTTAGTCACATAAATGATAATATAACTTTCAAAATTACATCCCATTATCATAGAATCCTTTTTTGGGTATAAATCCTTCCTTGGAAAGATTCTGGTTCAATCCTAAGGAGTTTACCCGCAAAGCGAGTAACGTTATTCAACGAGTGTTTTTATTATATTTTTCCTTCCTCATCCCAAAATTATTATTAGACCATGATGATATAATAAAATATTTATCAAAAATGATTTTTTTTATGTTATGTTCAAGACCTAACACCATATCCAGTTTCATTAAATGTTTTATGAATTCACCATTCATGTGTACAAAAAACTATAGCCTCATAAATTGATGTCATCCTATTTTCCATTAACACCTCTCACGGTTTGGTATGATGATGGATATAAAGTATATATATATATGAATTTTATAACATAATTATAAATATAGGGTCATTATATAATATATAACCTTTTAAATTTTCATTCCTTAGGGGATACAATAATGTCTCTTTTGTGTGTGCCGGTCAACTGCCTCACGAAGCGATATGATTCATTTTTAACTAATGATTTAAATGGAATGTAATAAGTATATATTTATGGAATATATTTCATATTAATGAAATAAAAAAGTTAATAATGACATATTTATCATTAAAAAAATAATATATCAGTTTTCTTTATATATTGAAAAATGATAACATCGTCCTTGTAAATTTGGACTATCACTTCCACGAAGAGATGTTACTCTATTTTAATCACCAAATCACATGGAAGATATATATAAGTATATTTAAATAAATAATAAGATATTATTATCCGTATGTAAATTTAATATATTAATTACCTCATTCCAATAGTGATCATTGAAAAAGTGAAACATTACTCGTGCATACGCATGACCTATCATCTCCATGAATGAAACATACTTCATATCAAAAAACCATAATTCATGATTAGTTTTAAACTTATAATTTATGTAAAAATATAATAATTATTTCATGATTATTATTAGAAAGATGATATAACTATAGAATATGCAAGATAACTAGAACCTTCCTGACAAAGCATGAAGGAGAAAAGGAGGAAATTTACCCCAGAAACAATTAAAATAATGAAACATTATTAATGAAAGGGTGAAAATATGTTATAAAATAATCATATATTATATATTATATATTAATATGATTCTTTTATAAGTTAATAACTTGTTTAAAACCACTATATATTAGGTTAAATCACATTTAACCAAAAGGATGCATGAGGTAAGGGACTTCATCCCATTTTCCCTTCACTGAGGCATATTGTAATGTTATGCACCTAATTTATTTTATATGGTGTATATAGATCCTATTTGACATTTAATATCATTATTAATTATTAATTAATTATATACTACATTTCAATTTTAATTAATCATACAATGGTATTTTACATAACTGTTACTAAGGGGTAAATAATTTCATAACTCAATTTTATTTCATTGGGTTTTATTGATTATTCACTATCTTTGATATTCTAAGATTATGTTAGAATTTATTATTTATTACTTAATTTTTTATTGAAACTTTTTATGTATATTTATATCTAATACACATAATATTTTAATTTATTAATTATCACTTCAATGTTATGATATTTTTAATGTTTTATTTCCAAATCTCATTTTATTCAGGATAGTTTATTCTTGAATTTCAATTATAAAAAATTGTTTGATCATTGGATAATAAAACCCTTTAATTTTATTCTCCTATAGTTATTAATTATGTTTTAAATTAATATTACAATGTGTCAACTCTTTGGTACCTAAATTTTTTGAGATAATTTTATTAATAAAATATAACTTCATTTATCTCTTCAGTCAGAAACCCATTTTCTTCGAAAACCATGTTTTATAAAAATATATTAAAATCTGTAAACATTTAAAAATGTTTTATTAACAACAATTTTAACCATTTTTTAATTTCATTTTTTTGAAAGGAACCTTCATTTCATTTTTAAAATAATGCCCATTTGGATTTTAATTAATGAGTGAAATGATTCATTTTTTAACATGTACGACAAGAAAATAACTTCCAGCTATCTTGACAAAAAATGGTTTAAATCTACCTTTATATTTTTAAAAGGTTATTTTCAATGAAAATTATTTTTATTTTTTTAAATTTAGATTGTGTTTTTTAAAATAAAAGGGTGATTTTCTCTGTAATATTTAAATATATTTTGATGTGTTTTCTAATAATTAATGATAAACACCATTTATTATTACCCTAATGAATATATGTTGAATATATAACATAATTATTATTGTTTTGGACCATTTATGATCATTCTGACCAAGTAAGGGGACATCATTCTATAACATTAACCTATCATGAGTACCATGACAAAAAATCAAATGGAATGATAATAGAAATTATAGTGTAAAGAAAAATAATCAGAACATAACACGTCATCTTGATCATAAAGTAAAAAACATAAAATGACATGTGGTTAACATCAATCATAGAAACAAGCTACTCTATAAATACTCATGGAAGAAAGGATCACATATGGGTACCACAATAATTCACGCAACCAAATAAATCACTATTAATGAAGAACAATAAGTCATTACAATACAATAGGAATCAAGGATATAAGATAATAAAAGAGCCTCAAATTATAAGTAATTTTCTACATCAATGATTTTTGAAGAATATATCCAAATTTCATCAAGGACTGGAGATCGAACACATCATAGACTGATAGAAAATGATATCACACATGAAGTAAATCATAATTCAGGTTTTTATTAATCAAGAAATCGGTTTAGAATGGAGTATAAACTGAATTCGATGTCACGAAGGCTGTTTTATAAATAAATAACTTAAGGGGTCCATCAAATAAATTATTTCCTATGTATGTTAAAGGTAGTGATACTAATTCTCTATCTCTATAGTTGATTGAAGAGTGGATTTTTAATTCATCATTGATTCTAGAAGGGTACATTAGGTGTAGACAATGATCATCTATCCATCATAAATTCAATATAAAAAAACTTATTCAGTATGAGATTTATGAAGAAGAAGATCTCACGATGATAATGTTTGATGAATTACCCAAAAAAATCTACCATTCATGAGAATAAAACTCCGATCAAGGGGGTTATTGTTGAAACATTGAATTGTACACTGATATACCAAGGAATCATTAAATTATTTAGGTTCTATCATCAATTCAGCATCAAGAAGAGTTATTGGAAGGTTCTTCATGAACACTTACCTATAAATCATTTATTATTAATGGTATATCATGATTTTATTAAGAAATGATTAAAATATTCTAGATCCTCCATTGATATATGAAGAAAGGAAGGAATCATTATTATCTCTTCATGGAATTCATATATATGAAAAAGTTGTAGTTGGGGTTTGGCTTAGTGGTAAGAACCACTTAATTATACATGAAAAAAGGGTTCAAAACCCATTGGGCACAGGCACTGTAGCAGGATTGTAGCATACTGTAGTAGTAGCCGAACTATAGCACCGACGAGCACTGTAGCTGTGGCAGGTCACTATAGCAGCGGCAAGGTACTATAGTAGTGACGGGTACTTTGAAGTACTGTAGCAGCATGAGTATTATAGAAGTACTATTCACAGAATTGGTCTTGGGCCAACAAAATGGGCCTACAGGCCATGTAATGGGATAAATGCCTACTGGGCCTCCGGGATATGTAATGAGCCTCCCTCTACCCAGTTAAAGAGGTCTTTTTCTTTTCCTTAATAATGAATGAGGATTCGTTCCCAACCATTAAAAAAATAGATATTGCATAGATCCATGCACATATCTTAAGGAAGAAATAGAATTTGGCATGAATATAAAAAATGCCTTGATTAATCATTTCTAGATCATTTCAATGATGGATATCTATAGGGAGAATAATGAGAGTTACAATATTAAAAATATGTTTTTAAAATTTTAGTTATGGAAATTAGGTTTTAAATTTAACAATTATGGTGGTAAAAAAATGAATGGGATTTAAATCTTATGTAGTTAATTAATTACACCCATGAATAGGATGCTCTAGCCTTCCTATGGCACCACAAGATGGTTGATGACTAGAAAATTGTTGGTTGATGTTATTGGAAGAATGCATGGAATTATTTATTGCCCACTAGAGGGGGGGGGGGGGCGTCTCCAATATCTAGATGACTCACTAGAACCCCACTATATGGCACGTTGGTTCCATTGGCTAGACCATGGTTGTTTTGCTACCCACCATATGGATGAGACCTTCTTCAATATTCCACTTTCAACACATAGACCATTATCAACATAACATCAAACATTAACAATCACATATCAATACAAAAACATCAAAGCATATACTAATTTTGAAAAGTTAAACATATTGTACAACAAAAATAAGTGTGGATCTTGAAATTTATTCTTTCTAATAACTTATCATCCCAAAGAATTACCTTTATAGGTTTAGAAAAATCAGCTGGGGTCACTGTGCTAAAAAATCACCCCCTTACTCCCAAGTCTCCTCCTAGACCCATCCATGATGTCATAGTGTTAAGAAAAGTGGTACCATCTTCCCTTGAAATACAATCTACATCCCGTATATGATCTATATTTGGTGCTCTATGTATGATTCATAATGACCCAACTCATCATTCTCACATTTGGTGACATGTGAATGATCCTTCATGTACCATAAGATCCAAGACATATGAAACAGATCTTGTATACCTTCATAGAAATAAGAAATATATAGATGGTATGCCACTGTCCCAAACTTCTGGGTGGTCTTGAATTGTAAAATGTAGAATGATAATAACTTCCCCTACTTCATCAAATGTCTAGGGACTAACTGAGGATTCACTATCATAAAAACCCATCCTCATAAATAAAATTCCAAAGGTATCCTTCTATGGTAGGAACATAAATTATATATACTCTAAGCTATGATCAACCTCTTGTCAATTTGTAACACTCTCTTTGAGGTCTCCTGTATCATAATGGGCCCTATAACTACTACCTCACATACCCCATGTTTATAGATAAATGAATGGCGTGGACTACCACAGAGTGCCTCATATGGTGTCTGTCACGCCCCGACCCCAGCTACCCAGAGTCGGTGCATTACTTCGTAACATTGTCATGATCACAAGAAAGATCAAATCCCAAAAGACCGATTGGTTTACTAGCCTTGGAAACACTAGATATATTCATAAGTTTTACATTACATCATAAAATGAAAAACTACTACAACAACATAATGTTTCCAACGTCCACACTATAAACCCCTCATAATATCCCTGCAAGTCAATCATAATTTACTTCTTCACTATCTGGGAAAAATAAAACATAGAAAAGGGGTGAGCTCAAATGCCCAGTAAGGATAACATAATAGCGGAACATTCAAAATAAGCATAAACATTTAAGGCAATGAATTACTAAAACAAAAGCCTTTTAAAATTGAACTTCAACATAGTATGGAAAAAGTAAAATGAAATAATGCCATTTACTTGTACACATGGATATTCTACTAATCGAATAATCACATGCAATATCAATAACCACTTTCATAATGTTGGAATGCATAATGCCAGACTATCATAACCACATAGCCAAGGCCTCATGCCAAGACTACAAATAATATTTTGTCAAGGCCTTGTGCCAAGACACTAGTTTGTCTCATGAGACCTACCGATGCATCGAGGAGCTATAGCGGGCTCCACCCGTCACTTATTAAGTCCAATGCATTCCCATATGAAAAGGTTTAAACATAACATAAACATTCGTATTAAAACTAGCATACGAAATGTCAATACTTTCACAATAAACTATGAATGGTATAAAAATAGCACATCCACAGTCAAACATATCACAAAACCTTCAATACAATATAGAAGTTTTGTATCATAATAAATCAACTTCAAATAATCTTAAAATCCATCAAAGGATGTTGACATAGATGAAATCAAAATTCTTTTTAAAGAAATATCTCCTTTTATTTTGAAATCATTTAAGATCCATATAAAATAAAACATTTTCTTTGAAAATATTCTTATAAGCTTGTAAGGAAAGCTTTGAAGATTTTATAACGGCGTAAAATAACCGCACCCGCCGTATAAGTTAAAAAAAACATTCTTACCTAAATTCTGTCGAAAAGGTTAAAAAGGACCTTGTTTTGAAAACGACGGAAAGATTCCTTTATAAACCTCTTATAAAAAGTCAAAAAAAGGTATAAATGACTTTAACCCATATTCTTGTAAATAGTAAAAATGTTTTGAAATACATTTTTAAGAAACATGGATGTGGATGATAAAGAGATCCCAGTAGATTATTACATATAAACAACCTCGGATAATGAAGAGATTGTGAAATAACCCTTACCTTGTACTTTTCCTTGGTTGGGGTAGGTTAACCTCCTGTATAATGGTGAAATAATTGTTATTAAATTATACAAGAATCATATATATTAATATGATATCATATATTATCTTTTAACATTGATTTATTAATAATATCTTAGAATTATCATCGTTTCGGGTGTTAACTTACTCATTTTCTTTTATATGTTTTGTTACAGAAGCCATGTTTGTTGTATCTTATTCATATCCAGAATGATATCAAGTCCTTAAACATCATTTTTAAATCATAAAATGATAATTATACTTGAATGGATACGATGGAGAATGAATCTCATCGCGTTCGTGGAGACGGTAGTCCGTACGTACGCACGAGCGACAATATCATTCTTTTGATATTAAAATAATATATAAATGAATGGTATATCATATATACAGAATCATTAACATGTTATATTTATTATTTACATGAGTTACACATCATTATTATACCCATCCAAATAATATTATATTGAATAACAATTACACCACGACGTGGAGACGGTAAGCCGTACGTACGCACGTATGGTGACATGTTATTCAAAGGGTGGATAGAATACTGAATATGGTTGTACCATACTTATAATAACATCACAGTATATGTGAGATACTGGAGTTATTATTTTAGAATGGTAAGAACAAAGGAAGAAGAAGTGGAAGAAGAAATGAACTTAGAAAAGGGTGGTGAAATCATTACCTCTTCTTCGGGTTCTTCCTTTTGATTTGATCAAAAGGGCTCCTTAGGTTGGCTTTCTGATCAAACTAAGGCCTCTAGGTTGTAGTGAGGGATGTTGGGAGAGTATTTGGGCAGAGTTTGGCCGAACCAAAAGGCTTGAGAGGTGTGAGGAAAAGAGAAGGAGGAGTGCCCTTTTATAAGAGGGGTGAGGGGCACCTTTGGAAAAACTAGAAATATTAATTTATAATAAATTCATATTCGGTTTCCAAAGGCTCCAAAGTTGACTATTCAAAGGCTGAGGTAGGGATAGGTCGAAAACAACTCATCCAATAGAATTTAGACAGGTTTGGGTACTTATATTAACCTTATCTTTAAGTATTAACTCTAAGTTAATTAGTTTCACTTTTACAATGTCTCTTTGTATTTTTATATAATATGGTTAATAAACTTACTATATACATCCAAACGACCCCCAAGTGGTCCATTAATGATTAACCTATCATAATATAAGTCTCTTGGCCGAACCTTAGATTTTTAGGAATTTAATATCAATTAATAATATAATATTTGTTTTAAAAACTCTTTTATGTCAATTTTGACACTATTCAACAGTTGATTTTTGTGAAACTCATAACAGATTGATTACTTCGAACAAAGTCCATTAAATAAATCCTAATATATCATATTATCCTAGAAAATTAGTTTAATTCATTAAAAGTTTCATATTATATTTATTTGGGTATTTATAATATCAATTATGTTAATTGTTTACTATTTTAGTAATTACTTCATCATCATTGTGTCATAAATAAAATAAATTATTTAATGTCTAAAAATTATAAATAAAACATCATTATGTAAGAAATCTTTTTATCTTTCTAATGAATATTTATAATCGAAAATCCAACAGGTATAACCCTATGTAAAAATTGTTCTTCTAAAAGATGTAATCTTATGCCATTTTTATTTTTATTTTAGCTTTATTAATATAATGTGTCATTATCACTTACAAGTGGATCCATGGGGTCCCAAAATAGACCCAAAGATGCCCATGGTCGACCATGTATCAACCAATAGGGTTAAGACACGTTTTAGGGTAATTTAGTATTATTATAATATTATTTTTTAACCCTTATTTACCGGATTTACCCTTAACCATGGTAAATAAAATATTTACCGCAGTAATTATTCAAAATGTGTAAAAATAAAATTTACCTATTTACATAATTTGGACATCCTGATTCCAAATATGGAATCCATTTTCCTAAATTCAAAACCCAGAAGTGGCAGAAATTAATTTAAAATTAATTCCCGCTGTCAAAACAAAAAGCGTGTTTTTAAGAGGTAATAACTATCAAAAGATTGACACTTGTTTATGTTCGGTTTAATTGTAAAATTATGTCCAATGATAAACATTAAATTGAATGGTAAAAATATATTCTAAATATACTTTAAAACCACTCAAATTCATAATTTATCACTATTAATTATTTTGATTAAAAAAGTTGTTTTTAATTAAAATTTAGAAATTTTCACTATTCATCAAAATATGAAAGTTATCCGAAATGTACCAAAATTTCACCTTAGGCTAAATTCGATATTCTGAGTCCAAAAATGAAGTCCATTTTCAAATATAAAATATATATAATTTCAAAAATTAGGTATTACTATTCACAACGGCTAGTTTAATTAGTTGTGGTGTGTGTTAGAACTCGAGGTTGCGTACAACACACGCTATCGCATTATTCGAAGGGAAACGTACCGTAGAAGCTTGGGGTGTTACATTCTCCCCTCCTTAAAATAATTGCGTCCTCGCAATTTCTAGGGTATTACTGCATAAAAAGACTCGGGTGGTTCTTCATCATAAGTTCCTCGGGTTCCCACGTTGCCTCTTCCATCTTATGATTCCTCCACAAAACTTTTACCAGACGCGTCGTCCGGTTTCTCAGCACTTGTTCTCTCGTATCAAGAATCTTGATGGGCTCTTCGCAATAAGACAGATCGGGTTCCAGTTCTAAATCTTCATAGGTGAGTACATGCGTTGGGTCAGGCATGTATTTCCTCAACAGAGATACGTGGAATACATTGTGAACTTTGGAGAGACTTGGCGGCATTGCCAATCGGTAAGCTACAGCCCCAATTCGTTCTAGAATTTCGAAAGGTCCGATGTATCTGGGACTCAATTTACCTTTCTTACCAAAACGTATGACTCCCTTCCACGGAGATACCTTTAGGAAAACATGATCACCGACTTGAAATTCCAAATCCTTCCTTCGATTATCGGCATAGCTCTACTGCCTACTTTGAGCTGCTTTGATGTGATTTTGGATTACCTTTACCTTTTCCATCGTTTCCTCCACCAGTTCTAGACCTACAAGTTTTCTTTCACCGACGTCATCCCAACAGGTTGGTGTACGACATCTCTTTCCGTATAACGCTTCATATGGTGCCATCTGAATACTCGAATGGAAGCTATTGTTATAGGAAAATTCTACCAGAGGTAAATATTGATCCCACATACCCTGAAAGTCAAGTGAGCAAGATCTCAACATGTCTTCTAAGGTTTGAATAGTCCGTTCTGATTGTCCGTCTGTCTGAGGGTGGTAAGCAGTGCTCAAATGAAGTTCAGTATCCAGGGATTTCTGAAGACTTTTCCAAAATCTTGAAGTAAAACGGGGATCACGATCAGAAACAATTGATAAGGGTACTCCATGAAGTCTCACAAATTCATTAATATATAGTCTTGCTAGACCTTCCTGGGGTAGATCTTCTCTTATAGCAAGAAAATGTGCTGACTTGGTAAGACGATCAACAATAACCCATATTGCATCGTTCCTTCTAGGAGTCTTTGGTAGCCCCATGACAAAGTCCATCGTAATATTGTCCCATTTCCACTCCGGTATGGGAAGAGGTTGCATGACTCCTCCAGGCTGTTGCCTTCCAGCTTTCACTTGTTGACAAACCATACATCTTGACACAAATTCAGCAATCTCCCTCTTCATGTTGTCCCACCAAAAATGTTCCTTCAAATCTCTATACATTTTGGTGCTCCCAGGGTGTATAGAGAAATTGGAACTATGAGCGTCATCCAGCAATTCCCTTTTTAGATCAGGTATATTGGGAACACAAAGTCTCTTCCCGAATTTCAAAATCCCATCTTCATACACAAAGTCTCTCAATCTCCCATCATTCACAGCTTTAATCTTCTTCTGAAATTCTTCATCATCGGTCTGAGAACTCTTAATCCTTTCTAGTAAAGATTGTTTGGCAACCATTTGAAAAAGCATTGATGTTTCACCTTCCCTGGTTATTCCCATGTCCATCTTCTCTAGATCCATGAAAATTGGATCCCTTTCAATTCTCACCATGTTCAGAACTCCATGGTCTTTTCTGCTCAAAGCATCTTCTACTTTGTTTGCTTTCCCCGGGTGGTAGTGTATTGTGCAATCATAATCCTTGAGTAATTCAAGCCATCTCCTTTGCCTCATGTTGAGTTCTTTTTGTGAGAAAATATACTTCAAACTCTTGTGATCAGTATAAATCTCACATTTTTCACCATAGAGGTAGTGCCTCCATATCTTCAAAGCAAAGATCACAGCTGCTAACTCAAGATCATGAGTAGGATAGTTTTGTTCATGAATTTTCAACTGTCGTGATGCATAGGCAATAACTCTATCATTCTGCATAAGGACACAACCAAGTCCTTTCATTGATGCATCACTATAAATAATGAACCCATCATTCCCCGATGGTAGAGTCAATATAGGAGCATTGACTAATCTTCTCTTCAGTTCTTCGAAACATTCTTCACACTCTTTTGTCCAAACAAATTTAACCCCTTTACGTGTGAGCTTCATTAATGGGTTAGCCAATCGGGCAAAATTCTGGACGAAACGTCGATAATAACCTGCCAAACCAATAAAACTACGTACCTCAGTTATACTCGTAGGTGATGGCCATTCTTGGATTGCCTTGGTCTTAGAAGGATCAACAGAGATTCCATCTTTAGAGACAATATGGCCAAGAAAAGAAATCTCCTGAAGCCAGAATTCACACTTGCTAAACTTTCCATATAATTCATGCCTCCTTAGAGTCTTCAAGATAATGCGCAAGTGATTTTCATGATCTTTGTAGGTTTTGGAGTATACCAAGATATCATCAATAAATACCACCACAAATTCATCGAGATACTCCTTGAAAACTCTATTCATCAGATCCATGAATACAGAGGGTGCATTAGTCAATCCAAACGGCATTACAGTAAACTCGTAATGCCCGTACCTGGTTCGAAATGCTGTTTTCGGAATGTCTTCCTTCTTTACACACAACTGATGGTATCCAGATCGAAGGTCAATCTTTGAAAAGTATTGAGCTCCATGCAGTTGGCCAAATAAATCATCAATACGAGGTAGGGGATACTTGTTCTTTATCGTTATAGCATTGATCTCCCTGTAATCGATACATAACCTCATAGATCCATCTTTCTTTTTAACAAAAAGAATAGGGGCTCCCCATGGAGAAACACTAGGGCGAATAAATCCCTTATTACTCAATTCCTCTAGTTGTTTCTTTAGTTCGACTAGCTCTACAGTGGCCATTCTATAAGGGGTCTTCGATATAGGCCTTGATCCAGGAATCAAATCAATAGAAAACTCAACTTCTCGTTCTGGAGGATGTCCAGGTAAATCTTCCGGAAATACATCTACAAATTCTTTCACAATAGGTACATCCTCTATTTGAACATTCCTTTCCTCACCGACAGTTATTTCATTCTCTTCCTCCCCGATAATTGAATTAAGTTGAGCTACAGGGGGTGGATCTAAATAAGAATTAGGTGGTGACGATTCTGCTCTAAAAATAAGGTGCTCCTTATCATTGTCATCAAGAATCGTAACCTCTTTCTTCTTAAAATAAATCTTCGCATCATAGTCCGAAAGCCAGTCCATACCGAGGATTATATCAAACTCAATCATAGGTATGACGATGAAATTAGCAGATAAAGAAAATTTATGTGCTCTAATGGGGACTGATTCACAAAACTTTGTTGCAACGATACTTCCCTTAGGAGTTTTAACTGACAACTCCCTTATTAAATCAAATTGGAAATATCTAATTTTCTTAGAAAACTGGGAAGATATGAAACAATGCGATGATCCAGAATCAAATAATGCATTTGCTAAACTTGAGGAAACCATTAAATTACCCGCCACCACGTCTTTCGGAGATTCTACCTCAGCAGTAGTGATAGCATAAGCCTGGCCTTGATCCCTTGGCCTTTTCTGAGGTAAGTTATCCTGACGCTTAGGACATGCATTTGCATAATGCCCCATCTCCCTGCAATTGTAGCACTGAACGTTGGTAGCTTCCTTCTTCCCCTTGCAATCATGAGCTTGGTGGCCTTTTTCCCCACACTTGTAACAGACTCCCATTTCCTTCAGGCAAGCACCGGGGTGTTTCTTCCCGCACTTACCACAAGATGGATATTCAACCTTTCCCTTCTTCCCCTTATTTCCATTCCCAGATTGATCAGCAGGTCTCTTCTTCTCTTGCTTTGCTTTAAAGTCATAAGACTTAGAGAATTCCTTTTCGGTCTTGATAGCACATGAGACAATGTCTTCGTACGATGAAAAGGATTGTGAGACTAATGCTCGACGGAGAAATGGTTTTAACCCATCAAAGAAACGATCAATCTTACTTCTTGGGTTGCGAATATAATCACCAGCGTACCTCGCTAACCTTGTAAAGTTAGCCTCATACTTTGTGACATTCTCATCCTCCTTTTGTCTCAGACTCAGAAATTGTCTTTCCATATCTGCTCGATGGTCGCGAGGAAAGTATTTTTCTAAAAACAGATCTTTGAACTCCCTCCATTCCATGTTTGATACTTCATCATCTTCCTTCATGTTTTGAATCAATGACCACCATTGATCAGCATCTCCAGTGAGGCGGTAAACTGCCATGGTAACTTTTTCCCTTTCACTACTCCCCAAAGCCTGAAATATTTTCTCTAGGGAAAATATCCATTGCTCAGCTACTAAGGGATTTGTACTCCCATTGAACGTTGGTGGTTGTTGTCTCATGAATCGATCTAACATTGATCCTCCACGCTGCGGATCAGGGTGCTCCATACGGGTAAGGTTATTATTCATAACCTGAGTAAGTTGTCCCAGTATGGTGATTAGCTGATCGGCACCAGTTGCATCACCAGCCCCACTATAATTATCTTGAGCAGGAGGGCAATCCCTACATGGAGTGCGTGCATTGATACGGTTTCCATTTTTTCCACTAGGCTCCATTTCTAAACAATGGCATAATCTAGATCAGTTTATGAATCAAAATACATAATCCCATACTTATAAAACACTTAACATAAATTGAACTATTTATGGATATAATCCATAATCATAAAAATGTTTTCTTTGAGGAAGTATATACTCATAAACCCTTCATAATGATTTGTAAAGAAAATGAGAGTTATCCTAAGCATATCCCCCGGGAGTGTCGTAACCAAGAGTGCAGCAAGGCCCGTTGTAGTGCACCAGTTCCCGTTCGAGTCTAGCTCAAAGCGGTGTTTTCGGGTTTTACCCCTAGGTACATCTGTGCCAGAGCCGCCTCTACCTGCTCGTATCTAGACAGGGATGTATTGCTCGGAAAACTCACAAAATCTGTACAATACCAAAATTCTAGGAAGTTCTTCTATACTAATCCTCAAAGTTCATCTTAGGTCTACGTGCTCTAATCAGAGTTTATCTAAATCTAGGTTCCAAGGTTTGTACTAAACTTCCTCTGATACCAACTGTCACGCCCCGACCCCAGCTACCCAGAGTCGGTGCATTACTTCGTAACATTGTCATGATCACAAGAAAGATCAAATCCCGAAAGACCGATTGGTTTAGTAGCCTTGGAAACACTAGATATATTCATAAGTTTTACATTACATCATAAAATGAAAAACTACTACAACAACATAATGTTTCCAACGTCCACACTATAAACCCCTCATAATATCCCGGCAAGTCAATCATAATTTACTTCTTCACTACCTGGGAAAAATAAAACATAGAAAAGGGGTGAGCTCAAATGCCCAGTAAGGATAACAATATAGCGGAACATTCAAAATAAGCATAAACATTTAAGGCAATGAATTACTAAAACAAAATCCTTTTAAAATTGAACTTCAACATAGTATGGCAAAAGTAAAATGAAATAATGCCATTTACTTGTACACATGGATATTCTACTAATCGAATAATCACATGCAATATCAATAACCACTTTCATAATGTTGGAATGCATAATGCCAGACTATCATAACCACATAGCCAAGGCCTCGTGCCAAGACTACAAATAAGATTTTGTCAAGGCCTTGTGCCAAGACACTAGTTTGTCTCATGAGACCTACCGATGCATCAAGGAGCTATAGCGGGCTCCACCCGTCACTTATTAAGTCCAATGCATTCCCATATGAAAAGGTTTAAACATAACATAAACATTCGTATTAAAACTAGCATACGAAATGTCAATACTTTCACAATAAACTATGAATGGTATAAAAATAGCACATCCACAGTCAAACATATCACAAAACCTTCAATACAATATAGAAGTTTTGTATCATAATAAATCAACTTCAAATAATCTTAAAATCCATCAAAGGATGTTGACATAGATGAAATCAAAATTCTTTTTAAAGAAATATCTCCTTTTATTTTGAAATCATTTAAGATCCATATAAAATAAAACATTTTCTTTGAAAATATTCTTATAATCTTGTAAGGAAAGCTTTGAAGATTTTATAACGGCGTAAAATAACCGCACCCGCCGTATAAGTTAAAAAAAAACATTCTTACCTCAATTCTGTCGAAAAGGTTAAAAAGGTCCTTGTTTTGAAAACGACGGAAAGATTCCTTTATAAACCTCTTATAAAAAGTCAAAAAAAGGTATAAATGACTTTAACCCATATTCTTGTAAATAGTAAAAATGTTTTGAAATACATTTTTAAGAAACATGGATGTGGATGATAAAGAGATCCCAGTAGATTATTACATATAAACAACCTCGGATAATGAAGAGATTGTGAAATAACCCTTACCTTGTACTTTTCCTTGGTTGGGGTAGGTTAACCTCCTGTATAATGGTGAAATAATTGTTATTAAATTATACAAGAATCATATATATTAATATGATATCATATATGATCTTTTAACATTGATTTATTAATAATATCTTAGAATTATCATCGTTTCGGGTGTTAACTTACTCATTTTCTTTTATATGTTTTGTTACATAAGCCATGTTTGTTGTATCTTATTCATATCCAGAATGATATCAAGTCCTTAAACATCATTTTTAAATCATAAAATGATAATTATACTTGAATGGATACGATGGAGAATGAATCTCATCGCGTTCGTGGAGACGGTAGTCCGTACGTACGCACGAGCGACAATATCATTCTTTTGATATTAAAATAATATATAAATGAATGGTATATCATATATACAGAATCATTAACATGTTATATTTATTATTTACATGAGTTACACATCATTATTATACCCATCCAAATAATATTATATTGAATAACAATTACACCACGACGTGGAGACGGTAAGCCGTACGTACGCACGTATGGTGACATGTTATTCAAAGGGTGGATAGAATACTGAATATGGTTGTACCATACTTATAATAACATCACAGTATATGTGAGATACTGGAGTTATTATTTTAGAATGGTAAGAACAAAGGAAGAAGAAGTGGAAGAAGAAATGAACTTAGAAAAGGGTGGTGAAATCATTACCTCTTCTTCGGGTTCTTCCTTTTGATTTGATCAAAAGGGCTCCTTAGGTTGGCTTTCTGATCAAACTAAGGCCTCTAGGTTGTAGTGAGGGATGTTGGGAGAGTATTTGGGCAGAGTTTGGCCGAACCAAAAGGCTTGAGAGGTGTGAGGAAAAGATAAGGAGGAGTGCCCTTTTATAAGAGGGGTGAGGGGCACCTTTGGAAAAGCTAGAAATATTAATTTATAATAAATTCATATTCGGTTTCCAAAGGCTCCAAAGTTGACTATTAAAAGGATGAGGTAGGGATAGGTCGAAAACAACTCATCCAATGGAATTTAGACAGGTTTGAGTACTTATATTAACCTTATCTTTAAGTATTAACTCTAAGTTAATTAGTTTCACTTTTACAATGTCTCTTTGTATTTTTATATAATATGGTTAATAAACTTACTATATACATCCAAAAGACCCCCAAGTGGTCCATTAATGATTAACCTATCATAATATAAGTCTCTTGGCCGAACCTTAGATTTTTAGGAATTTAATATCAATTAATAATATAATATTTGTTTTAAAAACTCTTTTATGTCAATTTTGACACTATTCAATAGTTGATTTTTGTGAAACTCATAACAGATTGATTACTTCGAAAAAAGTCCATTAAATCAATCCTAATATATCATATTAGCCTATAAAATTAGTTTAATTCATTAAAAGTTTCATATTATATTTATTTGGGTATTTATAATATCAATTATGTTAATTTTTTACTATTTTAGTAATTACTGCATCATCAATGTGTCATAAATAAAATAAATTATTTAATGTCTAAAAATTATAAATAAAACATCATTATGTAGGAAATCTTTTTAGATTTCTAATGAATATTTATAATCGAAAATCCAACAGGTATAACCCTATGTAAAAATTGTTCTTCTAAAAGATGTAAGCTTATGCCATTTTTATTTTTATTTTAGCTTTATTAATATAATGTGTCATTATCACTTACAAGTGGATCCATGGGGTCCCAAAATAGACCCAAATATGCCCATGGTCGACCATGTATCAACCAATAGGGTTAAGACACGTTTTAGGGTAATTTAGTATTATTATAATATTATTTTTTAACCCTTATTTACCGGATTTACCCTTAACCATGGTAAATAAAATATTTACCGCAGTAATTATTCAAAATGTGTAAAAATAAAAGTTACCTATTTACATAATTTGGACATCCTGATTCCAAATATGGAATCCATTTTCCTAAATTCAAAACACAGAAGTGGCAGAAATTAATTTAAAATTAATTCCCACTGTCAAAACAAAAAGCGTGTTTTTAAGAGGTAATAACTATCAAAAGATTGACACTTGTTTATGTTCGGTTTAATTGTAAAATTATGTCCAATGATAAACATTAAATTGAATGGTAAAAATATATTCTAAATATACTTTAAAACCACTCAAATTCATAATTTATCACTATTAATTATTTTGATTAAAAAAGTTGTTTTTAATTAAAATTTAGAAATTTTCACTATTCATCAAAATATGAAAGTTATCCGAAATGTACCAAAATTTCACCTTAGGCTAAATTCGATATTCTGAGTCCAAAAATGAAGTCCATTTTCAAATATAAAATATATATAATTTCAAAAATTAGGTATTACTATTCACAACGGCTAGTTTAATTAGTTGTGGTGTGTGTTAGAACTCGAGGTTGCGTACAACACACGCTATCGCATTATTCGAAGGGAAACGTACCGTAGAAGCTTGGGGTGTTACATTCTCCCCTCCTTCAAATAATTGCGTCCTCGCAATTTCTAGGGTATTACTGCATAAAAAGACTCGGGTGGTTCTTCATCATAAGTTCCTCGGGTTCCCACGTTGCCTCTTCCATCTTATGATTCCTCCACAAAACTTTTACCAGACGCGTCGTCCGGTTTCTCAGCACTTGTTCTCTCGTATCAAGAATCTTGATGGGCTCTTCGCAATAAGACAGATCGGGTTCCAGTTCTAAATCTTCATAGGTGAGTACATGCGTTGGGTCAGGCATGTATTTCCTCAACAGAGATACGTGGAATACATCGTGAACTTTGGAGAGACTTGGCGGCATTGCCAATCGGTAAGCTACAGCCCCAATTCGTTCTAGAATTTCGAAAGGTCCGATGTATCTGGGACTCAATTTACCTTTCTTACCAAAACGTATGACTCCCTTCCACAGAGATACCTTTAGGAAAACATGATCACCGACTTGAAATTCCAAATCCTTCCTTCGATTATCGGCATAGCTCTTCTGCCTACTTTGAGATGCTTTGATGTGATTTTGGATTACCTTTACCTTTTCCATCGTTTCCTCCACCAGTTCTAGACCTACAAGTTTTCTTTCACCGACGTCATCCCAACAGGTTGGTGTACGACATCTCTTTCCGTATAACGCTTCATATGGTGCCATCTGAATACTCGAATGGAAGCTATTGTTATAGGAAAATTCTACCAGAGGTAAATATTGATCCCACATACCCTGAAAGTCAAGTGAGCAAGATCTCAACATGTCTTCTAAGGTTTGAATAGTCCGTTCTGATTGTCCGTCTGTCTGAGGGTGGTAAGCAGTGCTCAAATGAAGTTCAGTATCCAGGGATTTCTGAAGACTTTTCCAAAATCTTGAAGTAAAACGGGGATCACGATCAGAAACAATTGATAAGGGTACCTCATGAAGTCTCACAACTTCATTAATATATAGTCTTGCTAGACGTTCAAGGGGTAGATCTTCTCTTATAGCAAGAAAATGTGCTGACTTGGTAAGACGATCAACAATAACCCATATTGCATCGTTCCTTCTATGAGTCTTTGGTAGCCCCATGACAAAGTCCATCGTAATATTGTCCCATTTCCACTCCGGTATGGGAAGAGGTTGCATGAATCCTCCAGGCTGTTGCCTTCCAGCTTTCACTTGTTGACAAACCATACATCTTGACACAAAATCAGCAATCTCCCTCTTCATGTTGTCCCACCAAAAATGTTCCTTCAAATATCTATACATTTTGGTGCTCCCAGGGTGTATAGAGAAATTGGAACTATGAGCGTCATCCAGCAATTTCCTTTTTAGATCAGGTATATTGGGAACACAAAGTCTCTTCCCGAATTTCAAAATCCCATCTTCATACACAAAGTCTCTCAATCTCCCATCATTCACAGCTTTAATCTTCTTCTGAAATTCTTCATCATCGGTCTGAGAACTCTTAATCCTTTCTATTAAAGATGGTTTGGCAACCATTTGAAAAAGAATTGATGTTTCACCTTCCCTGGTTATTCCCATGTCCATCTTCTCTAGATCCATGAAAATTGGATCCCTTTCAATTCTCATCATGTTCAGAACTCCATGGTCTTTTCTGCTCAAAGCATCTGCTACTTTGTTTGCTTTCCCCGGGTGGTAGTGTATTGTGCAATCATAATCCTTGAGTAATTCAAGCCATCTCCTTTGCCTCATGTTGAGTTCTTTTTGTGAGAAAATATACTTCAAACTCTTGTGATCAGTATAAATCTCACATTTTTCACCATAGAGGTAGTGTCTCCATATCTTCAAAGCAAAGATCACAGCTGCTAACTCAAGATCATGAGTAGGATAGTTTTGTTCATGAATTTTCAACTGTCGTGATGCATAGGCAATAACTCTATCATTCTGCATAAGGA
The DNA here is from genome assembly GCA_963277665.1 of Viscum album. Lineage (NCBI taxonomy): Eukaryota > Viridiplantae > Streptophyta > Magnoliopsida > Santalales > Viscaceae > Viscum > Viscum album. Next base: position 991,328,504 of record OY728146.1, read on the forward strand.
CACAACCAAGTCCTTTCTTTGATGCATCACTATAAATAACGAACCCATCATTCCCCGATGGTAGAGTCAATATAGGAGCATTGACTAATCTTCTCTTCAGTTCTTCGAAACATTCTTCACACTCTTTTGTCCAAACAAATTTAACCCCTTTACGTGTGATCTTCGTTAATGGGTTAGCCAATCGGGCAAAATTCTGGACGAAACGTCGATAATAACCTGCCAAACCAATAAAACTACGTACCTCAGTTATACTCGTAGGTGCTGGCCATTCTTGGATTGCCTTGGTCTTAGAAGGATCAACAGAGATTCCATCTTTAGAGACAATATGGCCAAGAAAAGAAATCTCCTGAAGCCAGAATTCACACTTGCTAAACTTTCCATATAATTCATGCCTCCTCAGAGTCTTCAAGATAATGCGCAAGTGATTTTCATGATCTTTGTAGGTTTTGGAGTATACCAAGATATCATCAATAAATACCACCACAAATTCATCGAGATACTCCTTGAAAACTCTATTCATCAGATCCATGAATACAGAGGGTGCATTAGTCAATCCAAACGGCATTACAGTAAACTCGTAATGCCCGTACCTGGTTCGAAATGCTGTTTTCGGAATGTCTTCCTTCTTTACACACAACTGATGGTATCCAGATCGAAGGTCAATCTTTGAAAAGTATTGAGCTCCATGCAGTTGGTCAAATAAATCATCAATACGAGGTAGGGGATACTTGTTCTTTATCGTTATAGCATTGATCTCCCTGTAATCGATACATAACCTCATAGATCCATCTTTCTTTTTAACAAAAAGAACAGGGGCTCCCCATGGAGAAACACTAGGGCGAATAAATCCCTTATTACTCAATTCCTCTAGTTGTTTCTTTAGTTCGACTAGCTCTACAGTGGCCATTCTATAAGGGGTCTTCGATATAGGCCTTGATCCAGGAATCAAATCAATAGAAATCTCAACTTCTCGTTCTGGAGGATGTCCAGGTAAATCTTCCGGAAATACATCTACAAATTCTTTCACAATAGGTAAATCCTCTATTTGAACATTCCTTTCCTCACCGACAGTTATTTCATTCTCTTCCTCCCCGATAATTGAATTAAGTTGAGCTACAGGGGGTGGATCTAAATAAGAATTAGGTGGTGACGATTCTGATCTAAAAATAAGGTGCTCCTTATCATTATCATCAAGAATCGTAACCTCTTTCTTCTTACAATAAATCTTCGCATCATAGTCCGAAAGCCAGTCCATACCGAGGATTATATCAAACTCAATCATAGGTATGACGATGAAATCAGCAGATAAAGAAAATTTATGTGCTCTAATGGGGACTGATTCACAAAACTTTGTTGCAACGATACTTCCCTTAGGAGTTTTAACTGACAACTCCCTTATTAAATCAAATTGGAAATATCTAATTTTCTTAGCAAACTGGGAAGATATGAAACAATGCGATGATCCAGAATCAAATAATGCATTTGCTAAACTTGAGGAAACCATTAAATTACCTGCCACCACGTCTTTCGGAGCTTCTACCTTAGCAGTAGTGATAGCATATGCCTGGCCTTGATCCCTTGGCCTTTTCTGAGGTAAGTTCTCCTGACGCTTAGGACATGCATTTGCATAATGCCCCATCTCCCTGCAATTGTAGCACTGAACGTTGGTAGCTTCCTTCTTCCCCTTGCAATCATGAGCTTGGTGGCCTTTTTCACCACACTTGTAACAGACTCCCATTCCCTTCAGGCAAGCACCATGGTGTTTCTTCCCGCACTTACCACAAGATGGATATTCAACCTTTCCCTTCTTCCCCTTATTTCCATTCCTAGATTGATCAGCAGGTCTCTTCTTCTCTTGCTTTGCTTTAAAGTCATAAGACTTAGAGAATTCCTTTTCGGTCTTGATAGCACATGAGACAATGTCTTCGTACGATGAAAAGGATTGTGAGACTAATGCTCGACGGAGAAATGGTTTTAACCCATCAAAGAAACGATCAATCTTACTTCTTGGGTTGCGAATATAATCACCAGCGTACCTCGCTAACCTTGTAAAGTTAGCCTCATACTTTGTGACATTCTCATCCTCCTTTTGTCTTAGACTCAGAAATTGTCTTTCCATATCTGCTCGATGGTCGCGAGGAAAGTATTTTTCTAAAAACAGATCTTTGAACACCCTCCATTCCATGTTTGATACTTCATCATCTTCCTTCATGTTTTGAATCAATGACCACCATTGATCAGCATCTCCAGTGAGGCGGTAAACTGCCATGGTAACTTTTTCCCTTTCACTACTCCCCAAAGCCTGAAATATTTTCTCTAGGGAAAATATCCATTGCTCAGCTACTAAGGGATTTGTACTCCCATTGAACGTTGGTGGTTGTTGTCTCATGAATCGATCTAACATTGATCCTCCACACTGCGGATCAGGGTGCTCCATACGGGTAAGGTTATTATTCATAACCTGAGTAAGTTGTCCCAGTATGGTGATTAGCTGATCGGCACCAGTTGCATCACCAGCCCCACTATAATTATCTTGAGCAGGAGGGCAATCTCTACATGGAGTGCGTGCATTGATACAGTTTCCATTTCTTCTACTAGGCGCCATTTCTAAACAATGGCATAAACTAGATCAGTTTATGAATCAAAATACATAATCCCATACTTATAAAACACTTAACATAAATTGAACTATTTATGGATATAATCCATAATCATAAAAATGTTTTCTTTGAGGAAGTATATACTCATAAACCCTTCATAATGATTTGTAAAGAAAATGAGAGTTATCCTAAGCATATCCCCCGGGAGTGTCGTAACCAAGAGTGCAGCAAGGCCCGTTGTCGTGCACCAGTTCCCATTCGAGTCTAGCTCAAAGCGGTGTTTTCGGGTTTTACCCCTAGGTACATCTGTGCCAGAGCCGCCTCTACCTGCTCGTATCCAGACAGGGATGTATTGCTCGGAAAACTCACAAAATCTCTACAATACCAAAATTCTAGGAAGTTCTTCTATACTAATCCTCAAAGTTCATCTTAGGTCTACGTGCTCTAATAAGAGTTTATCTAAATCTAGGTTCCAAGGTTTGTACTAAACTTCCTCTGATACCAACTGTCACGCCCCGACCCCAGCTACCCAGAGTCGGTGCATTACTTCGTAACATTGTCATGATCACAAGAAAGATCAAATCCCGAAAGACCGATTGGTTTAGTAGCCTTGGAAACACTAGATATATTCATAAGTTTTACATTACATCATAAAATGAAAAACTACTACAACAACATAATGTTTCCAACGTCCACACTATAAACCCCTCATAATATCCCTGCAAGTCAATCATAATTTACTTATTCACTACCTGGGAAAAATAAAACATAGAAAAGGGGTGAGCTCAAATGCCCAGTAAGGATAACAATATAGCGGAACATTCAAAATAAGCATAAACATTTAAGGCAATGAATTACTAAAACAAAAGCCTTTTAAAATTGAACTTCAACATAGTATGGCAAAAGTAAAATGAAATAATGCCATTTACTTGTACACATGGATATTCTACTAATCGAATAATCACATGCAATATCAATAACCACTTTCATAATGTTGGAATGCATAATGCCAGACTATCATAACCACATAGCCAAGGCCTCGTGCCAAGACTACAAATAAGATTTTGTCAAGGCCTTGTGCCAAGACACTAGTTTGTCTCATGAGACCTACCGATGCATCGAGGAGCTATATCGGGCTCCACCCGTCACTTATTAAGTCCAATGCATTCCCATATGAAAAGGTTTAAACATAACATAAACATTCGTATTAAAACTAGCATACGAAATGTCAATACTTTCACAATAAACTATGAATGGTATAAAAATAGAACATCCACAGTCAAACATATCACAAAACCTTCAATACAATATAGAAGTTTTGTATCATAATAAATCAACTTCAAATAATCTTAAAATCCATCAAAGGATGTTGACATAGATGAAATCAAAATTCTTTTTAAAGAAATATCTCCTTTTATTTTGAAATCATTTAAGATCCATATAAAATAAAACATTTTCTTTGAAAATATTCTTATAAGCTTGTAAGGAAAGCTTTGAAGATTTTATAACGGCGTAAAATAACCGCACCCGCCGTATAAGTTAAAAAAAACATTCTTACCTCAATTCTGTCGAAAAGGTTAAAAAGGACTTTGTTTTGAAAACGACGGAAAGATTCCTTTATAAACCTCTTATAAAAAGTTAAAAAAAGGTATAAATTACTTTAACCCATATTCTTGTAAATAGTAAAAATGTTTTGAAATACATTTTTAAGAAACATGGATGTGGATGATAAAGAGATCCCAGTAGATTATTACATATAAACAACCTCGGATAATGAAGAGATTGTGAAATAACCCTTACCTTGTACTTTTCCTTGGTTGGGGTAGGTTAACCTCCTGTATAATGGTGAAATAATTGTTATTAAATTATACAAGAATCATATATATTAATATGATATCATATATGATCTTTTAACATTGATTTATTAATAATATCTTAGAATTATCATCGTTTCGGGTGTTAACTTACTCATTTTCTTTTATAGGTTTTGTTACATAAGCCATGTTTGTTGTATCTTATTCATATCCAGAATGATATCAAGTCCTTAAACATCATTTTTAAATCATAAAATGATAATTATACTTGAATGGATACGATGGAGAATGAATCTCATCGCGTTCGTGGAGACGGTAGTCCGTACGTACGCACGAGCGACAATATCATTATTTTGATATTAAAATAATATATAAATGAATGGTATATCATATATACAGAATCATTAACATGTTATATTTATTATTTACATGAGTTACACATCATTATTATACCCATCCAAATAATATTATATTGAATAACAATTACACCACGACGTGGAGACGGTAAGCCGTACGTACGCACGTATGGTGACATGTTATTCAAAGGGTGGATAGAATACTGAATATGGTTGTACCATACTTATAATAACATCACAGTATATGTGAGATACTGGAGTTATTATTTTACAATGGTAAGAACAAAGGAAGAAGAAGTGGAAGAAGAAATGAACTTAGAAAAGGGTGGTGAAATCATTACCTCTTCTTCGGGTTCTTCCTTTTGATTTGATCAAAAGGGCTCCTTAGGTTGGCTTTCTGATCAAACTAAGGCCTCTAGGTTGTAGTGAGGGATGTTGGGAGAGTATTTGGGCAGAGTTTGGCCGAACCAAAAGGCTTGAGAGGTGTGAGGAAAAGAGAAGGAGGAGTGCCCTTTTATAAGAGGGGTGAGGGGCACCTTTGGAAAAGCTAGAAATATTAATTTATAATAAATTCATATTCGGTTTCCAAAGGCTCCAAAGTTGACTATTCAAAGTATGAGGTAGGGATAGGTCGAAAACAACTCATCCAATGGAATTTAGACAGGTTTGGGTACTTATATTAACCTTATCTTTAAGTATTAACTCTAAGTTAATTAGTTTCACTTTTACAATGTCTCTTTGTATTTTTATATAATATGGTTAATAAACTTACTATATACATCCAAACGACCCCCCAAGTGGTCCATTAATGATTAACCTATCATAATATAAGTCTCTTGGCCGAACCTTAGATTTTTAGGAATTTAATATCAATTAATAATATAATATTTGTTTTAAGAACTCTTTTATGTCAATTTTTACACTATTCAATAGTTGATTTTTGTGAAACTCATAACAGATTGATTACTTCGAACAAAGTCCATTAAATCAATACTAATATATCATATTATCCTAGAAAATTAGTTTAATTCATTAAAAGTTTCATATTATATTTATTTGGGTATTTATAATATCAATTATGTTAATTTTTTACTATTTTAGTAATTACTGCATCATCATTGTGTCATAAATAAAATAAATTATTTAATGTCTAAAAATTATAAATAAAACATCATTATGTAGGAAATCTTTTTAGCTTTCTAATGAATATTTATAATCGAAAATCCAACAGGTATAACCCTATGTAAAAATTGTTCTTCTAAAAGATGTAAGCTTATGCCATTTTTATTTTTATTTTAGCTTTATTAATATAATGTGTCATTATCACTTACAAGTGGATCCATGGGGTCCCAAAATAGACCCAAAGATTCCCATGGTCGACCATGTATCAACCAATAGGGTTAAGACACGTTTTAGGGTAATTTAGTATTATTATAATATTATTTTTTAACCCTTATTTACCGGATTTACCCTTAACCATGGTAAATAAAATATTTACCGCAGTAATTATTCAAAATGTGTAAAAATAAAAGTTACCTATTTACATAATTTGGACATCCTGATTCCAAATATGGAATCCATTTTCCTAAATTCAAAACACAGAAGTGGCAGAAATTAATTTAAAATTAATTCCCGCTGTCAAAACAAAAAGCGTGTTTTTAAGAGGTAATAACTATCAAAAGATTGACACTTGTTTATGTTCGGTTTAATTGTAAAATTATGTACAATGATAAACATTAAATTTAATGGTAAAAATATATTCTAAATATACTTTAAAACCACTCAAATTCATAATTTATCACTATTAATTATTTTGATTAAAAAAGTTGTTTTTAATTAAAATTTAGAAATTTTCACTATTCATCAAAATATGAAAGTTATCCGAAATGTACCAAAATTTCACCTTAGGCTAAATTCGATATTCTGAGTCCAAAAATGAAGTACATTTTCAAATATAAAATATATATAATTTCAAAAATTAGGTATTACTATTCACAACGGCTAGTTTAATTAGTTGTGGTGTGTGTTAGAACTCGAGGTTGCGTACAACACACGCTATCGCATTATTCGAAGGGAAACGTACCGTAGAAGCTTGGGGTGTTACATTCTCCCCTCCTTCAAATAATTGCGTCCTCGCAATTTCTAGGGTATTACAGCATAAAAATACTCGGGTGGTTCTTCATCATAAGTTCCTCGGGTTCCCACGTTGCCTCTTCCATCTTATGATTCCTCCACAAAACTTTTACCAGACGCGTCGTCCGGTTTCTCAGCACTTGTTCTCTCGTATCAAGAATCTTGATGGGCTCTTCGCAATAAGACAGATCGGGTTCCAGTTCTAAATCTTCATAGGTGAGTACATGCGTTGGGTCAGGCATGTATTTCCTCAACAGAGATACGTGGAATACATCGTGAACTTTGGAGAGACTTGGCGGCATTGCCAATCGGTAAGCTACAGCCCCAATTCGTTCTAGAATTTCGAAAGGTCCGATGTATCTGGGACTCAATTTACCTTTCTTACCAAAACGTATGACTCCCTTCCACGGAGATACCTTTAGGAAAACATGATCACCGACTTGAAATTCCAAATCCTTCCTTCGATTATCGGCATAGCTCTTCTGCCTACTTTGAGCTGCTTTGATGTGATTTTGGATTACCTTTACCTTTTCCATCGTTTCCTCCACCAGTTCTAGACCTACAAGTTTTCTTTCACCGACGTCATCCCAACAGGTTGGTGTACGACATCTCTTTCCGTATAACGCTTCATATGGTGCCATCTGAATACTCGAATGGAAGCTATTGTTATAGGAAAATTCTACCAGAGGTAAATATTGATCCCACATACCCTGAAAGTCAAGTGAGAAAGATCTCAACATGTCTTCTAAGGTTTGAATAGTCCGTTCTGATTGTCCGTCTGTCTGAGGGTGGTAAGCAGTGCTCAAATGAAGTTCAGTATCCAGGGATTTCTGAAGACTTTTCCAAAATATTGAAGTAAAACGGGGATCACGATCAGAAACAATTGATAAGGGTACTCCATGAAGTCTCACAACTTCATTAATATATAGTCTTGCTAGACGTTCAAGGGGTAGATCTTCTCTTATAGCAATAAAATGTGCTGACTTGGTAAGACGATCAACAATAACCCATATTGCATCGTTCCTTCTATGAGTCTTTGGTAGCCCCATGACAAAGTCCATCGTAATATTGTCCCATTTCCACTCCGGTATGGGAAGAGGTTGCATGACTCCTCCAGGCTGTTGCCTTCCAGCTTTCACTTGTTGACAAACCATACATCTTGACACAAAATCAGCAATCTCCCTCTTCATGTTGTCCCACCAAAAATGTTCCTTCAAATCTCTATACATTTTGGTGCTCCCAGGGTGTATAGAGAAATTGGAACTATGAGCGTCATCCAGCAATTCCCTTTTTAGATCAGGTATATTGGGAACACAAAGTCTCTTCCCGAATTTCAAAATCCCATCTTCATACACAAAGTCTCTCAATCTCCCATCATTCACAGCTTTAATCTTCTTCTGAAATTCTTCATCATCGGTCTGAGAACTCTTAATCCTTTCTAGTAAAGATGGTTTGGCAACCATTTGAAAAAGCATTGATGTTTCACCTTCCCTGGTTATTCCCATGTCCATCTTCTCTAGATCCATGAAAATTGGATCCCTTTCAATTCTCATCATGTTCAGAACTCCATGGTCTTTTCTGCTCAAAGCATCTGCTACTTTGTTTGCTTTCCCCGGGTGGTAGTGTATTGTGCAATCATAATCCTTGAGTAATTCAAGCCATCTCCTTTGCCTCATGTTGAGTTCTTTTTGTGAGAAAATATACTTCAAACTCTTGTGATCAGTATAAATCTCACATTTTTCACCATAGAGGTAGTGCCTCCATATCTTCAAAGCAAAGATCACAGCTGCTAACTCAAGATCATGAGTAGGATAGTTTTGTTCATGAATTTTCAACTGTCGTGATGCATAGGCAATAACTCTATCATTCTGCATAAGGACACAACCAAGTCCTTTCTTTGATGCATCACTATAAATAACGAACCCATCATTCCCCGATGGTAGAGTCAATATAGGAGCATTGACTAATCTTCTCTTCAGTTCTTCGAAACATTCTTCACACTCTTTTGTCCAAACAAATTTAACCCCTTTACGTGTGAGCTTCGTTAATGGGTTAGCCAATCGGGCAAAATTCTGGACGAAACGTCGATAATAACCTGCCAAACCAATAAAACTACGTACCTCAGTTATACTCGTAGGTGCTGGCCATTCTTGGATTGCCTTGGTCTTAGAAGGATCAACAGAGATTCCATATTTAGAGACAATATGGCCAAGAAAAGAAATCTCCTGAAGCCAGAATTCACACTTGCTAAACTTTCCATATAATTCATGCCTCCTCAGAGTCTTCAAGATAATGCGCAAGTGATTTTCATGATCTTTGTAGGTTTTGGAGTATACCAAGATATCATCAATAAATACCACCACAAATTCATCGAGATACTCCTTGAAAACTCTGTTCATCAGATCCATGAATACAGAGGGTGCATTAGTCAATCCAAACGACATTACAGTAAACTCGTAATGCCCGTACCTGGTTCGAAATGCTGTTTTCGGAATGTCTTCCTTCTTTACACACAACTGATGGTATCCAGATCGAAGGTCAATCTTTGAAAAGTATTGAGCTCCATGCAGTTGGTCAAATAAATCATCAATACGAGGTAGGGTATAGTTGTTCTTTATCGTTATAGCATTGATCTCCCTGTAATCGATACATAACCTCATAGATCCATCTTTCTTTTTAACAAAAAGAACAGGGGCTCCCCATGGAGAAACACTAGGGCGAATAAATCCCTTATTACTCAATTCCTCTAGTTGTTTCTTTAGTTCGACTAGCTCTACAGTGGCCATTCTATAAGGGGTCTTCGATATAGGCCTTGATCCAGGAATCAAATCAATAGAAAACTCAACTTCTCGTTCTGGAGGATGTCCAGGTAAATCTTCCGGAAATACATCTACAAATTCTTTCACAATAGGTACATCCTCTATTTGAACATTCCTTTCCTCACCGATAGTTATTTCATTCTCTTCCTCCCCGATAATTGAATTAAGTTGAGCTACAGGGGGTGGATCTAAATAAGAATTAGGTGGTGACGATTCTTCTCTAAAAATAAGGTGCTCCTTATCATTATCATCAAGAATCGTAACCTCTTTCTTCTTACAATAAATCTTCGCATCATAGTCCGAAAGCCAGTCCATACCGAGGATTATATCAAACTCAATCATAGGTATGACGATGAAATCAGCAGATAAAGAAAATTTATGTGCTCTAATGGGGACTGATTCACAAAACTTTGTTGCAACGATACTTCCCTTAGGAGTTTTAACTGACAACTCCCTTATTAAATCAAATTGGAAATATCTAATTTTCTTAGCAAACTGGGAAGATATGAAACAATGCGATGATCCAGAATCAAATAATGCATTTGCTAAACTTGAGGAAACCATTAAATTACCTGCCACCACGTCTTTCGGAGCTTCTACCTTAGCAGTAGTGATAGCATATGCCTGGCCTTGATCCCTTGGCCTTTTCTGAGGTAAGTTCTCCTGACGCTTAGGACATGCATTTGCATAATGCCCCATCTCCCTGCAATTGTAGCACTGAACGTTGGTAGCTTCCTTCTTCCCCTTGCAATCATGAGCTTGGTGGCCTTTTTCACCACACTTGTAACAGACTCCCATTCCCTTCAGGCAAGCACCGGGGTGTTTCTTCCCGCACTTACCACAAGATGGATATTCAACCTTTCCCTTCTTCCACTTATTTCCATTCCCAGATTGATCAGCAGGTCTCTTCTTCTCTTGCTTTGCTTTAAAGTCATAAGACTTAGAGTATTCCTTTTCGGTCTTGATAGCACATGAGACAATGTCTTCGTACGATGAAAAGGATTGTGAGACTAATGCTCGACGGAGAAATGGTTTTAACCCATCAAAGAAACGATCAATCTTACTTCTTGGGTTGCGAATATAATCACCAGCGTACCTCGCTAACCTTGTAAAGTTAGCCTCATACTTTGTGACATTCTCATCCTCCTTTTGTCTCAGACTCAGAAATTGTCTTTCCATATCTGCTCGATGGTCGCGAGGAAAGTATTTTTCTAAAAACAGATCTTTGAACTCCCTCAATTCCATGTTTGATACTTCATCATCTTCCTTCATGTTTTGAATCAATGACCACCATTGATCAGCATCTCCAGTGAGGCGGTAAACTGCCATGGTAACTTTTTCCCTTTCACTACTCCCCAAAGCCTGAAATATTTTCTCTAGGGAAAATATCCATTGCTCAGCTACTAAGGGATTTGTACTCCCATTGAACGTTGGTGGTTGTTGTCTCATGAATCGATCTAACATTGATCCTCCACGCTGCGGATCAGGGTGCTCCATACGGGTAAGGTTATTATTCATAACCTGAGTAAGTTGTCCCAGTATGGTGATTAGCTGATCAGCACCAGTTGCATCACCAGCCCCACTATAATTATCTTGAGCAGGAGGGCAATCCCTACATGGAGTGCGTGCATTGATACGGTTTCCATTTCTTCTACTAGGCGTCATTTCTAAACAATGGCATAAACTAGATCAGTTTATGAATCAAAATACATAATCCCATACTTATAAAACACTTAACATAAATTGAACTATTTATGGATATAATCCATAATCATAAAAATGTTTTCTTTGAGGAAGTATATACTCATAAACCCTTCATAATGATTTGTAAAGAAAATGAGAGTTATCCTAAGCATATCCCCCGGGAGTGTCGTAACCAAGAGTGCAGCAAGGCCCGTTGTCGTGCACCAGTTCCCGTTCGAGTCTAGCTCAAAGCGGTGTTTTCAGGTTTTACCCCTAGGTACATCTGTGCCAGAGCCGCCTCTACCTGCTCGTATCCAGACAGGGATGTATTGCTCGGAAAACTCACAAAATCTCTACAATACCAAAATTCTAGGAAGTTCTTCTATACTAATCCTCAAAGTTCATCTTAGGTCTACGTGCTCTAATCAGAGTTTATCTAAATCTAGGTTCCAAGGTTTGTACTAAACTTCCTCTGATACCAACTGTCACGCCCCGACCCCAGCTACCCAGAGTCGGTGCATTACTTCGTAACATTGTCATGATCACAAGAAAGATCAAATCCCGAAAGACCGATTGGTTTAGTAGCCTTGGAAACACTAGATATATTCATAAGTTTTACATTACATCATAAAATGAAAAACTACTACAACAACATAATGTTTCCAAAAGTCCACACTATAAACCCCTCATAATATCCCTGAAAGTCAATCATAATTTACTTCTTCACTACCTGGGAAAAATAAAACATAGAAAAGGGTTGAGCTCAAATGCCCAGTAAGGATAACAATATAGCGGAACATTCAAAATAAGCATAAACATTTAAGGCAATGAATTACTAAAACAAAAGCCTTTTAAAATTGAACTTCAACATAGTATGGCAAAAGTAAAATGAAATAATGCCATTTACTTGTACACATGGATATTCTACTAATCGAATAATCACATGCAATATCAATAACCACTTTCATAATGTTGGAATGCATAATGCCAGACTATCATAACCACATAGCCAAGGCCTCGTGCCAAGACTACAAATAAGATTTTGTCAAGGCCTTGTGCCAAGACACTAGTTTGTCTCATGAGACCTACCGATGCATCGAGGAGCTATAGCGGGCTCCACCCGTCACTTATTAAGTCCAATGCATTCCCATATGAAAAGGTTTAAACATAACATAAACATTCGTATTAAAACTAGCATACGAAATGTCAATACTTTCACAATAAACTATGAATGGTATAAAAATAGCACATCCACAGTCAAACATATCACAAAACCTTCAATACAATATAGAAGTTTTGTATCATAATAAATCAACTTCAAATAATCTTAAAATCCATCAAAGGATGTTGACATAGATGAAATCAAAATTCTTTTTAAAGAAATATCTCCTTTTATTTTGAAATCATTTAAGATCCATATAAAATAAAACATTTTCTTTGAAAATATTCTTATAAGCTTGTAAGGAAAGCTTTGAAGATTTTATAACGGCGTAAAATAACCGCACCCGCCGTATAAGTTAAAAAAAAACATTCTTACCTCAATTCTGTCGAAAAGGTTAAAAAGGACCTTGTTTTGAAAACGACGGAAAGATTCCTTTATAAACCTCTTATAAAAAGTTAAAAAAAGGTATAAATGACTTTAACCCATATTCTTGTAAATAGTAAAAATGTTTTGAAATACATTTTTAAGAAACATGGATGTGGATGATAAAGAGATCCCAGTAGATTATTACATATAAACAACCTCGGATAATGAAGAGATTGTGAAATAACCCTTACCTTGTACTTTTCCTTGGTTGGGGTAGGTTAACCTCCTGTATAATGGTGAAATAATTGTTATTAAATTATACAAGAATCATATATATTAATATGATATCATATATGATCTTTTAACATTGATTTATTAATAATATCTTAGAATTATCATCGTTTCGGGTGTTAACTTACTCATTTTCTTTTATATGTTTTGTTACATAAGCCATGTTTGTTGTATCTTATTCATATCCAGAATGATATCAAGTCCTTAAACATCATTTTTAAATCATAAAATGATAATTATACTTGAATGGATACGATGGAGAATGAATCTCATCGCGTTCGTGGAGACGGTAGTCCGTACGTACGCACGAGCGACAATATCATTCTTTTGATATTAAAATAATATATAAATGAATGGTATATCATATATACAGAATCATTAACATGTTATATTTATTATTTACATGAGTTACACATCATTATTATACCCATCCAAATAATATTATATTGAATAACAATTACACCACGACGTGGAGACGGTAAGCCGTACGTACGCACGTATGGTGACATGTTATTCAAAGGGTGGATAGAATACTGAATATGGTTGTACCATACTTATAATAACATCACAGTATATGTGAGATACTGGAGTTATTATTTTACAATGGTAAGAACAAAGGAAGAAGAAGTGGAAGAAGAAATGAACTTAGAAAAGGGTGGTGAAATCATTACCTCTTCTTCGGGTTCTTCCTTTTGATTTGATCAAAAGGGCTCCTTAGGTTGGCTTTCTGATCAAACTAAGGCCTCTAGGTTGTAGTGAGGGATGTTGGGAGAGTATTTGGGCAGAGTTTGGCCGAACCAAAAGGCTTGAGAGGTGTGAGGAAAAGAGAAGGAGGAGTGCCCTTTTATAAGAGGGGTGAGGGGCACCTTTGGAAAAGCTAGAAATATTAATTTATAATAAATTCATATTCGGTTTCCAAAGGCTCCAAAGTTGACTATTCAAAGGATGAGGTAGGGATAGGTCGAAAACAACTCATCCAATGGAATTTAGACAGGTTTGGGTACTTATATTAACCTTATCTTTAAGTATTAACTCTAAGTTAATTAGTTTCACTTTTACAATGTCTCTTTGTATTTTTATATAATATGGTTAATAAACTTACTATATACATCCAAACGACCCCCCAAGTGGTCCATTAATGATTAACCTATCATAATATAAGTCTCTTGGCCGAACCTTAGATTTTTAGGAATTTAATATCAATTAATAATATAATATTTGTTTTAAGAACTCTTTTATGTCAATTTTGACACTATTCAATAGTTGATTTTTGTGAAACTCATAACAGATTGATTACTTCGAAAAAAGTCCATTAAATAAATCCTAATATATCATATTATCCTAGAAAATTAGTTTAATTCATTAAAAGTTTCATATTATATTTATTTGGGTATTTATAATATCAATTATGTTAATTTTTTACTATTTTAGTAATTACTGCATCATCATTGTGTCATAAATAAAATAAATTATTTAATGTCTAAAAATTATAAATAAAACATCATTATGTAGGAAATCTTTTTAGCTTTCTATTGAATATTTATAATCGAAAATCCAACAGGTATAACCCTATGTAAAAATTGTTCTTCTAAAAGATGTAAGCTTATGCCATTTTTATTTTTATTTTAGCTTTATTAATATAATGTGTCATTATCACTTACAAGTGGATCCATGGGGTCCCAAAATAGACCCAAAGATTCCCATGGTCGACCATGTATCAACCAATAGGGTTAAGACACGTTTTAGGGTAATTAGTATTATTATAATATTATTTTTTAACCCTTATTTACAGGATTTACCCTTAACCATGGTAAATAAAATATTTACCGCAGTAATTATTCAAAATGTGTAAAAATAAAAGTTACCTATTTACATAATTTGGACATCCTGATTCCAAATATGGAATCCATTTTCCTAAATTCAAAACACAGAAGTGGCAGAAATTAATTTAAAATTAATTCCCGCTGTCAAAACAAAAAGCGTGTTTTTAAGAGGTAATAACTATCAAAAGATTGACACTTGTTTATGTTCGGTTTAATTGTAAACTTATGTACAATGATAAACATTAAATTTAATGGTAAAAATATATTCTAAATATACTTTAAAACCACTCAAATTCATAATTTATCACTATTAATTATTTTGATTAAAAAAGTTGTTTTTAATTAAAATTTAGAAATTTTCACTATTCATCAAAATATGAAAGTTATCCGAAATGTACCAAAATTTCACCTTAGGCTAAATTCGATATTCTGAGTCCAAAAATGAAGTACATTTTCAAATATAAAATATATATAATTTCAAAAATTAGGTATTACTATTCACAACGACTAGTTTAATTAGTTGTGGTGTGTGTTAGAACTCGAGGTTGCGTACAACACACGCTATCGCATTATTCGAAGGGAAACGTACCGTAGATGCTTGGGGTGTTACATTCTACCCTCCTTCAAATAATTGCGTCCTCGCAATTTCTAGGGTATTACTGCATAAAAAGACTCGGGTGGTTCTTCATCATAAGTTCCTCGGGTTCCCACGTTGCCTCTTCCATCTTATGATTCCTCCACAAAACTTTTACCAGACGCGTCGTCCGGTTTCTCAGCACTTGTTCTCTCTTATCAAGAATCTTGATGGGCTCTTCGCAATAAGACAGATCGGGTTCCAGTTCTAAATCTTCATAGGTGAGTACATGCGTTGGGTCAGGCATGTATTTCCTCAACAGAGATACGTGGAATACATCGTGAACTTTGGAGAGACTTGGCGGCATTGCCAATCGGTAAGCTACAGCCCCAATTCGTTCTAGAATTTCGAAAGGTCCGATGTATCTGGGACTCAATTTACCTTTCTTACCAAAACGTATGACTCCCTTCCACGGAGATACCTTTAGGAAAACATGATCACCGACTTGAAATTCCAAATCCTTCCTTCGATTATCGGCATAGATCTTCTGCCTACTTTGAGCTGCTTTGATGTGATTTTGGATTACCTTTACCTTTTCCATCGTTTCCTCCACCAGTTCTAGACCTACAAGTTTTCTTTCACCGACGTCATCCCAACAGGTTGGTGTACGACATCTCTTTCCGTATAACGCTTCATATGGTGCCATCTGAATACTCGAATGAAGCTATTGTTATAGGAAAATTCTACCAGAGGTAAATATTGATCCCACATACCCTGAAAGTCAAGTGAGCAAGATCTCAACATGTCTTCTAAGGTTTGAATAGTCCGTTCTGATTGTCCGTCTGTCTGAGGGTGGTAAGCAGTGCTCAAATGAAGTTCAGTATCCAGGGATTTCTGAAGACTTTTCCAAAATCTTGAAGTAAAACGGGGATCACGATCAGAAACAATTGATAAGGGTACTCCATGAAGTCTCACAACTTCATTAATATATAGTCTTGCTAGACGTTCAAGGGGTAGATCTTCTCTTATAGTAAGAAAATGTGCTGACTTGGTAAGACGATCAACAATAACCCATATTGCATCGTTCCTTCTATGAGTCTTTGGTAGCCCCATGACAAAGTCCATCGTAATATTGTCCCATTTCCACTCCGGTATGGGAAGAGGTTGCATGACTCCTCCAGGCTGTTGCCTTCCAGCTTTCACTTGTTGACAAACCATACATCTTGACACAAAATCAGCAATCTCCCTCTTCATGTTGTCCCACCAAAAATGTTCCTTCAAATCTCTATACATTTTGGTGCTCCCAGGGTGTATAGAGAAATTGGAACTATGAGCGTCATCCAGCAATTCCCTTTTTAGATCAGGTATATTGGGAACACAAAGTCTCTTCCCGAATTTCAAAATCCCATCTTCATACACAAAGTCTCTCAATCTCCCATCATTCACAGCTTTAATCTTCTTCTAAAATTCTTCATCATCGGTCTGAGAACTCTTAATCCTTTCTAGTAAAGATGGTTTGGCAACCATTTGAAAAAGCATTGATGTTTCACCTTCCCTGGTTATTCCTATGTCCATCTTCTCTAGATCCATGAAAATTGGATCCCTTTCAATTCTCATCATGTTCAGAACTCCATGGTCTTTTCTTCTCAAAGCATCTGCTACTTTGTTTGCTTTCCCCGGGTGGTAGTGTATTGTGCAATCATAATCCTTGAGTAATTCAAGCCATCTCCTTTGCCTCATGTTGAGTTCTTTTTGTGAGAAAATATACTTCAAACTCTTGTGATCAGTATAAATCTCACATTTTTCACCATAGAGGTAGTGCCTCCATATCTTCAAAGCAAAGATCACAGCTGCTAACTCAAGATCATGAGTAGGATAGTTTTGTTCATGAATTTTCAACTGTCGTGATGCATAGGCAATAACTCTATCATTCTGCATAAGGACACAACCAAGTCCTTTCTTTGATGCATCCCTATAAATAACGAACCCATCATTCCCCGATCGTAGAGTCAATATAGGATCATTGACTAATCTTCTCTTCAGTTCTTCGAAACATTCTTCACACTCTTTTGTCCAAACAAATTTAACCCCTTTACGTGTGAGCTTCATTAATGGGTTAGCCAATCGGGCAAAATTCTGGACGAAACGTCGATAATAACCTGCCAAACCAATAAAACTACGTACCTCAGTTATACTCGTAGGTGCTGGCCATTCTTGGATTGCCTTGGTCTTAGAAGGATCAACAGAGATTCCATCTTTAGAGACAATATGGCCAAGAAAAGAAATCTCCTGAAGCCAGAATTCACACTTGCTAAACTTTCCATATAATTCATGCCTCCTCAGAGTCTTCAAGATAATGCGCAAGTGATTTTCATGATCTTTGTAGGTTTTGGAGTATACCAAGATATCATCAATAAATACCACCACAAATTCATCGAGATACTCCTTGAAAACTCTATTCATCAGATCCATGAATACAGAGGGTGCATTAGTCAATCCAAACGACATTACAGTAAACTCGTAATGCCCGTACCTGGTTCGAAATGCTGTTTTCGGAATGTCTTCCTTCTTTACACACAACTGATGGTATCCAGATCGAAGGTCAATCTTTGAAAAGTATTGAGCTCCATGCAGTTGGTCAAATAAATCATCAATACGAGGTAGGGGATAGTTGTTCTTTATCGTTATAGCATTGATCTCCCTGTAATCGATACATAACCTCATAGATCCATCTTTCTTTTTAACAAAAAGAACAGGGGCTCCCCATGGAGAAACACTAGGGCGAATAAATCCCTTATTACTCAATTCCTCTAGTTGTTTCTTTAGTTCGACTAGCTCTACAGTGGCCATTCTATAAGGGGTCTTCGATATAGGCCTTGATCCAGGAATCAAATCAATAGAAAACTCAACTTCTCGTTCTGGAGGATGTCCAGGTAAATCTTCCGGAAATACATCTACAAATTCTTTCACAATAGGTACATCCTCTATTTGAACATTCCTTTCCTCACCGACAGTTATTTCATTCTCTTCCTCCCCGATAATTGAATTAAGTTGAGCTACAGGGGGTGGATCTAAATAAGAATTAGGTGGTGACGATTCTGCTCTAAAAATAAGGTGCTCCTTATCATTATCATCAAGAATCGTAACCTCTTTCTTCTTACAATAAATCTTCGCATCATAGTCCGAAAGCCAGTCCATACCGAGGATTATATCAAACTCAATCATAGGTATGACGACGAAATCAGCAGATAAAGAAAATTTATGTGCTCTAATGGGGACTGATTCACAAAACTTTGTTGCAACGATACATCCCTTAGGAGTTTTAACTGACAACTCCCTTATTAAATCAAATTGGAAATATCTAATTTTCTTAGCAAAATGGGAAGATATGAAACAATGCGATGATCCAGAATCAAATAATGCATTTGCTAAACTTGAGGAAACCATTAAATTACCTGCCACCACGTCTTTCGGAGCTTCTACCTCAGCAGTAGTGATAGCATAAGCCTGGCCTTGATCCCTTGGCCTTTTCTGAGGTAAGTTCTCCTGACGCTTAGGACATGCATTTGCATAATGCCCCATCTCCCTGCAATTGTAGCACTGAACGTTGGTAGCTTCCTTCTTCCCCTTGCAATCATGAGCTTGGTGGCCTTTTTCACCACACTTGTAACAGACTCCCATTCCCTTCAGGCAAGCACCGGGGTGTTTCTTCCCGCACTTACCACAAGATGGATATTCAACCTTTCCCTTATTCCCCTTATTTCCATTCCCAGATTGATCAGCAGGTCTCTTCTTCTCTTGCTTTTCTTTAATGTCATAAGACTTAGAGAATTCCTTTTCGGTCTTGATAGCACATGAGACAATGTCTTCGTACGATGAAAAGGATTGTGAGACTAATGCTCGACGGAGAAATGGTTTTAACCCATCAAAGAAACGATCAATCTTACTTCTTGGGTTGCGAATATAATCACCAGCATACCTCGCTAACCTTGTAAAGTTAGCCTCATACTTTGTGACATTCTCATCCTCCTTTTGTCTCAGACTCAGAAATTGTCTTTCCATATCTGCTCGATGGTCGCGAGGAAAGAATTTTTCTAAAAACAGATCTTTGAACTCCCTCCATTCCATGTTTGATACTTCATCATCTTCCTTCATGTTTTGAATCAATGACCACCATTGATCAGCATCTCCAGTGAGGCGGTAAACTGCCATGGTAACTTTTTCCCTTTCACTACTCCCCAAAGCCTGAAATATTTTCTCTAGGGAAAATATCCATTGCTCAGCTACTAAGGGATTTGTACTCCCATTGAACGTTGGTGGTTGTTGTCTCATGAATCGATCTAACATTGATCCTCCACGCTGCGGATCAGGGTGCTCCATACGGGTAATGTTATTATTCATAACCTGAGTAAGTTGTCCCAGTATGGTGATTAGCTGATCAGCACCAGTTGCATCACCAGCCCCACTATAATTATCTTGAGCAGGAGGGCAATCCCTACATGGAGTGCGTGCATTGATACGGTTTCCATTTCTTCCACTAGGCGCCATTTCTAAACAATGGCATAAACTAGATCAGTTTATGAATCAAAATACATAATCCCATACTTATAAAACACTTAACATAAATTGAACTATTTATGGATATAATCCATAATCATAAAAATGTTTTCTTTGAGGAAGTATATACTCATAAACCCTTCATAATGATTTGTAAAGAAAATGAGAGTTATCCTAAGCATATCCCCCGGGAGTGTCGTAACCAAGAGTGCAGCAAGGCCCGTTATCGTGCACCAGTTCCCGTTCGAGTCTAGCTCAAAGCGGTGTTTTCGGGTTTTACCCCTAGGTACATCTGTGCCAGAGCCGCCTCTACCTGCTCGTATCCAGACAGGGATGTATTGCTCGGAAAACTCACAAAATCTCTACAATACCAAAATTCTAGGAAGTTCTTCTATACTAATCCTCAAAGTTCATCTTAGGTCTACGTGCTCTAATCAGAGTTTATCTAAATCTAGGTTCCAAGGTTTGTACTAAACTTCCTCTGATACCAACTGTCACGCCCCGACCCCAGCTACCCAGAGTCGGTGCATTACTTCGTAACATTGTCATGATCACAAGAAAGATCAAATCCCGAAAGACCGATTGGTTTAGTAGCCTTGGAAACACTAGATATATTCATAAGTTTTACATTACATCATAAAATGAAAAACTACTACAACAACATAATGTTTCCAACGTCCACACTATAAACCCCTCATAATATCCCTGCAAGTCAATCATAATTTACTTCTTCACTACCTGGGAAAAATAAAACATAGAAAAGGGGTGAGCTCAAATGCCCAGTAAGGATAACAATATAGCGGAACATTCAAAATAAGCATAAACATTTAAGGCAATGAATTACTAAAACAAAAGCCTTTTAAAATTGAACTTCAACATAGTATGGAAAAAGTAAAATGAAATAATGCCATTTACTTGTACACATGGATATTCTACTAATCGAATAATCACATGCAATATCAATAACCACTTTCATAATGTTGGAATGCATAATGCCAGACTATCATAACCACATAGCCAAGGCCTCGTGGCAAGACTACAAATAAGATTTTGTCAAGGCCTTGTGCCAAGACACTAGTTTGTCTCATGAGACCTACCGATGCATCGAGGAGCTATAGCGGGCTCCACCCGTCACTTATTAAGTCCAATGCATTCCCATATGAAAAGGTTTAAACATAACATAAACATTCGTATTAAAACTAGCATACGAAATGTCAATACTTTCACAATAAACTATGAATGGTATAAAAATAGCACATCCACAGTCAAACATATCACAAAACCTTCAATACAATATAGAAGTTTTGTATCATAATAAATCAACTTCAAATAATCTTAAAATCCATCAAAGGATGTTGACATAGATGAAATCAAAATTCTTTTTAAAGAAATATCTCCTTTTATTTTGAAATCATTTAAGATCCATATAAAATAAAACATTTTCTTTGAAAATATTCTTATAAGCTTGTAAGGAAAGCTTTGAAGATTTTATAACGGCGTAAAATAACCGCACCCGCCGTATAAGTTAAAAAAAAACATTCTTACCTCAATTCTGTCGAAAAGGTTAAAAAGGACCTTGTTTTGAAAACGACAGAAAGATTCCTTTATAAACCTCTTATAAAAAGTCAAAAAAGGTATAAATGACTTTAACCCATATTCTTGTAAATAGTAAAAATGTTTTGAAATACATTTTTAAGAAACATGGATGTGGATGATAAAGAGATCCCAGTAGATTATTACATATAAACAACCTCGGATAATGAAGAGATTGTGAAATAACCCTTACCTTGTACTTTTCCTTGGTTGGGGTAGGTTAAACTCCTGTATAATGGTGAAATAATTGTTATTAAATTATACAAGAATCATATATATTAATATGATATCATATATGATCTTTTAACATTGATTTATTAATAATATCTTAGAATTATCATCGTTTCGGGTGTTAACTTACTCATTTTCTTTTATATGTTTTGTTACATAAGCCATGTTTGTTGTATCTTATTCATATCCAGAATGATATCAAGTCCTTAAACATCATTTTTAAATCATAAAATGATAATTATACTTGAATGGATACGATGGAGAATGAATCTCATCGCGTTCGTGGAGACGGTAGTCCGTACGTACGCACGAGCGACAATATCATTCTTTTGATATTAAAATAATATATAAATGAATGGTATATCATATATACAGAATCATTAACATGTTATATTTATTATTTACATGAGTTACACATCATTATTATACCCATCCAAATAATATTATATTGAATAACAATTACACCACGACGTGGAGACGGTAAGCCGTACGTACGCACGTATGGTGACATGTTATTCAAAGGGTGGATAGAATACTGAATATGGTTGTACCATACTTATAATAACATCACCGTATATGTGAGATACTGGAGTTATTATTTTAGAATGGTAAGAACAAAGGAAGAAGAAGTGGAAGAAGAAATGAACTTAGAAAAGGGTGGTGAAATCATTACCTCTTCTTCGGGTTCTTCCTTTTGATTTGATCAAAAGGGCTCCTTAGGTTGGCTTTCTGATCAAACTAAGGCCTCTAGGTTGTAGTGAGGGATGTTGGGAGAGTATTTGGGCAGAGTTTGGACGAACCAAAAGGCTTTAGAGGTGTGAGGAAAAGAGAAGGAGGAGTGCCCTTTTATAAGAGGGGTGAGGGGCACCTTTGGAAAAGCTAGAAATATTAATTTATAATAAATTCATATTCGGTTTCCAAAGGCTCCAAAGTTGACTATTAAAAGGATGAGGTAGGGATAGGTCGAAAACAACTCATCCAATGGAATTTAGACAGGTTTGGGTACTTATATTAACCTTATCTTTAAGTATTAACTCTAAGTTAATTAGTTTCACTTTTACAATGTCTCTTTGTATTTTTATATAATATGGTTAATAAACTTACTATATACATCCAAAAGACCCCCCAAGTGGTCCATTAATGATTAACCTATCATAATATAAGTCTCTTGGCCGAACCTTAGATTTTTAGGAATTTAATATCAATTAATAATATAATATTTGTTTTAAGAACTCTTTTATGTCAATTTTGACACTATTCAATAGTTGATTTTTTTGAAACTCATAACAGATTGATTACTTCGAACAAAGTCCATTAAATCAATCCTAATATATCATATTAGCCTAGAAAATTATTTTAATTCATTAAAAGTTTCATATTATATTTATTTGGGTATTTATAATATCAATTATGTTAATTTTTTACTATTTTAGTAATTACTGCATCATCATTGTGTCATAAATAAAATAAATTATTTAATGTCTAAAAATTATAAATAAAACATCATTATGTAGGAAATCTTTTTAGCTTTCTAATTCATATTTATAATCGAAAATCCAACAGGTATAACCCTATGTAAAAATTGTTCTTCTAAAAGATGTAAGCTTATGCCATTTTTATTTTTATTTTAGCTTTATTAATATAATGTGTCATTATCACTTACAAGTGGATCCATGGGGTCCCAAAATAGACCCAAAGATGCCCATGGTCGACCATGTATCAACCAATAGGGTTAAGACACGTTTTAGGGTAATTTAGTATTATTATAATATTATTTTTTAACCCTTATTTACCGGATTTACCCTTAACCATGGTAAATAAAATATTTACCGCAGTAATTATTCAAAATGTGTAAAAATAAAAGTTACCTATTTACATAATTTGGACATCCTGATTCCAAATATGGAATCCATTTTCCTAAATTCAAAACACAGAAGTGGCAGAAATTAATTTAAAATTAATTCCCGCTGTCAAAACAAAAAGCGTGTTTTTAAGAGGTAATAACTATCAAAAGATTGACACTTGTTTATGTTCGGTTTAATTGTAAAATTATGTCCAATGATAAACATTAAATTGAATGGTAAAAATATATTCTAAATATACTTTAAAACCACTCAAATTCATAATTTATCACTATTAATTATTTTGATTAAAAAAGTTGTTTTTAATTAAAATTTAGAAATTTTCACTATTCATCAAAATATGAAAGTTATCCGAAATGTACCAAAATTTCACCTTAGGCTAAATTCGATATTCTGAGTCCAAAAATGAAGTCCATTTTCAAATATAAAATATATATAATTTCAAAAATTAGGTATTACTATTCACAACGGCTAGTTTAATTAGTTGTGGTGTGTGTTAGAACTCGAGGTTGCGTACAACACACGCTATCGCATTATTCGAAGGGAAACGTACCGTAGAAGCTTGGGGTGTTACAGTGTCATTTGAATTTATTACTGGTAACTATTATAGTATATGAACTCAAACAAGGCAATATGATCATCCCAATATCCACATATGTCTATGGAGCAAGCCCATAGCACATCCTCTAGTATGGAAATCATCCTCTTGAACTATATTCCTATTAAGGGATAGTACACCATGATATATGTATGTTGATTATCTAATTATTTATACAAATAATCACAATAAAATGATTTAATACATGCGTCAATATTAGATATTATGCTCAGGGGAACTCCATGGAAGTGTATTATCTCAAAAAACATACATCTTTCATATTTAATATATTTACCGAGTCTCATGGATCAGTATGAAATAGAAAATTTTGTTAGCCTATTGAAAATCACCCAGTAAATGTAAAGCCTCCTTAAATTTCTAGTTAACCTTTTCACATAGTCCATCATGAAATTATCTCACTTACACATGGTCACTAAAAGTTTATGGGGTGAACCAATATGATGCTAATGCTTGACCTTTTTCCTATGGCATATAAGGTTTTGGGAGACAAATCCATTAATGTCCCACTTCACCATGGCCACTAGAACTACTCACTAATTTCAATATACATATTTTTCATACTAGGATGCATTTATCACATAGAGGTATAATAGTATCTCATAATCTCATCCCTGATGGATGTAGGGACTATAAATCTCCCATGTATAATGATCACATCTTCATCATACAATGACCACCCTGGTATAGGGTTATGACCATCTATCTCTTCTCATATCAAAAAATATTCTTGGTTAGAATCTTATCCAAACATTATCCAATATACTAAATAATATGTTATAAATAGTGGATCACATGTCATCAATCCCTATTGTTTATAATCCTTCACCCTCCAATTAGACAACGTGCTCATTAGGTTCCATTTTTTTATGAGGGTCTATCACTTGGATTCTGATCTACCTAAGTCGTATGAGTAAGAAATCAATAATAAATTTACCCTTACCTGGTGAATAAGTCATCTTGAAGGAAAATCCATGTACTCAACCCATATCCTCTACCTTTTGTTTAGGTTCCACTTTTTGAATATATATTGAAGGCTCTTTTGGCCCATATAGACAACAAACCTCTATTTGAAGAGGTAGTGTAACCAACATTTCAAATCATAGACTATGAATATGATTTATAAGTCATGGGTAGGATTGTTCAGCTCATGAGGTTATAGATGACGTGAACCATAAGACACTACACACTCCCTTAGAAATAATAAATCTCCAAAAATGACACCTGATGTATCAAAGAATACATCATAACCAATCCCAGGCTCAACAATAATCAATACTAAAACTATAGTCAACCATAACTTCAGATCCATGAGTTCCTCTTCACATTGGTATGACTATAATAAGACCACTAACTTATTTTTCAATACATTCATGGGTGTTAATAATTGGGATAACTCTAGCATAAAACATCATTTGTGTCCTGATAAACCCAAAAACCGTTTAATCTCAACAAGGTTTCAAATATGTGTCCATGATATAACAACCTCCAATTTCTCTAGGTTAATAGCTATACATGTCTCAGACACCACATTCCCCAAAAATTTCACATCTAGAATCCAAAAGTTACAGTTTGGAATCATAGTATAATGATGATGTTCCCAATTATTACTCATAAATATCTTGAGACATATGATATGCTAAAATGGGGATTTTGAGTAAAAGAATATTTCATCAATAAAAATTGTAATGAATGAGTCTATATATGGGTGTACGATATTCTTTATGAGATCCATGAACACATATCATAAATTTTTTAGTCCAAACAACATCATCAAGTACTTTTATAACATACACCTACTCTAAAACTCCTTCTTTGTGTTGTACTCTTCTCTAACCCACAACCAGTGACAACCCAATTAATTATCATTCTTAGAGAAAAACCGAGATCCCTATTTATAATTGAAAAGATCATTGATCCTATATAAATGACATATGTTTTCACTATCACTTGATTCAACATCTGAAAATATACATAGAGTCTAAGTTTACAATCTAACTTCATGGTGAACTAGGAAGGTGCACCCCATGGTGAATACTAAACCTGGTAAATCCCTTATACTATATGTTCCCAAACTATAACTTTAGTTACTTGAACTTGCCTAGTTCTATATGATAAGGGGGTATCAAAAAGGGATATGGACCTAGCAAAAGCTCTATATCAAATTCAACTCCTCTATCAAGAGTAATTCCAACGAAATATTTTATAAAGTCATACTGGTAATGATCCTTAACTAGAGGAAAAGACAAGGGGGATACCACTGATCATGATAAAAGATCCAATACCTCAAACCATGTCAAGATTATCCCCAAATTAATAAATTCTATACCAACTCTACCTAATCTCAGTTACCATTCTCTGATCATCACATAATTTTATTCCTTGGGTGATGTGAATGACATCCATCTCTAATAGCAATTATTGTGCACTTAGAAACTGGTCAAATCGGTCATGCCAAGAATCACATAAAATCACTTAATCCCCAGAATCATTAAGTCCCTTAGATTTCCATAATTGGGAACAAATATTGGGAACTTTGGGAATCAATGAAGGTATTATACTTTCATGTACTATGGTGTATCAAAGAAAAATGACTCAAAGGATAACATGATCAGTATTTCATGTAAAAAATAACTTGTGAAGATATAATGTAATGGGAAACACTAGTATCACATAAGGTAGTAAAAAATTTATAAGTGTTCAATGACACACCTTAGATAGTAGACAGTGCTTCACCACAATCTTCTAGAGGCTTATATACTGCAAAAACATGGATTTCCTCCGCTCGATGACCCTATCCTTGAGATGCATGACTAGTTCGAGTCTTAATCACCTATTCCTGCCATTGAGGACCTCAACCTGATCCTTGGGTCATATATTACATCCATCCTCCACCCCATTGTAATGACAACCTATAATATCTAGTGAAATACTATCAAAGGTTCCCCATCCTGTCACATTGTTGACATGAGATGTGAGGTTTTGTGTAGTAATTACGATAATAACCAACCTTCCCAAAGATAAATCACTATGGGGATAAAACTAACGGGGATGAAGATGTTGTTCTCTAGTCCATTTTTATACCACAACTCTACTATAAGTCCCCAATATTTCTCATTATACTACCAATAGATATGCTCACTGCAGTCATGAGAGGTCCGCCCACCTATATCTAAAGGGTGGGAGAAACAAAACTACTAAATAATCATCCAAAACCTTCTTTATATTAAATGAAATATGAAGATACTCCTAGTATTTAGATTTGTTTAAACTCAAAAACCGATATATGGAGTTGGGATGAAGTTTGATATCGAAGTTGGGGTTATTCTTTGCTTTCATTCAGATAGGTTTGACAAAAAAATTATATCTTCTGTTATAGAAGGCAGTCTATAGAGTTAAAATTTTAGATAAATCCTAAATGACGTAGTGCTAATACCTATAAATCATAATGAAACAATAAATTTCAAATATATTATATTAAACTTTATAGAACTTGACCAATTCCTCCTTCCTTGGATCTATCAACCTAATAACTTTGGATATCTAATGTACAAGGAAATTAAATTACCACATCTAGAATAAGAATTTGCAAAACTTAGGGAGTAACTATTCCTCCCATAAATTTTCTATAATGATGTGATGATGTTGAACATGGTTTCTAAAATTCCTCAAAAGAAAAAAATTTCATCCACATAAAAAACCACGATAAAATTTAACAGTGGTTGAATAAACCTATTCATTAAATATACGAATATAGATTGAGAATTAATATATTTGACTAAAATTATAATATTTCTAAATAACGATATTGCATTTAGTATAATTTTTTTTAAAATATCCCTATGACTAAATCTATACCCATGGTAAACTATAGGAAATTCAATCACGGAGAACCACTTCAACCATTTTAACAAAACATTTTGAAAATAAATTCTATGAAAAGGTTTTTTGTTATTTTTATGTCTTGGTTTAGCTTCTGATATCATGAGAATAAATGTATGATTATATCATCCATCATGGGGAATTGTATTAAAGCACCCAAAGGAGAAGATCTTAACATGAAGAAACATATTTATTTTATTTTCTAGAACTATGTATTTAATTACCTTAACATAGTTGGATCTCTTTATTATGGAGGAATAAAAAGTGGTTCACAACATGATAGATGAATAATGGTGCATCCTACTTAACATATTATATAAAATCATAATAAACTATTGGGAATATTTCAGTATGTAAATCCAGTAATGGTTGAATGAATTACTATTCTTTTCCATAAACTTTTATGAGATCAATAATATCCATATCTATAGTGATTTTATATATTTGAATATGACATGGATTATCTTTTCCCACATTTAGCTTAAAATATTCTTATAAAGTGTATAAAATACTATCTTAATACGAGAACCACTCTTTTTTTAACAGTCAACACTACATGAAAACTGAGAAAACTAGTAGATTCAAAAAATGACACTAAATGAACTAATATGATGAACCATAAAATCTACGAGATTAAGAAAATATGTCAATAAAATGTCACATGACATATAATTATAACTATTTTAATATTTTATATAAAAGGATTATCAATACTTATATATGTTTTAGAGTATCCCACTTTATTGATCAAGAATTGACATAAATTTATTTGAAACAAAAGAATCAGATTCACCTGAATCAAAATAAGTTCACATAGAAGTTATAGATACTAGGATAATAACTCTAATAGTGTGAGGCTAATATCCATAATAAACTACATGTGTCTCTATGGTATAAATAAAAACAACATCCACATACTGAACTTGATGAGTAAATCCAATCGTATAAAATTTCATGGAACCTATTTAAGATTGAGTTCCATGTCATAAACCTCATCCATATAAAACTAATAGCTATCAAAATACATGAGTATATTATACAGATGACTAAAAAATATATTTATAGGGTGAAAAAATATGCAACCTAATATATTATAATTTCATCTATAGATAAAACCTCTAATGATGACCATACTGGCCTAATATTGGCACATATTTTATATGTAGTTAAAATTTGGATTTCTATGGCTAAGTACCATACATAGATGAGAATAATTGGAGGATAAGTTCCATGAAACAACTCAATTACCCTTGTATTAGGCACTAGAGCTGGCCAATAACATGGATCAGGATGTGTTATCAATCACCATAGGCACGAGAAAATTACTAGGGAATCAAATAAAAACCAGTTGGGATAGTTTTTCATGATGAAAAAATTTAATAAATAAGAAAACCCACACATTAATCATTCATGAAAATTATTTATATTTTATATTCATTCAATAAAGTTAAAAACATTCAACATAAGTATATTACTAAACACAATATAAGGGGTAAACATCCATTATAATAAAATGATAATCCAATAAAAATAATTGGTAAATCCCAAAAGAAATTTAACAAAACCTACTCAAAATAAGATAAATGGGGTGGGAGATACATTAATGATATCAAAAGTAATTAAAAAATGGAAACACAAAATCACTACCTCCAATATCCATGCACAAGTAAAGTTTCTTCACATTCCACCTTCAATACCTAGACCAAATCCTAGTGGAAGACTTTTAAATCCATGTTGGTCCAGGTTAAACTTGTAATATAATAGGCATGATAAAAAATGCCCATTGGGTATCCTCCATACACCCTTTTCACCACATTTAAAAATAAAATCACTTTTGATAGTTTAAAAAACATATAATAAACAATATTTACTTCTGCATTAAAAAAGATACTTTGTTACTTTAATTTAAAAATCTGTTTGATCATATCAAAATGATTTTTTTTTCAAATTTAGAATAACCTCTTTAAAACCTCTTTAAAGAAGATGAAATTTTTAAAAAGGGGGTAAAATTGTTCCATGAAATCATTTTGAAAAAAATCCTAGTTTGAATGGATAAAATATATTACCTATACCGTTAAATTAAACAATGGGTAACCGAATCAAAAATATAAAAACAACAACACATATTTAGAGAAATCCTGAGTATCATGGGAAACTTGGAATCGTATATATGAACTGTTAAAACACTAATTTAATAACTATATATAAATACTCAAACTAGATATTAAAAACCTGCCCTAATAACCAATTTATAGTACCTAGCCAAACCGAGGAGTAAATCCCTAAGTAGAGAGACTATCACCATGGTGATGCTAGCTAGAATAATGATTATAAAATATTGGAGATATTGTTCCATATTCTCACTCCTAGCTACCCATGGATATCTCTGATAAAAAAGGAATGTGAGATAATCAATCACCATGAACAATAAAACTATATATATAAATAAAAAATATCAACCTCACCTATGGACACATTTTATGAAGAATCCCTATTTCAATTGTGAGAAAACAATATTAACATTCCCTAACAGGGTTCCCACTATATTATATCACAATATTTAAAATTATAAATTCCATTTAAAATAAAACTTGGGGAATTTTTCAAGGGTACACATCCTTGAAAAATAACATTTCAAATATTATAATTGGTCCAAAATAAATTATTTAAGAAAAAATTTAACAAAAAACAATTTTTAAACAAAATAATATAAATATAGAAAAATCTAAATAATTTCAAATTAACTCAAATCCCTTTAATGGGTCAAGAAAACATTTATGAGAGCTTATTAAAAGACTAAAACATATTCAAATAAGGGTTAAATTATTTAAAAAGGCTAAATGATAAAATGTTCAAAAATATGGTGTGCTTAATATTTTAAGATATATATATTCCTTATAGGGAAATGAAAAATCCTTTCATTTATCATAAAATTTCAAAGAAAACTATCCTTATTTAAAAAAAATATTTAAATGTACTTAATATCATTTTTGAAACCCCCAGAACACACATTAGAGCCCTTAAAGAAGACACGATTTTATGTTTAAAGGTTGAAACATGGAGTAACCTACCATTAATCATTTCTCCTCTATAATATGAGGGGTAAATACACCATAACACAACTAAATAAGCTATATAAAGTCCTGAGGGTGTCCCATGAACTCAAAAACCATAATATCTCCAATTATAATATGTGAGGATGAAAACCCAAGGTCTCCAAGAGCCTATAAGTGAAATAATAAGGAGGAAAAATAAGGAATAAAGGGGGAGAAGATATCTAAAGGTTAATATATTTAAAAATGTTCTTCAATTGTAAAATAAATTCAAGTTAGTGTGAAAATTTAATTTTTTATTTGGAAAACAAATAAAAATAGATTGAAGAAAAATAAAATCAATGTTAGGGGATTCTAAAGTGGAGTATACCAAGGGAATCCCCTTGTATAATGGGAGTAGAATACATGGTAAGATACCATATGATAGAAAAATTGTTAACTTAATATCCTAAATATATTTTTATTCAAGAATATCCACAACATTATTTCCATCACTCCATGTGTATTTGATATTATAATTTAATTGCATTATGCTCTGATAAATCCTAGTTGAATAGATTATGATCCACATACTCAAGATAATACCAAAAATACATTTGAAAAGAATATATGAATCAGAATGAATATATGAAAGGATGATGTTATAGGACCTGCAAATGGAAAGGCCAGTTAGAATGGCTTCAAGCCTCGACCTGAATAGAATAACCTTCTACATAATGATCCAAAAAGGAAATGACAACAAAACCACCTGTATCATAAATTAGACCACCTCTATAGATGACCCCTTGGACACATGACCCATCATAATTAAGCTTGAGTCCATGGATTTGGGCCTTCTCGTGGACCCACACACTACTTCCCTTAGATACAATTAGACCCTTAGAGATGCATTGAGAAAACTATGGAGTAAAAATGTGTGGTAGGGAATCTCATTTTCCTAGAATAGATTATGAGCGAAACTATATATTATTCTGTATTTTATATAGCCAATATTGGATGTAGGATCCTAGTTCCATCCTCTATTTTGGGTATTCTAAATTATTGAACACCCAAATGTTAACAAAAATCTATTCCCAATGTCATTCACTACACCACGTACATGGGAACTAAAATAGTAGAAAGAGAAGTTGTCCAACAAATCCTAAAATCATGTATTTCCAAAAACAAATTGTGGATTAAACAGGGCTAATCCACCACCACAAATAGATCGAAAGTGGATTCCTAGATGGATGTGATAAAAGTGAAGAATTTGGAATCTAATTGGTCACCCTTATTCTAAAAATCAGTGTTAGTGGGAAATCTATCATTATGTGGATTCTAAATAAAAAATTTCAATTTTATGGGAATATGTTTACATTATATATATATTTGAAATGGTTTGTTTGGTTGGGGATCATGAATAAGGTTATGGAAAGATAAACATTTGAAATATCATGGAGGGATTGGAGTGAATGTGAGATAATAAGATGTTTCCCAAAAATAAATACTATTAACCATAGATTTTTTCCTACTGTGAATAGATTCTAATAAAATAGGGAAGGTACAAGACTACTAGTTTGTGAGGTCCAGGACAGTACCACCAAAAAAATAAAAAAGGAATATAGAACATGAAAAATTGAAATTTCACTACAACCAATCATCCAATAGGAATTATCAACAATGATTATGATACTATTGTGGGTACCACTCTACATGCGAGAGACCAAGATTCCTTCATACCATTTAATAAGTTATTTCCTATATTTTTATATTATAATTTTTTCCCATAATGAATGACATGAGATATCCTCCCAAGTGAGTTTGGTCTTTATGAAATTTAGATTCTTAGTGATACTTTTGATATTAATTACACCTTCATGAACTGACTAAGATAGCCTATTCCAAATGGACAAGTGGTTTTTCTATTCAAGTGGATAAATCTATATGAAACTGTCAATATTATTCTCTATCTTTATGATAAAATCCTTTAGAGGCTTATAAATTTATTATACATTCATTGGAATAGAGGGTATGAAAATATTATCTAATGTAATTCTCTATCCGAAACATACAAATTTTAATTTCTTATTAGTGATTATTCTAATGATTCTACTATATATCCCATTAAAATATTGGATTCAAATTCATCCATTAGAGACTAGGGATTTGATATAGTTCATAGGGAACTAATTTATAGGGAAACCACGTGTGTACTTAGTGCTTTTAGAAGACCTACATGTTAAGGATTTGGAAATGAATACACTACTCTTGGATAGAGTGATGTGTTGTCCAATTTTATTATTGTATGCATTCAATATGGAATTGAATTTGAGAATATAGATTCTTATACCACTAAATAATTAAAGCATGATTTCATAAAAAATAATTAGGAAATTACATTAAAACTATACCAACCTTTGAAGGGTTGAACAAGCCTAATGTAAATGACATTTTAAATATTTATACTAAGTACATGAATGGAAAGAATAAAAAGTCTTAAAGAAAGAGGGAAACCTTGATGAAGGCTCCAAATTGATTTGAAAAATCAAAACCTTCATGCCATTAAATAAATAGAGAACCAACGAGAATAAAAAAATCTAATTATAAGATCATTGAAATATTTAAATAATTAATTATTTCCTAGTAACTTTAAGATGAAACTCCCATCCATAGTGTCATGGGACTTTTTAATATCAATTTTTATCATAATATCTTAATTGAACAACCATATATCAAGATATAATATAATATACTTATCCATTCCCAGTGATACTTGATTTTTTCTGCCTTTGATTTAGTCATCTTAATCCTCATAAATTAGGTACCTTAGATGCTTAGAAATTATTTGATTTTTAGTAGTACGTAGAATTTTGTTGCAGAAATTGAATAAACTTGTTGGTCAAAATAGACCAAAATCATTAGGGTTACTATCCTTAGGAGTGAGGAAAAACATAGTGGCATAAATATCTCTTGAAAGTGGAACTGCTTTGAAATGGTCATGGATAGTTTGAATGACATCATATTTGACCAAGACCCCAGTGAAAAAGAAAAAGGGCATTGAAAACTATCAGGGAAAGGAGAATTTTTTGGTTTGAGGATTTTAATGGTCTTTAGAATATCCCACTCACCAGGTAGCACACCCATGGTGTGATTATATGATCCTCCAATCAATCGTGTAATATTTTTAAAAATAAAATCATTATGATCAAAAAATTGGATACCATCATTTTCACGCTATCTAGGGTGGGAAAAAGCATAGATTAGTGTGTTAACAAAAGGGTTCCAATTAATTTAACATCAATATAATAGTATCCATCCACTAATATCACATTAACTTTTCTTTTGTATTTTTTATTCCTAATAAAAGCATGAAAGTATTATTTTTAATCTATGAAACTCCATCATCCATCTTTCTAAAGACCTTTCTATACACATAAATTATCCATCCAACATATCTTCTTATAGATTTTTCCATTTTTTAGAGAAATAGATAAAAATATCATCATCCTAATAGAATGAGAGGTAATTATCAAGTATTTAAATTTTATCATAGAGATCTTGAATGTTGAAATCCTAAGAAATTTGTTTGTTCTTCTACTTGAGGATATCCCCATTATGTCTCTATAATTTATAAAGAAGGATCAACTAAGTGAATCCCAACATTGAGTTTGACCAACTAACATGGACCGTATCTTTAAAACAATTGTAACAGCCCGAGATTTTATGAAAAATATTCTTTTTAATTTTATTAATGTCTTGTGTTGTACGCTACACCAAAAGGAGCTTGCACAACACACATCCTTGACTTGCCTTGCATTACACGCAATCACGACCTTCCTCGATAGCGTGTGTAGTACGCAATACCGAGTTTCACTAAACAACGTTATGCTATTAAAATATTATTATAACTAGCCGTTATGAATAGTAATAAGCACCTTTTAAAATTTTAGATATTTTATCTCTCAAAATGGACTTCATTTTTGGATTTGGAGTATCGAATTTAGCCTAAGGTGAAATTTTGGTACGTTTCGGATACCTTTCATATTTTGATGAATAGTGAAAATTACTAAATTATAATTAAAAACAACTTTTTTAATCAAAATAATTAATAGTGATAAATTATTAATTTGAGTGGTTTTAAAGTATATTTAGAATATATTTTTACAATGTAATACAATGTTGGTCATTGAATGTAATTTCACATTTAAACCAGACATAATCAAGTGTCAATCTTTTGATAAATATTGTTTCTTAAAAACACGCTATTTGTTTTAACAGCGGGATTTAATTATAAAATTAATTAATGCAACTTCTATGTTATGAATTTGGTAAAATAGACTTCATTTTTGAATTCGTAATATGAAATATAGCTTAGGATGAAATTTTGGCATTGTTCTGAAAAACATCAATTTTTGATGAATAGTGAAACTACTAAGTGGTAGTTAAAAAACTTAATTTTTCATAAAACTTAATTTTACCGCTTCTGTGAATGGAATTTAAAAAATCCGAGAGACACGGTTGATGTCAGTAAGTAAAATGTGGTTCAATGAGATGAAAATAATTTTTGGTGAATAGTAACTTTTTACTTTTATTTACCACGGTTAAAAGTAAATAGGGTAATTAAGGGTAAGAATGATATTAATATTACCTTAACACATGTCCTAATTCTATTGGACAAGTTTATCTCGACCAAAAACAACCTTAAGTGTAAAATATTATCATTTAGTCCCACTTGGATTAGATTAGGACATTTATTATTATTTAATTCAAAGAAAAGTTAAAAGAGTTAAAATCAAAGTTTATTTACTAAAATATTTTTAATATAGGGTTGTACATAATATAAATTCGATTGTAAATATTAATTAGAAATATAAAAAGATTTCCTACATAATGGTATTTTATTTGTAATTTTTAGACATCAAATAATTTAATTTATTTATGACACAAAGATGATGCAGTAATTATCTTATTAATGAAATATTGACATAATTGATATTATAAATACCAAAAGAAATGTAATTTAAGACTTTTTATGAATTCAACTAATTTTCTAGATTACTATGACATATTAGTGTTGATTTAATAAACTTGGTTCGAACATATAATTCTGTTATGACTTTCAAAAAAATCATATATCAAATAGTGTCAAAATTGACACAAAATAGTTTTTAAATCTAATATTATATTATTAATTGTTATTTTATTCCTAAAAATCTAAGGTTCGGCCAAATGACTTATATAAGGATATATATATTAATAATAAACAATTTGAGGTTCGTTTGGCATGTTATAGTAAGTGTATTAACCATATAGTGTAAGAAAACAGAAAGACACGGTAAAAGTTAAATTATTTAACTTAGAGTTAAATCTAATTGATAAGATTAAAATAATAACCTAAACTTGTCTAAATCCTATTGTTTGATAGGATTTTTACCCATACCCACTTTAGCTTCGAAATAATACCCTTTGGAACCATTATAAACCGATTTTGACTTTAATATAAAATAATATTTTGAGATATTCCTAAGGTGCCCCTCTCCTCCCTAATAAAAGGGCACCTCCTCCCCCTCCTCCTCACACCAATTTGAGCACTCATGCTCGGCCAACCCCTTCCAAAATCCCTTCTCCACTTCCCTAGAATAATCCTAGAGGTCCTTCTATTCTTCAAAGACCAATATTAGTTCCCTAAGTGGTGGATTCAAAGAGGTGTTCCAAAGAAGAGGTAATATCCATTACCGATCTTTTCAATTTCTTTCTTCTTCAACTTCTTCTTATTTAGTTGTTTCATGATAAAGTAATAACATCAGTATTTCTTATATACTGATATGTTATTATAAATATGAAGCAACTCTAATTAACCTTCTATCCATCCTACGGAGAAAGGAAATCACCGCACGTGCGTACGTACGGAATACCGTCTCCACGACGTGGTGTAATCTATTTTCCATCACCACCTTAATTGGATGGGTATAATGATGTAATGAGTAACTATACATGATTATTATAAATTTATATTGATACTGAAATATTATACATACACTTCAACACAATTCCACGACCATGGGAACGATATCATCGCTCGTGCGTACGTACGGACTACCGTCTCCACGACGCGATGAGATTCATTCTCCATGTT
Organism: Viscum album; assembly: GCA_963277665.1. NCBI lineage: Eukaryota > Viridiplantae > Streptophyta > Magnoliopsida > Santalales > Viscaceae > Viscum > Viscum album. The sequence goes on from OY728146.1 coordinate 991,366,034, forward strand.
AACCATTTAAGAATGATTACAAAGTATATATAAGAAATAATAATGAAATAAATGAAATTATAAAGCTACTGGATTTATGTATATATATATATGTATGTCATCTACTTACTTCCATTCAAGACAATAAGGAAAGGAAAACAGCGTTCATGCGTACGTACGGACTACCGTCTCCATGAACAGTGTTTTTCATTTCATTTATCTATCTATTATATATATATATACTGAATATATATGATATATAAATCATATTTTATATTCTGGAAGTAAGTAAATCATGATATAAGTAATAATAATGTCAAGAACAACATGTCAAAACACCTACGATAAATGAAACGATTTTACCCAAAACGCTTCTTTAACATGGAATTTACAAAAGAACAGGTAATATAAAGTCATAAGTGAACCATATATGATATCATAACAATGAATATGATTCTGTAATAAGTCAATGTCATTATTTAAATCATTATACAGGAGGTTCGGACACATACGAAGCAAATCAGACCTAAGGTAAGGGAAATATCACAATCTCATTTTTATCCGAGATAGTTTATATTTAGTATTTAATGGGGTGTATTTTATCATCCACATCCATGTTACCTCAATATTTAATCCTTCTACAATAGTTTAAATTCAATTTTACCCTTTGGTAAGTTTTTTGTAAAAGATATGAAAGGAATCTTTTTTCATTTTTCGTACGAGGTACTTTTTGACTTTTCCAACAAAAGTACGAAGAATGTTTTATTTAACTTATACGGCATGAATGGATTTTTAAAACATTATTTCCAAGAATCTTCCTTTAAAAGTTTTCAAGTTTATTTTTAATCAACTTCTTTTAGTTTATAATTTTATGACATATTAAGAAAGGAAAAGTGTTTTTGAACAAGAAATGATATTTTCCTCAAGAATTCATTACAAGTATTTTATCAAAATTATTTTCCATCTAAGATAATATAGGGTTCTGTTTTTATCCCTATTATTACACTGATTTGATTATGTTGTTATGGAAGTATTTTTATGAATTCCTTTATCTTATATGAATTGTTTTATGATGTCATGTTGTTTAAGAATCCCATTTTTATTACATGGGTTATGAAATGATGTATGGTTTATGATTTTGTGGCACAAATAAGAATTGTATAATTATGAGATGGGTGGGACCTATATCTCCCTCCAATGCATTGGGTAAAGATTTTATATCTCATGAGATAGACATGGCTGGAATGGTAGGTTATACCGGTTCAGTGAAACAGGACTGAAACGAGGGTGACTCGGTTCAGAAAGGGACTTTGTCCACTAAGATAGTCTTGACAATGAGTCTTGACTAACAAGAAATGATTCTCTATGATTATGTGTGTATTCCACAAAGTTTAATGTTTTAAGTTATGATTATTGGGATTTCATTTCACTACTATGATTTATCCCATGATATGAAATTATGCTCTCTTTTGCAGGTTAAGATTTCCAAAAGTTATGTTCTTATGAATATGATGTGATTGATTTTTTTTCTTTTCCTTACCCTTACTGAGAATTTGAGCTCACCCTTTTATGTTTTATTTTCCCCAGGATATAAAGAAAGGTTTTAGGTAAAAAAAAGGGAAGATCTTTATGGGAGATATTGAAGATCTTTCACCACGATTAGAAGATTACGTTCCGAGTTTCCAAAGACACTAAACTATTACGATCCTTGTGTGTGTGTTTTTGTTATGTACTAAGTATTCCGCAAAATTAATGTAATGTCCATGTACGATAAGCTTCGGGTCTTTACAGTTGGTATCAGAGGAAAGGTTTAGTCAACCTTTGGAAACTAGGATGCGAAAACGTTAGGGAGATCCCTAGAGATATTTCTACGGTATGACTAGGGATGTCCCTAAGGATAAGTATACATATAGGTTATAGTACTAGAACAATGCTAACGATCATAGAATTAAACCTAAGATGTTAGATATTTAAGGTACTCCCCCTTTATTATGTTGTTTTCCCTAGCATGATTTTTTCCTCTCACACTATTTTTTTTGGGTTTTAGACGATGGCTGGAACCCGAAGGAACCGTGTTGATCAATGAAATGGACAATGCAATGATTGTCCTCCTGAACAAACAAATGTTATGGGAGATGGAGTGAAAAATATTATTTCTATCCTTACACAAGCTATGAATCATTCTGGAGTTCCAAATGAGTAGAGAAAGGAACAATATTCTATTGAGTCCTTCACGAGGCAACGTCCACCTTCTTTCAGTGGGACTTCCGATCCACTTGTTGCTGAACAATGGATCAGTACCACTGAAAAGATATTTTCAGTTTTTCAATGTTCTGAACAAGATAAAGTCATCTTAGCAGTATATCGTTTGGAAGGTGAAACTGATCAATGGTGGAATCTTATCAAGAATACGAGGCCAAGAGATGAAATTGAGTACATGGAATGGGACGAGTTCAAGAACTTGTTTTTCAGTAAGTACTTCCCTCATATTCTTCGAACAAAGATGAAGAAGGAGTTTCTTGAACTAAAGCAAAAGTATGATGAATCTGTTGGTATATACGAAGTGAATTTTACAAGACTTGCAAGGTATGCATCTGGCATTATCATCCAACCTGAAAGTAAAGTTGATCGATTTTTCAGTGGCTTAAAACCAAGTCTTCGAAGGGCATTAGCTATAAGAGACTTCAGTAGCTATGAATAAATTGTGCGTTGTGCTATCAAGGTAGAAATGGAAGTTGGTGTTACATATCCATCTCATGGTTTTGACAAGAAACGAAAGATGGAGTTCAAGGAGAAATCTCAGAATAATGGTGAAAATAAGATGAATGTTTCCTTATGCACAAAGTGTGGAAAGAAGCATGGTGGAGATTGTCTTAAAGGGACTAGAAAATGTTTTAAGTGTGGAAAATAAGGTCATCGAGCAGCTGAGTGTCGAAGTAATGGAAAAAGGGTTTCTAATGATGTGAATAAAGAAAACACTACAGAGAACGCAACACCAACACTTCAATGCTTCAAGTGCAAGGAAATGTGGCATTATGCTAATAAATTCCCTAATCCAAGGGTTAGTGATGATCAACATGAGCAACCACTGAAGGAAAAGGACAAAGGGAAGTCACATGCGATCACTATTGGTGATGTTGAATATGACAACGATGTGGTGGAATGATTAAGTGTTTATGTAATGGGATTCCAAAATAATATTGTATCATGGAGTATTAGAATATTTATGTATTGGTCTAATGTGGTATTCAAAGTAATTGAGATATTTTTGGAAATAAGATGATATGCGCATAATGAAGGGAAAACGAGAAAACAAAATGTTTAACAGTATTCATGAGCTCATGATTGATATAAGGACTAAGTGATATCATGGTTTGAGTATATAGAATTTTGAGGATTTTGGTATGTGGAAAGTGTTAACTTTTAACTGCATTCCTATTTTCACTAAGGTATTCAAGAGAATACGCGATTAAGGACTTTGAATGTTTGGAATGTGACCAACAAAACATTCCTTATGATATATGGGGATCGACGATGGTGTTAAATCTCTGGTAATCGTTTTCACTATGTTATGAGAGTGGACTGCAGTATCATGGATAAGCCTAAAGATTGGAATGGATTATGTTGGACATAAGTTAGTATTGTTTAAGGATAAAAGTTTTTTTGATATTATTGATGGGATGTTATAGTAATATAGTTTTAGAAAAAGGACAACCTGCAGGACGGGCGACAACCCATGGCGTCGGACAAGGCTGTGGGAATCGAACCCACAACCGAAGTGCGATTGGCCTTTATCACCAACCACTGGCCTACAGGAAGTCCCTGTTTAGTAGAAACTAGGTTATTATATTAAGCAGTATGATATATGAAGAATAAGTCCATTTTAGGAACCATATATGATTAATCTCACTATAGATCGACTTATGTATATAATTTTTGCTAACCTTTTGTTTGAGACAGATGGAATGACCCGTCATTCTATCACATGATCTGCTAACACTTCACAAATAACAAATTCAACTTCATTTATTTAAGAGATGAAGTGGAAATTGTTCAAGGCACGAACAACAGTGAGATTGTACCAAAATAAAGTAAGTATTTATTTTAAGCAAATTTTCAACTTTAGGGAAATGATCTTGAAAACCAAAAATGTTGTCCTAGTGATCTTATACCTGATGAATCAGATGGTACCTTATATCATCACAAATCTATGGATTTGTGATTACTGTATTTTCCATAGCCATGTTCTCTACCACTTTCCATCAGAACATGATGGTTAGATTTCTCTTCCATATCCATATTTTCACCTATGTGGAAACCCAGTGATTAGTTTATTTGGGTAATCGTTACATTTCATACTTTAGTTTTTAAAGCCATGTTTTGGTATTCTTTTTTATGATGTGGGTTTCTATTAAAGAAACTTTCGAATAGTAAACTATTTATAACCCCGACGAATTTCGAGGGTGAAATTCATTTTAAGGGGGGTAGAATGTAACAGCCCGAGATTTTATGAAAAATATTCTTTTTAATTTTATTAATGTCTTGTGTTGTACGCTACAACAAAAGGAGCTTGCACAACACACATACTTGACTTGCCTTGCATTACACGCAATCGCGACCTTCCTCGATAGCGTGTTTAGTACGCAATACCGAGTTTCACTAAACGACGATATGCTATTAAAATATTATTATAACTAGCCGTTATGAATAGTGATAACTACCTTTTAAAATTTTAGAAATTTTAGCTCTCAAAATGGACTTCATTTTTGGATTCGGAGTATCGAATTTAGCCTAAGGTGAAATTTTGGTACTTTTCGGATAACTTTCATATTCTGATGAATAGTGAAAATTACTAAATTATAATTAAAAACAACTTTTTTAATCGAAATAATTAATAGTGATAAATTATTAATTTGAGTGGTTTTAAATTATATTTAGAATATATTTTTACAATGTAATACAATTTTGGTCATTGAATGTAATTTCACATTTAAACCAGACATAATCAAGTGTCAATCTTTTGATAGATATTGTTTCTTAAAAACACGCTATTTGTTTTAACAGCGGGATTTAATTATAAAATTAATTAATGCAACTTCTATGTTATGAATTTGGTAAAATATACTTCTTTTTTGAATTCGGAATATGAAATATAGCTTAGGATGAAATTTTGGCATTGTTCTGAAAAACATCAATTTTTGATGAATAGTGAAACTACTAAGTGGTAGTTAAAAAACTGAATGTTTCATAAAACTTAATTTTACCGCTTCTGTGAATGGAATTTCAAAAATCCGAGATACACGGTTGATTTCAGTAAGTAAAATGTGGTTCAATGAGATGAAAATAATTTTTGGTGAATAGTAACTTTTTACTTTTATTTACCACGGTTAAAAGTAAATAGGGTAATTAAGGGTAAGAATGATATTAATATTACCCTAACACATGTCCTAATTCTATTGGACAAGTTTATCTTGACCAAAAACAACCATAAGTGTAAAATATTATCATTTAGGCCCACTTGGATTAGATTAAGACATTTATTATTATTTAATTCAAAGAAGAGTTAAAAGAGTTAAAATCAAAGTTTATTTACTAAAAGATTTTTAATATAGGGTTGTACATAAGATAAATTCGATTGTAAATATTCATTAGAAATCTAAAAAGATTTAATACATAATGGTTGTTTATTTTTAATTTTTAGAAATCAAATAATTTAATTTATTTATGACACAAAGATGATGCAGTAATTATCTTATTAATGAAATATTGACATAATTGATATTATAAATACCAAAATAAATGTAATTTAAGACTATTTATGAATTCCACTAATTTTCTAGGTTAATATGATATATTAGTGTTGATTTAATCAACTTGGTTCGAACATATAATTCTGTTATGACTTTCACAAAAATCATATATCAAATAGTGTCAAAATTGACACAAAATAGTTTTTAAATATAATATAATATTATTAATTGTTATTTTATTCCTAAAAATCTAAGGTTCGTCCAAATGACTTAGATAAGGATATATATATTAATAATAAACAATTTGGGGTTAGTTTGGCATGTTATAGTAAGTGTATTAACCATATAGTGTAAGAAAACAAAAAGACACGGTAAAAGTTAAATTATTTAACTTAGAGTTAAATCTAGTTGATAATCCTATTGGTTGATAGGATTTCGACCCATCCCACCTTTAGCTTCGAAATAAGACCCTTTTTAACCATTATAAACTGATTTTGACTTTAATATAAAATAATATTTTGAGATATTCCTAAGGTGCCCCTCTCCTCCCTTATAAAAGGGCACCTCCTCCCCCTCCTCCTCACACCAATTTGAGCACTCATGCTCGGCCAACCCCTGCCAAAATCCCTTCTCCACTTCCCTAGAATAATCCTAGAGGTCCTTCTCTTCTTCAAAGACCAATCTTAGTTCCCTAAGTGGAGGATTCAAAGAGGTGTTCCAAAGAAGAGGTAATATCCATTACCGATCTTTTCAATTTCTTTCTTCTTCAACTTCTTCTTCTTTAGTTGTTTCATGATAAAGTAATAACATCAGTATTTATTATATACTGATATGTTATTATAAATATGAAACAACTCTAATTAACCTTCTATCCATCCTACGGAGAAAGGAAATCACCGCGCGTGCGTACGTACAGAATACCGTCTCCACGCCGTGGTGTAATCTATTTTCCGTCACCACCTTAATTGGATGGGTATAATGATGTAATGAGTAAATATACATGATTATTATAAAGTTATATTGATACTGAAATAGTATACATACACTTCAACACAATTCCATGACCATGGGAACGATATCATTGCTCGTGCGTACGTACGGACTACCGTCTCCACGACGCGATGAGATTTATTCTCCATGTTAACCATTTAAGAATAATTACAAAGTAGATATAAGAAATAATAATAAAATACATTACATTATAAAGCTACTGGATTTATGTATATATATATATGTATGTCATCTACTTACTTCCATTCAAGACAATAAGGAAAGGAAAACAGCGTTCATGCGTACATACGAACTACCGTCTCCATGAACGGTATTTTTCATTTCATTTATCTATCTATTATATATATATATATACTGAATATATATGATATATAAATCATATTTTATATTTTGGAAGTAAGTAAATCATGATATAAGTAATAATAATGTCAAGAACAACAAGTCAAAACACCTACGATAAATGAAACGATTTTACCCAAAACGCTTCTTTAACATGGAATTTACAAAAGAACGGGTAATATAAAGTCATAAGTGAACCATATATGATATCATAACAATGAATATGATTCTGTAATAATTCAATGAAATTATATAAATCATTATACAGGAGGTTCATACACATACGAAGCAAATCGGACCTAAGGTAAGGGAAATATCACAATCTCATTTTTATCCGAGATTGTTTATATTTATTATTTAATGGGGTGTATTTTATCATCCACATCCATGTTACCTCAATATGTAATCCTTCTACAATAGTATAAATTCAATTTTACCCTTCGGTAAGTTTTTTGTAAAAATATGAAAGGAATCTTTTGTCGTTTTTCGTACGAGGTACTTTTTGACTTTTCGGACAAAAGTACGAAGAATGTTTTATTTAACTTATACGGCATGAATGGATTTTTAAAACATTATTTCCAAGAATATTCCTTTAAAATTTTTCAAGTTTATTTTTAATCAACTTCTTTTAGTTTATAATTGTATGATATATTAAGAAAGGAAAAGTGTTTTTGAAGAAGAAATGATATTTTCCTCAAGAATTCATTTCAAGTATTTTATCAAAATTATTTTCCATCTAAGATAATATAGGGTTCTGTTTTTATCCCTATTATTACATTGATTTGATTATGTTGTGATGGAAGTATTTTTATGAATTCCTTTATCTTATATGAATTGTTTTATGATGTCATATTGTTTAAGAATCCCATTTTTATTACATGGGTTATGAAATGATGTATGGTTTATGATTTTGTGGCACACATAAGAATGGTATCATTATGAGATGGGTGGGACCTATATCTACCTCCAATGCATTGGGTAAAGATTTTATATCTCATGAGATAGACATGGCTGGAATGGTAGGTTATACCGGTCCAGTGAAACAGGACTGAAACGAGGGTGACTCGGTTCAGAAAGGGACTTTATCCACTAAGATAGTCTTGACAATGAGTCTTGACTAACAAGAAATGATTCTCTATGATTATGTGTGTATGCCACAAAGTTTAATGTTTTAAGTTATGATTATTGGGATTTCATTTCACTACTATGATTTATCCCATGATATGAAATTATGCTCTTTTTTGCAGGTTATGATTTCCAAAAATTATGTTCTTATGAATATGATGTGATTGATTTTTTTTCTTTTTCTTACCCTTACTGAGCATTTGAGCTCACCCTTTTATGTTTTCTTTTCCCCAGGATATAAAGAAAGGTTTTAGGTAAAAAAAGGGAAGATCTTTATGGGAGATATTGAATATCTTTCACCATGATTAGAAAATTACGTTCCAAGTTTCCAAAGACACTAAACTATTACAATCCTTGTGTGTGTGTTTTTGTTATGTACTAAGTATTCCGCAAAAGTAATGTAATGTCCATGTACGATAAGCTTCGGGTCTTTACAACAATGATTTTCCATTCATTTTTTTTTGGATAGAAGAAGCTTATGTCCTCAGACACTGAGTAGTGAATTTGAAATAGAAGAGGGTCAATGATTATAAAGAGGCTAGGAAATTTTCTTGGAACTTGCGTTAGAGAAGGAGTAAATAACATTATGATTTCACAAACTTATATCCTACCTACTTTAAATTATTCTTTATCCCTTCTTGTTTTTACTCTAGGTTAACTAACTCACAATGGATCCTAGTTCAAGATGTTTGTTTTGAGATAAAAATGAAATGAAATATTTTATATCCCTTCTCAAATTAATACACCCTTTTTATGAGTTTTATCTAGGATGGTGTTGAATTCACCCCCTAAAAACCATGCTTAAGGCCTAGGATTGGTGAATGATATTGAGTTCCAAATATTATCTATTTCACTAACTTCAAAACTGGCATAAATAATAGACCTTAGAAAAGTAGATTGATATTTGGTGACCATGATTTAAATATGTTGATAAGATCATTAAATCTAGTCCACTTGTACTCTCCCCTTATAAAAAATAAAAATATGAGAGTTGGAAGGAAAAAAATGATATATGTAATCCATATAATGCATTAGAGAAAATACATCAAAATCCTATATATTTATTTAGGTTTCAGAATTTTTCGATGTGAAATATCATTACTACATTCTACTTTGAGTAAATATTTGACCATTTCTTAAGAACCAATACAACCTGAATTCAAAATCATGGTGTAATTATAGAGACCATATCAAAGGAGTTATTTTTTTTCTTGGGGAAACATTATTGGGGGCCACAAAAATGGAGTTTCAGTTTATCATGGAATGTGTAATAATAATTCCAGGAGTTTTGGGTAAGATATTTAAAATTACTCTTCTTAATTCTCCAAGGGGAAATCTCATGGAGGGCCACCTCAATAGAGGCTAGCAAAATCATTTGGTTAGGAGAAACCATCTGGTTTTAATTTTATGGTTTACCAAATTGTGAATTAACTATATAAGAGCCCTTAAAATGTGTTGGTGGATTCATATGGGTATGCTATATAGTTAATACTAATCATGTTTCATCCATTCACCTCTCACTAAAACAAATTTTTTTAAAAATGTCTAAGTAACTCTACCCAAAAATCAAGAACATGAATAAAAAATAATAAACGAATAAAATAATAAGGAAGTAAATGATTATGGTTTGATAATTATCCTCACCATAACAATTTCTTCCCCTAAAATGTTCTAGATTAATTATTTTATGAATGAAAATCATTAAGGATTAGATTCCTCTATATGTATGACTCAAGAGACCAATAGTAAAGGATAACTGAGGTTTCTAGTATAAACCCAACTTTTCAATATTAAATTCACCCAATATACTAATGATGAATGAATATAGAAGTTTGATGTTAAAAAACAACAATCCTTTCAAGAATAATGTTTTCTCATTTAAAAATGATCTTGAAAAAAAAAAAATAACCTAAAAAGATCATGAAATATAAAAAATGGAGTTATCATGGCTCACTTTAAATACTTAAGAGTAACTATAACACAACCATTAAGAAATAAGATAAAAAAAATTTCATCGGGGGGTCAGGTTTGGGTATCCAAAGGACCAAACCAACAACTATGCACCCAAAACCTATATAAAATGAACAAGAAGAAACCTATGTGTATAGGAAAATGAGATCTCACCTAGAAAAAAATAAACAACACGTATTAATTCAAAGAATAAGAACCTTCTCACCATGTGTTTTCTACCCATGGTTGTCTCCCTATTATATTAATATATTATTCCAGTCCACAACCATTAAAAATAGAATGAATTTGAAAAGAATCCTAAAAATAAAATAACTAAAATAAAAGAAGCACAATACCAAGAAACCACTATACATCACCATCATGATTTAGAAGTAAGAACAATGCATATCTACAAATTAATTATTTCTATAAATTTACAAGAATCATCATCCAAAAAAATAATGTTCTAGTTGAATAAATAATGAAAGGTAGGATAAAACAAGAATTACCTAAAATAGTCACCATAATTACATCATGTTTAACAAGTTGAACCTAGTGGTCATGTGAAGGGAAAAATCTAGATCCACCTATCTTATGTGAAAATACATTACCAAACCTATACACATGTCCCATATGGAAAAAATTATGATAGGACATGGGAGTTTTTGATCATGATGACTTATCATGCCCTTTTTCTCTTAATTATTGGTACACTATGATATTTATCTTATAATAAGACATGAAATAAAACAATGTTTTTTCTTTTCATACTACCATCCACCTAATCCAACATAATTTGATTCCATTATATCTTACTGGATCCCCATACACTGTCTCCATGAACTGAGTAAATACAAATCAAATCTAGTTAATGGACCAATAAAACTTCGATTATAGTGGATTTAATTACCACATATTTATAAGTTTTGAGTTCATAAAAAGAAACTTCTAAAAAATCCAACTAAATCTATCTTATGAAGTAACCTTCCTTTAGATAATCATCCATATTTAGATTGGAAATATATAACACTATCTCTATAAAAGACTAAAACATTACATCACTAATAGACTACCTAACTAAAGATAATAAAATTCCATATTCTTTAGTATATTTAAAACATAAGGGGAGTAATTTTGAGAGAAGAGTTCCTTGAAACCATTCTAGGAGGGATCCTTTAAAAGAATCATCAACATAAAATATTACCATCACTTCTAACTTAAATCATAAAACATGAAGGTAAAAATTTAATATATTAAATCTCATGAAGTTTAGTTCAAATAATAATTACCTCAATATCATGTAACCTTTCCACCTCTCCAAAGAAGTTTGTCAATATAAGGTAATGGGGAGGGTTCAGATTATAATATTCTTGAAGAAAATATTTATACTGAGTTAGAAGAATATGATCAATATTCCCCACACCATATTGAACCAAAGAAAATCTGTTCAATCAGATGGTCTACATGTGATGAATGTAGCATCATGACACTATATTTTTGGTATAGTTATTGATTTATCTTAAGTATCATGGTTATTCATTATATCTCTTGTTATACCTATTATTTATTAGTTATTTTCCCCCTGTTTGATCCTTTTGAGGGATTGAGAGTGAGTTTTTTTAGATGAGGGTACATGGATGATGAGTTTAGTTTGGGAGTGGAATTAGTACTCTAGCTTGAACAAATATTATAATTCCACCAAACAAAAGATGAGGCCAGTGGTATGGTCTTCTTATAGGAGTCCCATTAGTTGGTTGGTGTAGTCCACTAACCTTTTGGTGTGTGGATAATAGTAGAGAGTTCCTATAGGAACTACATTGACAAACCTGTGGTGTCCCTTACACTGTAGGATTTTTTCCTAGCACCACCAGATAGCCAAAAACTAGCTGGTGAAGTCGATGTGGTTGAGTTTAGGAAGGGAAGTATCATAATGATTTGTATTTTAATATTCTTTAAAACTCTAATCATATCTCAAATGGGCTTATTTTGACCCTAATCATCTTAGGGAACCTCTTGAGTTGAATTTTTCACTACCAACCTTGAAACCTCATGAATTAATGTATCAAATGATTTGATGAGTCTCATTCAGTATGTGTAATGTATATTTTTTTATGATTTATCTTTCCATCATGTTTTTTCTTCTCCATGTGATGTGGATTTATAGAATGGAATTTGTTTTTTGTTTCTATTTTACAGTTGTATTTCTATGATCCTTTTCTATTCAATTATATCCCTTCAAATCATGGTCGTGTAACCTCAAATCACGATAACATCAAGAATTCCATTCAAATGGAATTCCTCAATTTAAATCCATATTCAATTTCATTATATTAACAAGAAACACCAATGGAATTTACATCAATAAACAGTATGGAAAACATTAGGTTTGTTCTTGCATTAAAATTTGGAATACAATGGTTACTCATGGAATGCATTACTTTTATTCCATAATTTTTTCATGTTTATCATCCTATATTAAAAATAAATAAATCCTTTATAGGGGAAGAAAATTTAATTAAGTGAAACAAAAATCATGTCTCATGGAAATTAATTTGAATTACCTTTAAAGAATTTCATTAGTTATTAACCCATTAGATTCTATATACTCATTTCCATAAATTTTCAATTTAATTAGGAGAAATTATAACTCACCCACACCATTACATTTATTTATTTATATAACATAATCTTTATGAATCAAAAACCCTTTGTTACTTTCAATACTCAATAAGTGATTTTTTTATGTCATCTCTTTACTGAATAATACAAGTCAAAACCTAGTTCATAAGGGACATAAGGTCACTAGGTCAATGTTATAGGCTAAATCCCTCATACTCAAGCCTAGTTTAGAATAACGGATGAAGTGCCTCATGTTCATATCATTAATTTATTACTATTTACATACTAGTTGAAACTAGTTAAATAAGGGCACCTTAAGAAAATCACATTTATTAAGTCAAGACTCTTCATGACCATACTTGGATAGTCAAACCGGTATAATTAATTACCTAACCACCCATAATGAGTAAAATTTTACATGGATCATAAATTAAACCAATTAATATATAAATTGATGGATAATCTATAAAGTTCCCATAGTGTGTCCTTAGACTATGGATGGTTCCCTATACTATTGTTACATTTAGGGGTCCTAAAATTAACCTAAGACTGCGAATTAAGGTAGAATAACGTTTAAAATTTAAATATAATGAAAATATAGATTTCAGAGTGATGCACCCCCGACATGTGTTATGAAATGGAAATATATTAAGGGAAAGCATATTGACCACCTTCCTTAAGATAAAGGAGACCCACTCATATAATATCATTATGTAGTTCAATTCAAAATGATAGAAAATGAAGAATAAGAAAAACAGCCAGAAAATAAGACAAAATATATATAAACATCATGATGAAGAGTGTTAGAAAAATAAATGATTAAAAGAGAAAAGTGGACTCCCTGAATCACCTTTAGTCTTCCAACGAATCTGATGGGTCATAAAATGCTCCAAGAATGAAAAAGATTAACCAATTTCAAAGGATAGTGATATGATAGCTCTATGAACCTAGAAATGAACATTAAATTTTCCATTTGTTAGGTAAAAATTAATGGGGGAAGGGGTCCAATGAAAATTATTCTAATAATAAAAAAACAAATAAGAGCACACTAGCTGGATGGTGCGTCTCACCACTTAGTTAGTGGACCACTAGTAGAAACTCATACATTTATACTAATGAATTTTGAATGATGGTGGCATGGAAACCCCTTGACTATATTCCAGAACTACATACCACTCATCCTGAACCCACATGAGACCTCATGAATCCCTATAAAACCTCAACACTGGTACAAAATTTCACTTTTTGGGGGTTTTAAACCTTGGAACATGACTCTAAAACTATGTGTAAGAACCATTCCCTCCACAGAAAAACACCCAAACATTCTATAAAACAAAAAAACTATACAGAGAATGTGGAATTACATGATTAATTTAAAATTTATTTCAAATTTATTTCCAAACTTGGATTTTATTTTTTTTAAATTATTTTAATATCGAATTGTACACTTGATGAAATATCATCAACAATTTAATTTAAATTATAGTGTTTATTTCCAAAATATGATCATGAATTAAAATAATTATTTTGAGGCATGATTTTAAAGATTAATATTCAGAAGTTATTGTATGAAATATTCTTATGATTTTAATTTAAATGAACTGATTTGAAAGGAACGAGTTTTAATGAAAACCTTTTGATATTTTTTTTGAAATGAAAATTAATGTTTTGAAACATGAACTTGGTTCCAATTGAAATAATTTATTGAAATGATTTGAGATTAGTTGAGATGAATTATAACCCCTTGAATTATTGATTTCCTCAAAGCACATGGGATCTTGAGTTTTCATTTTGGAAGAATAGATAAAAGGAATATATTATATCTACATGGAATGTGATTAATAATGATAATGATGAATTTTTTTTGAGGGTTAGGAGTTCATTCTTTTAGATTTTATCCTATTCAATTGAGGTTTATGGATCTAAGGAAGTATGAGCACATATGGAGCTGTATTTCACTGATATTTGTGAGATTCCCATTACTAGTCTATCCTTGGGTAAATTAAACATGGTTTTATGATTGTAAATAATTTATATATTCGGTTGTTTTTATTGAAATTAATATTCATGAATATTTAGAGAAAAAAATTATTCATTACTATTTTTAAAACTAGTCTTATAAATACAAAATTTCGAAGGAAATTCACTTTTGTGCTAGTTTTATATTATCCATTGAAATGTTTTTAAAAGTAACATTTATATAAACTGTGAAAATATTTCAATGATTTTTTTAAAAAAATTAAGCATAATTGGTTTATTTGATATATGTTGCTTATGGAATACCTATTGAGTCCATAGTAGGCTTTGTATTTCACACCCTATATATGCCTTTGGTAATTTAAAGATTTTTTAATTCCTGTTCCATAAAAAGGGAAATCAGTTCTTTTAAGAAGTGGGTTTTCTTGATTATATGGACCTTGGGAGTTAGATGTGACAAATGAATAATGTGACACTATTTTTACTTGAAGATATTTTTATGGTATTATTTGATGATTTTGGATGATTTACTATTTTTTGGGACTGTATATGTATTTTTTGGTACTTTTTTTCTGGGGAGTGTTTGTTATACAAACTATTTATTGATTCAAATATACCATTTTTTATTAATTGGTTATTCTTAAGGTGAAACCACTCCCTCTTGTTTTTATTTAATAGCCAGGTGTTAGTCACCAGCCTATGGGGATTGAGAACAGTCTTTGGGTTTTCTAGGATGGATTTGGGCATATGTTTTGTAGGTTTTTTGGTTGGTTCCTAATAGACTGGTGTGAAGGGATAGTAAATTTATTTCATTGACATCATTATGTTATCTAGTATGTCTTGGTGGATAAGAGATAATATTTTTCACAATTAAGGGATAGGTTACGAGCGATTTCCTTTCCAAATCTAATGACAATGCACCTTAAGTCACTATGGGTTATTAGGAAAATGTTTCTTTGAGAATTTATTAGACATGATTCAATACTTTTACCAATATTGGATATGAGAATTGGGTTCTCAAGTTTACATTTTATTGATAGAGTTGAAAAAATATTATCTCTTGATTAATGTTTCTTTGTTATCTATGATTTTGTGTAGTACCATTCCCCTAAGAAGATTTTTGAATAGACATCAGAAGTAATCCACTGATGAATAATAGAAAGAAAACCCTCTAGTTGATTATAAACTTGTAGATGTTATTGTGTATATGGTCTAGGTTGTGCTCTATGTAGTTAAATCTATTCTCATTCTGGATACATAGGTTATACCTCACATGTACAATAGTAGAGATCCAAAATCTATATCTTATTATTAAAAACCACAATCTCCCTAAGGAACAAATGATCCCTTTGAGGTATATGATTTTTTTAAAATGGTTGAGAATATCTTTGAGTTTTTAGAGATGGTGGATTCCATTAATCTGAAATGTTCCATCATCAATCTTGAAGGGCCATAATGTGGTTGTTGGAGGCTATTTTTATGATGGATAAGAATGATGGATTAGATTATAAATGATTTATAACCCTTTTCATAAATCAATTCTATCCATATTCGATGGTATTGTATAAGTCCATAGAGTCTATAAACCTTCATCATGATGATAAAATGATGACTTAGAATGCTATAAATTTTTCTGAATTTTCATTATTCGCACAAGGGGTAGTATTGAATGATAATATGAGGGCCTAGAGTTTTACAATGAGTATATTATTAGATATCAGATCTTAGGTCTTCATGCTGATGAAAAACTCATATTGTGTTTTTTATATATATCTAACGTTGTAACTTGACTTGGCCAGTATGTCAATGTTGACATGAGTGTTCCCTTATCCCAATGGTAGTTTCAGTGGTTCCTTCATAGGGATGATGGATCTGAATTAGTCTCACAGTGGATACAAAATTGGGGGTCCTTGATACTAGGATTTCTACAAATATTCTACAATATCTAGAAAATGACAAATGAATAAGTTTTTATGTGGAATGTTTTTAAAATTGAAATATTCTTGCATAGATCCACTGAAGTTTTATAGCTCATGCAGATGATCAGATCACATTCAGATGTTTTTAAATGTTTTTACTACTTCATGTTGTGGTATGATCTTGACATCATCGGGGGGATATGCAGTGTATCTAGATTCTTCGTGAATAAATATTGTTCACTCATTAGATAAGTCTCTAGTGTGAATCAATATAGGTCTTGTAACAATGAGAGGTATATTAATATTTCTCCATCTTTAGTGAATAATTAATTTGATACTTGTGCATCTCATTCTTGTTAGGACCAAGCTGATGAGGAAGGTTATTGAATTCAAGTGTTGTCTTTTGTTTTCAAAGAAGTTTAATAAGAAAAAAAATCACATGGCTTTGTATTTCGGGAAGTTCAGATATGCCATCATATTCAGAGAATCAAACTCACAAGATTAAAAATATCCATCACATTTAGGATAGCTGGATGGAAGAAATGTCCTATTAGATTCACACTGAATCATGAATTAAAAGGTCAATCATATTGATGAATAATATTTCTAGAATTAAATGGTCATTGGATTCACTCTAAATCTAGTAGGAATGATTTGACAGTAATGAGAAGAATCAGAGTCTATATGACTATGATACAAATGTGATGATGATTTGCTGATATTGGAGTTCTAATTAATCAAAAGTATTTGGTAAACATGTGATACAATATTGATGAATGAAAGGTGTAGTAAAATAGATGCTTCCAATCATATTAAAATTGAGCGTATCTGGATGAAAGGAGAAAAGGGTGTTAGAGATTATATTCAGTACAATAGTATTCAAGTCAATTGTCTTCAGGGTGAGAATGAAAGGAATTAATTGATTGAGAAGTTATAATAATTTCCAATGAAATTATAGAAATGATAATGTTTTCTCAAATGTATTAAAAATCATAAAGGAATTCATGATACATGATGAAGTTTGTGAAATAAAAGATCTACAAGAGGTAAATAAACTTAACCAGACCATCGTATTCGTCCTTTCATCATATTCATAAAATGAAGGATTAATTCAAAGACTAATGGAAAATATATTGTGTTTAATCTGATGAAAAACATAATTACAGAGACCGATCAACAATGTAGTAAACCATTTATTATGGTTGAGTTAATTTCTGAAGGAAGAGTCAGGAATTTTATGTATGCAGAGATTTATGACAATTGTGAGAAACTGAAGGTACTGGTTTTTGGTCAGACCAAAATCTAAAAGATATAAGTATTTAGAGAATGAAGTTGATAGGTACTATTTTGAGAAGTGAAATAAAATATTTGACCTATTGATAATGGCTTTCATCAATTGGATCAAGATATTTCATATGGCAATTGATACTGGATAATCAACCTTAAGAAATAGGGAGAGCTCTCTATTCATTATTACATACATTTAGAATTGATAATTGTATTGATGAAATTTTCATGGGAATTGAAAACATACTCAAATTTGAAAAATAATGTCTAAATAAGATTTGAGAAGATTTTATGAGGTTATACATAAACCTAAAATTCTAGAGAAATTGAGATTTCGGGGAATTTTGTTGACTGGGAATGTTTTGGGGATTCTTGTCAAAACCACTTTTGGTTCACCTATGAAATGAGATAGGTACACCATACTTTTATAATGACTAACAACATGTGTAATATTCATGGGTATAGAGAGAAGATCTAATGTTTTAGGGAGAGAGATAATATTTCATATTAAGCTGTGTTGAAGAAGTTTCGACAAATTGAAGTAGAAGGATAATAGGAAAGATCGAAACATTATTTAGAGGATCATCATATTCAAGGATAATAATATTTAATTTTTTATTGTATTCTACTAGTCATCATACATGGATAAACTGGATAATCAAATCAGTATTTCCATATTGGTATTTTTAGACTAAGGAAAGAAGTGTTCTGAATTGTCTCAATCACATTCTGACAGAATTATATTCATCATATTGAGAAATCGGATTTGAAGATCAATTTAGGAAAATTAGACTGTGAAATCAGACTGAGTTTTCATTATCAAGTCCAGGTGCTTCCTACCATATACTGGGTACGAAATTGAAGAATTTTCTTTTAATAGAATACATTTTGGTAAATTGAAATGATACAAAGGTAACATATGTTGTTACACAAACATTGGGTTACCCTATTTGTACTAAGAGGGAGCACACACAATTGAATTGTTTGCATAGTGCTACTTGAGTGAAAGAGAATATCCTACTCATTTTATTCAAAGGGATTGTTTTCTAATTGATTGTGTGGTACTGGATCATTTCCAAACCACACAAAGGATGTAGCTATTATTATTGAATATTGAACCTTGTTAACTCTTGGTTTCCTATGAATGTGTGTTGGAATATTTTTTAGAATGTAATGAAATATTTAACTAGAGGAAAATGTTGTTTCCTTTACAAGGAAACAAAAAATAAAAGGTATCACTGATTCACCCCTCCCCCTCTTAGTGATACAATTATCAGAACTGACCACTTTGAACTGGTAATAGGTGTGGATTCCATCTCATATTATTTGTTGATGTTTTTGAAAATAATATTAAGGTGAATTTGAATGGTGTGAATAGTAAATGAAATTTGGTTTTTAATGGTATGAATTATCTTAACATGAAAGATAGAATTATGCCTTAGCTTATGTCTATTGGATATGATTTTATTGAAGCTGAAACAGAAGGGTTTTCTCAAATAGATGATTATTCTCCACATAAATTTTTTGATAAAAGGAATATTGAGAATTATGGAAGGGCCAAGAATTCTATATTATCACCACTTTCTAAATGTTAATTACTTAGTGTCAAAGGTTTTTCAACATCCAATGGTATATCAGATAAATTGGAAATCATACATGAAGGAAATACAATGGTGAAGAAAAAAATTTTAAATCTAAAGATTGAATTATGAAGACTTGAAGGGATCATGGATTCGACTGAGGGATCTCAGCGATTAGGGTTTTTCCTTGTAATTCTCACTTCAGCTTCTTCGACGATATTCTTCTTTGGAGGTGAGGAGTCTTGGGGGATTCAAGTTTTGATAGAGGCCTGGTTTCATTAGGGGCATTGCAGGCAGCCTAGGATCTCTATGGCTACGAGGTCTGACTCCCGCAGTAGTGGTGGCTTCAGACCTGATTCAAATCTTATTTCAGACCAGATCTATAGATTTGCTATGTTGTGGTGTTCGGAAGTTGGCAGGAGCAGGCCGATGCGAGGGTGTGGATTATCGGGGAATTGGTAGGTGGGGCATTATGCTGTATAGGGGGTGACATTAGCACATGCTCAAATTTGATATTTTTCATCGACATCGATGAGATGCGGGCTCTCGATAATGGTGTGGGGAATTTTTCTTCCGACGCTGACATCAGAGACTATGCGGCTTTTTGTGATTGGAGAGAAAATGTGGGTGTGGCTCCATGGTGAAGGATCAGTGGGACTTTAGGCTTTGGAAGGGGTGACATCAACTAATGGGTGTTGGTGGCTATGGATGGTGGGGCTTCGACCGTCTATGTGATGGGGCAGACCTGACTGCAGCTCGATGAGTGTAGATTGCATGTTGGCACCATTTTCTAATCCGGGTTTAGGGTTTTTTACTTATAATGGGATTTGTACCAATGGGATTGTACCGGTCAAATTTAAGGCTGTATGCCTCTGCCCTTTGGCCATGTAATGGGTTCTCCCTAACCACTTAAAAAGATATCTTTGATTTCCTTTTTTCTTTTTTAAAATGGGGTTGGTACGCAACCTCTTTGAATATTAATACTTGACGATAGTTGAATAAGAACCTATTTGGGACTTGTTTACAATAGTGAATGAAATTTTTAGCATCATCAGATGTCTCGGTGAAATTTATTATCATTCTACAGTTGTTGAAAAGATCTAGATAATCCTTCCTGACATGTTTGATGAAAAATTTTCTTTATTGGAAGATAGATATCACGAAACATTATCTCTATATTATTTTCATTTCAATTTCATTATTTATGAAATGAGCAGGGAGAAAGATATGAAGATCAAAAAAGGTTAATAAAGAAATGTCTTTCAAGGAATCAAAGGAATAAAACTAAAATACGATTCTTATTGAAGATGAAGTTGGTAAATCCGATTATGAAAATGAGGTATGTAAATTCTTTGATGAAAATTTTTCCTCTCTTTATCAAAATGTGAAAAGTGTCAAAGGGAAATAATAATGGAAAATTCCCTTGAAATGTTTTAAATTTGGAGGTGTTGGGATCTTTATAGCCAATTGGACAAAAATTAAGAATGAAGAAGATTGTAATGAAGAATAAATAAGGGAAATAAGGTTATCGAAGAAACCTGGTGATAAAGGAATACCATATTACACTGTAAAGGATAAAAAATATTTAAATAAAAAATAATAAGTTTCATATCTAAATATGAAGATGAGGAAGACAATGATGTAGAATCTGAAAATTCTATTGGGTATGGTTTTTTGAGTACGTTTATTACAATAGTGAATAATGAATAATTAGTAAGTAGTAGTTCTGAAGAAGAAGAAAATCAACATGAATTTAATTTGAAAGAATATTTGAAATAATATCTAAGGAATAATAGAAGTATTGAAATGAAAAAAATTATGTTGGAAGATGAATGTTACTCAAAAAGAAATCAAGAATGTTTTTCTGATTTGAATGTGAAGTTGGTGAAATAAATTAATGATTTAAAGAAATTTAAAAAGTAAGAAAATAATCATAATGGGCATCTGGAAGTGAAGATGAAGAAAAATAAGAATAGTTGGAACTTTTCTAAAAATTATTTGTAAAGATTAAGAGAAAGGTATAAGTAATAAAATGGTATCTCTAAATCTGGTGAAGGTTCTCATAATAAGAAACATGAGAAGGTTTAACCAAATTTACGTTCAAATTATTAAAGGAGAGATAGAATTTTATTCATCCGGAAATGGGAATGACCTTTTTTGTTTAAGGTTCAAACATTCCAATCAGTTTCTAATGGGTTTATTTGTAGAACCAGAATCATACAATGATTCTATATCCGTTTGGACCTACTTTCCAAAGGTAGGTGCTCATTAGTTGTGGACCGATGAGGCTTAAGAATTTTCATTGTTTGAGAGGATTGGAGGTTGGACTCATCACACATTTTTGGGGGGAATTATTGTCTACTCCGGGAAACTCTTATATATTTGAGCTATGTTCATGAATCCTCATTAATTTACCAAGTATGAAAATGAGATTTGCTTTAGATCTAACAATCAATAATTGATATATATGAGATTTATATAATCTTTTATATGTATTTGAAGTTATTCATCGATAGAGAATAATCTATATTTATTATAGATTTTTAGTCAATGGTATCCTTCAACACATTATATTGAAATCTCTTGGTCATTATGATAGCCATACTTGTTTTAAAGCCACTCAGTGAGGGCACTTGATGTTTATTATCGTTCAGAAGGGCATTGATTATTTTAGAGTTGTGATCATTCCCACAGATGGGCTACCTACGTATCCTTATTAGAAAAGGAATCATAACCCACATAGTTTGAGTGACGAAGTATGAGGTTTATGCATGATTAATGCCCCAAAGAGAGATGTCACAATTACTTTTACACTCTAAGATCACGTGAGTCATTCTTGTGTGAGAAAAAAGAGGTATTAGTAAAACTTGATGACTATGGCATGAAATATGCAATCATAAGAAATGATATGGGGCTTACGTATGTATGACTGCCCATGATATATGTGTATTGGGATTTACTTCAGGGATGAAACCCATGAACAAGGTCCATAAAGGTATATGTGCTTTAGGGAGATTTAAATACATAACTCAGGGTTTACTCTTGAGAAGGATTCCCAAATTAGAGGGGTAGTAATGATTGGGTTTTATTCCTGAGAAGGAATCCCAAGTCAAAAGAAATTATGCATGGGGATTACTCGAGAAAAGGAGGCCCATGTTAAGGGGACTTGAGATCTGGGGTTACTCCTGAAAAGGAGGACCAGGTTAAGAGAAATTATGATTGGGGCTTACTCCTAAAGAGGATGCCAAGATTAAGGAAATTGGGGCTTAATACTATGAAGGATGACCATATTAGGTAACTTGGGGCTCACTCCTAAGGATGATTCACAAATTAGGGAACTTGGGGCTTACTCATAAGGAGGATTACCAGATTAGGGAACATGGGGCTTACTACTAAGGAGGATGCCCAGATTTGGGAACTTGGGGCTTACTTTTAAGGAGGATGCCCAGATTAGGGAACTTGGGGCTTAATTCTAATTAGGATGCCCAGATTAGGTAACATGGGGCTTACTCCTAAGGAGGATTCCCATATTAGGGAACTTGGGGCTTCCTCCTAAGGAGGAGGCCCAGATTAAAGATCTTCTCATCTTAAATTATGAGGTTTAATGAAGGAAATATCTAACTATAGTGACATAAAGTTATGTAAATCACGAGTTTTTGAGAGTTTTTCCACAAAATTTCTTTCAGATAAGAAATCCAACAAAAAAACATGCCCAAAAATGATTTGAATAGGGGTTTGAAGGATAAATCTTGAAGAGGGGAGGTGGATTTGAAGAAAGGAGTTGAATAGGCTGGAGGGGTACCTAAAAAGAGGTAGGCACGCAAGTCATGTTTTGGTATGCAAGTCCTGGTCAAGCAAGTATACTTGCACGACACGGGTTTACTTGGGCGATGGTTAACCCATAATGTAATACTTGGGTGAGACTTGGCTCAAGTCCTTAGTATTATCCCTAAAGGATTCCAAAAGGGTGGAACACAAGTTTTTTTTAAGGGATAAGGTAGCACGCAAGTGTGGCCATTTCCATTAAGGGATGGACACTTAGGCGCACAAGTGTTGATGAATTTCAACAATTAGGCCTTATTCCCCATTTTAGATCTTCTATTCTAGGTAAGAAATTACCTTAAAAGTGTTCGGAAGACTTCAAGAGAAGACTATGGCACCGATAACTTAAATCTAACTTTTTGGATTTTTCATTTTCGAAATGGGGGGACCACATGGGTATTTATAGGCCATTGATGACCTTGGGTGAAAAACGAATAGGGCGCACAAGTGACTTGTGCGACAAATATGTGGCGTGGAAGTATAATTGCATGACCAGCTTGGAACTTGCACAACCCATACATAAAGAGTTCCTTATTCATGCATTTTCCATTTTTTGATGTTCTTAAAAGGATGACTCTCTTTGTGCTTATGGTATTCCCCTTTTTCATTCGTTAGACTATGTGATAGAAAGGAGCATCAATAAAAGTCCCCCCTTAGAGTTGGATCCGAAAAAGGAAAGGGGATTTGACTCTAGGGAAAATGAGAAATAAGGACTATGGTGCACAAGTAGTAGGCGCATCGGTATGCTTCTAGAGCATAGGGTACGTCGCGTAGGTGTATGGCCTCTCCCATAAATATGTGGCACCAATTCACGCAAATCACTCGGTTTCAAATGTTTCTGAGCTCTCGGCACGCAAGTAGCTCTGGTTCACACAAGTGACTTGGCTTTCCGCTTGTATGCGCTTTTGTTCGTGTCGCGCTTCTGCTGTCTGTTTCTGACTTGCGCTTCAGTACTAGCATGGTAAAACTTGCACGACTAACTTGGACTTGTGTGATAATATGAGACTTGCGCACCTTAATTCCTTAGACATTTTTTTCAAATTTCTTCACAAATTTTATAAAAAATCAACTTACTTTAATGTTAATTATCTAATCTTTGTGAAGATTCAATGGATCCTAGAGGAATTTGAATGGCTGATGAATTGGCTGGAATTCGGATTGATGGTATGATGAACATTGTTGACCATGAATATTATGATATCTATGATAGCACCCTTCCAAATTTTTCCAAGTACTTGAATAAATATCATGTCAATTTCACACAAAGTATTTATCTGCCTTTGTATGGGCATGGTCATCTATAAGGATTCACCATTCTAGATGCAATGAATTATATGCCCGAGATGCAGTCGCACTGCTTCCTCTATATTTCAGTTATGATGTTCATTTAGAGAAACAAAAATGGTGTGAACTTTAAACATTTTCCTCCATGCCATTTCCTTGCAGATATAAAAATGGAAAACCCATGTGCTGATATGTTTTCCACTTCTAGTTGGTGGAGAGATGATTATCATGACATTAGAACAATATCTAAAAAGAGTAATCTCTCCAAATGTTTCTTTAATTCCAATTCTCTATTCTCAAATCCATGTATCCATCTTCCAAGTCACTTGGACAGAAAGAGAGTCACTGTTTGATCAGAAGAAAATTTTCTCAAACAGTACTCAAGAAAATTCTTTTACCATTGTTCCAAAAAGAGCTAGCATCACTGTGTCTCTTATTGTATCCAGTTGAATGAATGAATTATAGGTGGCTACTGATGAATCTTGGTATTCCGTAAATGAAATGAAGAGTTATGATGGAAGACTATTGTAATTCTCGAAAAAGAGAAGAGAATCCAGTCTATGGATGTCCCTCCAACTATTGTGTATCAATGAAAAACACTTTCATCTTCAATCATTTTGGCTGATATTTTCTTGCTACCTTCTTTAAATAATTTTCCCTAAGCAAATCGGTCTAGTAAACATAGTTTTATTTTTTCTAGGATTATAAAAATAACCCTAAAAACCTTGAATCATTTCATTGATCAATATTACCTAAATCCTAGAAAATGTATGTTTAGTGAGCTGGGACATGACTTTTGTTCATAGTTCCCTTGTCTTTTGTGGGCAGTTTAAAGTCATGCATGCCAGATATAAAAAGGCTAATGTTTAAGGTTGAATATCTTTGACCGAATGGATACTAGATTAAAATTGACTCAATTCCTTGATAATTTATCTGAAAACGTATTACCACATTCATGTATGGGGGAAAACATGTAATATATGACTTAAATTTTTTTGAATATGAGTATTGATATGAAAAAAGGGATAAAAGTCATCAGAAGAAGTATTTCCTATGAGAGATGTTACCATTATTTAACAAACCCGTTATGGGGGTGAATTATGTAGGGCCACTTAAGGGCATTGGATACATAGTCAAATAATAGCATCTTTTGGCTGACAGGTCCGTTATGTAGACTACTTTTGCAAGGCCGCCTAAGGGAACGTGTTGTATAGTCAGGGAAAAGAACTCTCAGAAATTTTACTTTTCTATTTCTAAAAATCCAGTGAATGTTTATAGAGATTAAAATTTTCCAAATCATAGAGTATGCTATATAGAGATAGGTACTTGAATATGCAGAGGATATTCCCAATCAATATTGTCAAATAATTGGACGAATGTCACTCCTGCGAAGGTCTGACCCAAACGTAGGGAAGGTAAATATAAGCAATACACTTAAATAATTTTAGATCATGAAAAAGATTATGGGAAAAATATGTTAAGGATGGATATTTTCTCACGGATCCCTAAATATTGTCGTTAATACCAATAAGGAAAAAAGAGGTTTTCCTACCAAGAATGAAATTACCACTATTTGAAAAACCCGTTAGGGCGTTGAATTATGAAGGGCCACTTAAGGGCATTGGCTGCATAGTCAAATAATATCACCTTTTGGCTGACAGGTCCATTATGAAGACTGCTTATGCAAGGCCGCCTAAGGGCACATGCTGCATAGTCAGGCAAAAGAATTCCCGGGTATTAGAAATTTTGTTACCAGAAGTCAAGAAAAGGGTTATGAAAATCTATAAGTATTTAAGGATATGAGTATGACATATGAAAAATGGAGGATTTTCCAATGCATGAAGGAGATACATAGACCAATGCTGACCATAATCATATTATGGCTGGGTCCTGAATTGAGATTCTGGACTTCACTACATATCTCATTAGAATGAGAATCAAGCCAAATGTAGTTCTTGAAATACAGTTTAACGTAATGTGGTATGAGAATGTAGAATATCTTAGTTTAGTGTCATAGATCTCAGACCATAATCAGGAATACACATTTTGTGTTTTATAAATCTGATGTGATTGAAGACCATGGTTTTCCTACCTCATTCATGTTACCACTGGGAGGATTTTCAGCCAAGGGACTGAAAGTAGAATTTGGGGTAAGGCCCAAAGGCTTGGGTCTGGATTCGAGGGATGCTCGAATGTTCCTACATATTCCATAAGGATGGGAATCAAGCCATATATAGTTCTTGAAATACCCTCGGTACAGATTTGGTTCGTAGAAGTGAAATGTGAAAGGGGACTTTAGTGCAATGATGGTTTGACCCAAGATTAAAAGTTCTAGTATTTCCTTATATGCACATAATCCTTGGAATATGACATGGTTGGAGATCAATGTCAATAAAGATTACCTCTCAGGTGAGGGTGTCAAATAATGGTGAAGCAATGTGAAGATATTGGTTTTGGGGTTCACGGATTAACATCGTATGAGATGGTGATGAACCGATGTGAAGATGTAGGTTTTGGGCTTGTACCTCGGAAGGTTGCCTATGTACCCAGCCTAAAAGGCAAGGATCAATGTCTGTGTAGTTCTATTAAGAATGAATTGGTGATCATGTTGTACTTGAGGGAAACCTAAAGATGTTGTTGGGAATTATGCATGGTTAGCGGCCCAGAGAGGGTATTATGGTTGAAGTTTACTCTAGGCTCACATAAGTCATACTCAGTGTGAGAAACAAGAGGTAGTAACAAACCTAACGATGAATAGTTTAACGTCATGTTGGATGAAAGGGACATGACATAGTTTAACGTCATGTTGTAAAAAAGAGGGAGTGTGCAGTTTAAAGTCTTGTAGTAAGGACTTTGGGGACTATTCTGTTTAATGTCATGCAGTAAGGAAAAAAGAGGGGTTGTATAATTTAAGGTCATATAGAAAGGGCGAAAGATGGGACTATGCAGTTTATAGTCATGCAGTAAGGACAACACATTTTAACGTCATGTTAGACGAAATGGGGACCGTGCAGTTCAATGTCATGCAGTAAGGACAAAAGAAGGGTTGTATAGTTTAAAGTTATATAGGAAGGATGAAAGAGAGGACAATGCAGTTTAATGTCATGCAGTAAGGACAACACAGTTTAACGCCATGTTTGATGAAAGGGGGACTGTGCAGTTTAAAGTCTTACAGTAAGGACTTTTGGATTGTGAAGTTTAATTTCATGCAGTAAGGACGAAAGATAGTTTAATGTCATATTCATGGACTAGTGCTGCACAATTTAGCATCATATAGCTAGGACAACACAGTTTGACGTCATGTTGGATGAAAGTGTATTTTTGTTACACAAAATACTTCTTCAAGAATATTGCATTGGTTAGAGTCGTGATGAGTTCTCCATCCATTGAGATTAAAAAATATGCACCATTGGAGTAGACCTTATGTATTGAGTAAGGCCCTTCACACTTTGGATCAAGCCTAGGAAGAGGGGTCCGTTAAATGAATCATGTTAACAGAACCAAAGATCAACTCTTCATATAATGAAGAATTTGCCTGGTTATCCAGTTTAGGCTATGCCGTTTGGTGTGGTGGTGTATGTGGATTTGATGTAGATGGAATAAAATCTTCTAGATTCAAAGACAACTTAGGCTTTGACACGAGCTCATCTTCTTCTGACTACTCTTCTTTCATCGAATTATGCCGTTTCATTGAGTATTTTCCTTCTAATGAAGGGGGTTTTACTATGGCATTCATAGTAGAAGAAACAATTGGTTTCTTCAATTGAATTTTTAAAATGGCATGAGTTCGGTCGATCGTTTTCTTGACCATCCAATCATCATATTTTTGTGCATTTTTTCTTTTTTACTTCATGCCACTCTCTCTATTACTCTAGATCTGTAGTAGTAACACATGCTACCTGGGCTGAAGAACCTTTCAGTTTTACCTGTCCAGAGTCCACCATCTTTTGTAGGAGGTCTTTGAAGACAAAATACTCCTAAATGAGATGCCCAAACATCTGATGAAATGGAAAATATTTGGGATGGTATTCATATTCTTCCTTGTTCGGCCACTTAGGCCATGGAAACTGAACAAAAATATTTTCCAGAGCTGAAATGAAGTAATCAGGAACTTGTTTATTTTGGAAAGAATAAACTTTGTTCTATAACTCCTCAAAATGTTTCCGTCTTTGATCTCTTTGATCTTCTTGACAAAATTGTCTCTGTTGCTGATGCCCAGGAGGTGGAGCCCTTCAATATGATGAAGGTTGTAAAGTGGAAGAAGGTAAAGATGCTTGTTTAAGTGTAACCATAACAGTCTCTGGTTTACCTATTCTCTTTCCTAGAACTGATGGAATTACACAAGTTTTAGCCTTAGTACTCATAAGAGAGTCTCTGATCTGATGAGTGATTGATGTAAGGTCATGAAACCCTCCTGTGTATTTCAAAGGGATCAACAGTGTGCGTAATTCATCACACAAATTTTCCACATAGATTGGAAACAATTTATCTTGAGGGAGGGCTAAGATTAAGGAATATGTTAACCCCTTCCAACAAGAAATGAAATATGAAACTCTTTCATTTTCCCTTTTCTTACAATTTGTATGATAAAAAACTATCGTCTTTGGAAATGATGAGCTGAATTGAAGAAGGAATCATTGATAGAGATCTTCCCACCCAGTAATTGACCGGGATTGCAAGCCTGTATACCAAACAAATACAGGCCCTTGTAATGATTGTAAAAAACACCTAAGCTTAAATGCTTCTTATTATTGAGGAGTTCCCATCATAGGATCACAATCAGAAAAAATGTGTTAAGTGTTGTTTTGGATCTCCCAAACCATAAAATATTGGGAATGTGGTACTTGAAAAATTTGATGGGGGAAGAATTGCATCAACCCATTCAGGGTAAGCTCTTTTTTTGTTTTAATTTGTGCACGCTTTCCTTCCATAGCTTCCAACTGAGCTATTAATGAATTAATAGTAGTCATTAAATTTTGAGAAACATCTAGTTGGGCTTGGGCCTGAGCAGATGCAATAACTGGAGTTTGGACAGGTGTGGTGACTGGTACTGCAACTGATGGTAGCACTATCAGTTTTTGCTGTGCATGAAACATAGGATTAAACCTATGAGGGTGTACTGGTAAAGGAGGATATTCTTGATCCATCTCAGTAGCTGCAACAAATTCCCTTGACTGAATGACTCCAGCACGCTTAGGAAGAAGACTACCTTGAAGTAGTTCGACATTCAACCCCCTTAACTCCTTCATTTCTTCCTCTTGTTGTGCGAACCATTTCTCTAGTGAGAGTGATTGTCCTTTTCCAAAGGTAGAGTGGAATGTAACATGACTTTTTTCCTTTCCCCTTGTTGGACGCCTTTCAAAGAGGGGGGGGGGGAGTTGGTTATTTAAATGAATACCTAAATTTTGGGCAAGCCTTTGATTCCAGGTACGCACACCTTTCTAATTTTTTTTAGTGTGTACAGTCTCTTGAATAATAACTTCTTCATCTGATTCCCCTTAGTGAGCCTCATGTTCTGGAGGCTCAGTAACAATGGAATTGATGACATTTGTTGATGCATAACACATTTCATCCCTTCTATCATCATTTCTGCGATATTTTCTTCTTCCACGTCCTTTATGAAACATTGATTTTTGTTGAGTTGATCCCCTGGGATCTTCTTTATGAACCGTAATTTGGAGGTAATATCCTGATAATTAGGATCTGAATTCCTCTTGTGGATTCTTCCCTAATCGAGAGAGGACTGACTTTTGCTGAGGAAGAGAATGATGATTTGAAAACGTCCCTAGTCTGGTGGACTGGGGCTATTCCTACTGTTCCTTCTCAACTCCTCAAATCCTATTTGTTGATTCTGAGGGTTGGGCTAAAAGACTCCACATTATGGAAAGTTGAGGTGGTTCTTGAGTTTCTATATCTGAGACTTTATTAAATGCTCTCCTGATTTTGTAGACTTTAGTACAAAAATTTTCCGGATGCATCAACCTACATCCACTCAAATCACCTGGCTCAAATGACCGTTGGATGATTTTTGACGCTTCTGTCAACTGATTATGCGCATTCTCTAAACGATAAGTCTGTTCGATATCCTCATTTTCTTGATACAAGAGTAATTCGACAACTTGTTCTTTATATGCCTGACTTTGAGAGGATCTAGTTGAGGCTTGTTCTTGAGAAAGCCTCTGATTACAAACAAAACCAATTTGATGTAGCCAGCCATGGGAAATAACATTGCATGAGACCATTTTTGGGGGGATTTGTTGACTGTAGAGTATAGTGAAATTCAGTCCTCCGTGAACAACCCATCCCCTGATATGAATACCAGATAGGGTATTGGTAATTAATTGGCGTAATATTTTTAGTGTGCCAAGGCATGAACGGTGAAGGGATCTCTGCGGCTTTTCAACCTCTGGATATCGGGAAACTGAGAGATATGCCAAATCAATTTGGTGTTGTAACCCTTCTATTATATTGACATGATTTTCATATTCATCATAAGATAATATTTTCAATTTTATGCGACAAAGAGTTTTCCACATGTTGAGACAAATAACGTGAATACAATCTTCCGTCAACATTTCTAGAATAACATACTGAGAGTTATCCAAAGGCCAAAACATAACTTGTACTTCACCTTTCGCCAGTTGTTTTCTCATATTAAGCACTTCCTCCTTATCATTCAATGAATATTCTTCTACCTGATTAGACCAAATCGGGTGCTTCTTTGTTGCTTCATCAGATTCAACAAGATTGGTAGAGAATTCATTTATCAAATTAGAAGATGAATGACCCAGGGGTGGTTTATAGAATGACATAAATCCTAGGATACCTTCTGATTGAGAAATTATTTCACTTACTAGCGGTAAAGCATTAGATAGGGCTGGATTCACATTTTCTAGTGCCTCACGATAAGAGGGATTTATCGTTACTGCATTTTACTTAGAATAATTTTCCAGGAAATGAGAATTACTACTGTGGAGAGGACTTTCACAGCTAAATTAGTCATCATGGGGAGGACCACCATGGTGGGTTACAACAAAAGATGGAACCTTTTTCTCCTTGATCTTCTGGCCACACAGAGGGTTATCGTGGATCCAATCTGAAGATGATACTTCGAAATCGACCAAACTATCATGAAGCAATACTTAATGAGGAATTATCTGATGAAGACCTTCAAAATTATTGTTCCCACTATTGGGAAATGAGAGAGTAGAATCTTGAGTGGAAACAGATAATTGTCTGAGGGATTCAAGAACTCCAGCATCGAGCAGGGCCTTATCACAGATTGGCTCTTGATTTCTTGACTGTGATGGATGAGTATTTTTCTCAGATTCCTTCTTACTCACTTTTGGATCCACTTTTTTATGAAAGTGGTTATTATGGGAAGGTGTATGTTCCTGGTCAGGATAAATGGTCAGGCTAGGCTGATTATCTCTATTCAAATCTAGTGTATGTACCTGACTTGATTGTCCTTATGACATGGGGGAGTATGCCTCACAACCCTCTTGGACTAAAACATAGGTGTATATCTGTTCCAAAGTGATATGTTGATGAGTCACTCCACTGGTAGGAACATATTTGTATTTCATTCCCTGTGATGCTGCTAAAGTTGTTATAATATTCTGACAGGCATCCAGAATATGGGCTGGGATTTTCTTCTGCTCTTTCACCATTGTAAAAATGTGCTTGGTGACTTCAGCTGCCAGAATGGGAACATAAGTCTATTCCATGTTTGGAGTAGGTGTATGTGCCTGCTTCTGTCCTCCTTTTCATGTTAGTGAATTCTGACAGTACTCATGTGTGGGGGTAGAGAGTTGAGTCTGCTCCAAATTTGTCATCGATGCTTTCCGACTAACTTTTCCTGGTGCTACAAAACATGAATGTTGGTAGGATTTATGTACATTGGTAGGTGTATGTGCCTGAAGTGTATTCTTCATCAAGTATTGTTGACGAATTTCCTTCAATACTGGAAGAAGAGACTGCTGACAAAATTAGAGATTGTAAACAGGTGTATGTTCCTGCTTATCAGTTGCCACTATATTAAATTGGAGAGATTATTTGGGTGTAGTCAGACGAGCCTGCTGACTGGTTGATGAATTATAAATAGGTGTATATGCCTACCTATAATATTCTATAGGAATTTCCTGATGGTATTGGCGTGTTACTGCCAGACGAGTCTGCTGGGCAGTAATATCAGGACTGACGGGTGTATATGCCTGCTCGTTGTTTTCCACCACACTAGCTTGATGGAATTATATAGAGGGGGAAGAAGTAAGAACCTACTCCCTATTGACCGGATTTCTCCTATGGTAGTTCTTCTTGCGTGCTAGGGTATGAGGAACCTGAGTCGAACCCC
This sequence comes from Viscum album, assembly GCA_963277665.1. Taxonomy (NCBI): domain Eukaryota; kingdom Viridiplantae; phylum Streptophyta; class Magnoliopsida; order Santalales; family Viscaceae; genus Viscum; species Viscum album. Next base: position 991,399,029 of record OY728146.1, read on the forward strand.
TAAAGGAGGTACCCTCATCATGTTGAGGGTGCACTACTGCACGATTCTGGCGGCAATTGTTGATGGGAGCCCTCGGGAAGGACTCATATCTTCTAGAATTAAGGCCTCGAGTGACATTCTCATTCACCTCCCCATAATATGGGAGGGACTAGTGATTGTGTTCTGGGGATAATGACCCGAAACGGTTGGATACGGTGGTTGGAACCACCTGCTTCTTGATCACTAGTCATCACTGTCCGGACAACCAGGATGAGTTGTTAATCTGGAGGGCTTGTCTAGCAGCCTCCAAAGTCAGAATGGTACCATGTTGATGATATTCCCTAACCAGTGCATTTGATACCCAACATTGAAGACGCTGAGTAGGTGATGTTGTTATCAGAGCGGACGAGGATCCAGAAGGAGTAGCGACAGAGGCATTCACAGGTGTGAACATTAAAGAAGCCATTTATGTCATGCAGATAGATCTTGGAAAAGAGTGCCTGTTTGATATAACAGATGTAATCAAGATAAGTTTGGCCACTAAATATTTTTGATGACCACAAAGGTTATTGATTTATTTGTTATCCCTCACATTGAGTTAAATAGGGGCCTAAAAATAAGTAAAACATCATTTAACTTGGTTAAGGATTCATGTCAGGTTCACCATTTTAGTTTCTTCTAAAAATGGAAATGACCTTGTTTGTTTAAGGTTCAAACATTCCAATCAGTTTCTAACGGGTTTATTCATAGAACTGGAAACATCCAATTATTCTATATCCATTTGGACATACTTTACAAAGGTAGGTGCTCATTAGTTGTGGACCTATGAGGCTTAAAATTTTTCATTGGTTGAGAGGATGAGAGGTTGGACTCATCACACCTTTTTGGGGGAATTATTGTCTACTATGGGAATCTCTTATAGATTTGAGTTATGATCATGAATCCTTATTAATTTAAAAAGTATGAAAATGAGATTTCCTTTAGATCTAACATTCAATGATTGATATGTATGAGATTTAGAGAATCTTTTATTTGTATTTTAGGTTCCTCATTGATAGATAATCATCCGTATTTATTAGATATTCTTAGTCAATGGTATCCTTCAACACATTATATAGAAATATCTTGGTCATTATGATAACCATACTGGATTTAAATCCACTCAGTGGGGCACTTGATGTTTATTGTCGTTCAGAAGGACACAGATTAATTCATAGTTGGGATAGTACACACAGATGGGATACCTACATATCCTTGTTAGAAAAGGAATCAGAACCCACTTAGTTCGCATGACGAAGTATGAGGGTTATTCATGATTAATGCCCCAAAGAGAGATGTCACAATTACTTTTACACTATAATCTCGCATGAGTCATGCTCGGTGTGAGAAACAAGAGGTATCAGTAAAACCTGACGATTATGCCACATAAGATGAAATCATAAGAAATGATGTGGGGATTACGTATGTATGACTGCCCAGAATATATGAGGCTCGGGATTTACCTTAGGGATGAAACATGGGAACAAGGTTCATAAAGGTATATGTGGTTTATGGTGATTTAAATACTTAACTCAGGGATTACTTCTGAGAAGGATGCCCAAATTAGAGAGGGACTAATGATTGGGTTTTATTCCTGAGAAGGAATCCCAAGTCAAATGAAATTAAGCCTGTGTCTTACTCTTGAAAAGGAGGCCCAGGTTAAGGAGACTTGAGACATGGGGCTTACTCTTGAAAAGGAGGCCCAGGTTAAGAGAAATTATGAATGGGGCTTTCTCCTAAGGAGGATGACCAAATTAGGGAACTTGGGTATTACTCCTAAGAAGGATGCCCAAATTAGGGAACATGGGGCATACTCCTATAGAGGATTCCCATATTAGGGAACTTGGGGACTACTCCTAAGGAGGATGCCCAGATTAGTGAACACGAGGTCTAATCCTAAGGAGGATGCCCAGATTAAGGAACTTGGGGCTTACTCCTAAGGAGGATGCCCAGATTATGGAACTTGGGGATTACTCCTAATGTGGATGCCCAGATTAGGGATCTTGGGGCTTACTCTTATGAAGGATGCCAAGATTAGGGAACTTGGGGCTTACTCCTAAGCACGATGCCCAGATTAGGGAACTTGGGGCTTACTCTTAAAGAGGATTCCCAGATTAAAGATCTTACCATCTTAGAGGATGAGGTTGAATGATGTAAATCTCTAACCTTAGTGAAATAAAGTTATGTAAATCACGAGGTTTTGAGAGTTGTTCCACAGAATTCATTTTAGATAAGAAATAAAACAAAGGAACCACGCCAAAAATGGATTTGAATAGGGTTTTTAAGGCTAAGTCATGAAGAGGAGAGGTGGATTTGAAGAAAAGAGTTGAATATGCAGGAGGGGCACCAAAAAAAAAACGCAGGCACGCAAGTCTTGTTTGGGTGCGCAAGTCCTAGTCGCACAAGTATACTTGCGTGACACAAGTGTACTTGGGTGATAGTTAACCCATAAGGTAATACTTGGGTGAGACTTGGCTCAAGCCCTTAGTATTATCCCTAGAGGCTTCCAAAAGGGTGGAACACAAGTTTTGTTGAAGGGATAAGGCGACACACAAGTGTGGCCATTTCCCTTAAGGGATGGACACTTAGGCACGCAAGTGTTGATGAATTTCACAACTTAGGCCTTATCCCCCCTATTTATATATTCCATTCTAGGTAAGAAATTATCTTAGAAGTGTTTGGAAGACATCAAGCAATGACTAGGGTGTTGAGAGATTAAATCTGACTTTTGAATTTTTCGTCCTCGAAATGGGGGGCCCACATGGGGTATTTAAAGGCCATTGAGGACCTTGGGTGAAAAGAGAATAGGGCACACAGGTTACTTGCGTGAACCATATGTTGCACGCAAGTATACTTGCATGACCATCTTGGAACTTGTGCGGCCTGTGCTTAAAGAGTTCCTTGTTCATGCCTTTTCCATTTTTTCATGTTCTTCAAAGGATGACTCTTTTTGTGTTTATGGTATTTCCATTTTTCATTTCTTAGAATTTGTGATGGAAAGGAGCATCAACCGAATTATTTCTGAAAATATAAAAATTTGTAAATGTTATGTATGAGGCCAAGACCAAAAAAGTTGGGAATTTTAGAGGTTTCAAAATTCTCGGAATCTGAAAAGTTTTCCAATAAATTTGGATCTGAAAGAGGTGAGAAAAAAAATAAGAAGATAGTGATTGATAAAAGAAGGTTTAGGGGCATATAAAATAAAGAAAATAAGGTTGTGGAGAAATGTATTCTCAATTCCAGTTAGTATGGAAGATTAATAAAAAAAATAAACTTTATATAGATATTGGTGGTACTATGGTGGATTCAGACAAAAGAAAAACATGTATTGGTTCAATGAATAACATTTCTATTATCCTAATAGTTGTGGAAGGAAAAGTCTGAGGGAGAGTCTATATCTTCAAAGAATAAATTCTGAGAAGGTTGTCATGAATAAAACTTAAAGGGTTTTAGTAAAGATTAAAAATATGTTCCAACCACTGGAAACTACCTGTGAATGATTTGATCAACCTATACACCTTTTAAAAGGATGTATTATTTTTTTTATCAAAAAAACAAAAGTTTTGTAAGAATTCTCAAAATCCAAATGTGATGAATGAAAATGGATAAGAAAAAACTCTTCTTATTGAAATAACATTGGAAGCTAAAAAAGGATAATGAATATAGATTCTTGATAGTGGGTTTTCATCTCATATGATAAATTATTTTAATATTTTGAGTAATGTGAAAGACTTTAATGAAGGAATAAATTAATTTTTAAATGAATAATCCTTTGAAATCAATGGTGTTAAATTAGTAATAATTGGGAATGAAAAGCTAAAATCTATGAAAAATTTGTATGTTGAAGGGATAAAACAAAATTGTATAAGTGTTTCTCAATTTTTTGATGTGGGTGACATATTTATCTTTAGAAAATATGGGTTTTTTGTGAAAAGTTATGAATATGGAAAAATAGTAACAAGTGGTTAAGATAATAAAGGAATCTTTTTTTAGGTTGGTGAAGTTCAAAAATCTTGTTACGTGAGTATAGTGGATGAAAGTCAACTGTGGAATAAAATTTTGGGATACATGTGTCAAAGAAACATGAGAATGTTATAAAATCTATGTAGTCATTGATACATTCCATATTTTCCTAGAATAAAAGATTCGTTTTACACTGTCTGTCAGAAAGGAAAGATTAAAACTCAATGTATTAGAAAGATGAGATTTGGTCAAGAAACACCCTAGAGCCGATTCATTCATATTTTTATTGTCCAATGAGAAATCAATAAACAAATGGAGATAAGTACTTAATTACATTCATTTATTATTTGACTATAATTAAATTTGTTATATATATGAAACGATAATTAGATTCATTGAAATTTTTTAAAAGTTTTAGAAGGCAAGATGAGAAGGAATGTCAGTATTTAGTAAAAAAGTTGAGAATGAATAACAATGGTGAATATAGAAGTGATTAATTTAAAATTTATCTTGAAGATCATGGAATTAGGCATGCGTATAGTTACCTAAACACTCCTAAACAAAAAAAGGATTATAAAAGAAAAAAAATGTTTTGTGGAAATGGTAAGAACTATGTTACTTGAACCTGGTCTTTCTCATTACTACTAAAGGATACCCATGAGTAATGTCGTGTACACTAAAAACTGATGTTTCTATAGGCCAATATAACATATAACTCTATATGAGTTGTTTTATGAAAAAAAATCTATGTTTGAAACATCAAATATTTTTTGGGATTCCATGTATTATAATGAAGAAAAGAAGAAACTTTGGAAAATTTGAGTAGAAAGGCGAAGATTAAAATTTTCATTCTATGATCTAGAAGGAAGAAGATATATATGTTTCAATAATGAAAATAATGAGTTTTTGATTCTATTGATGTGAAAGTAATTGAAAGATCCAATGAATAAAAACATGCTTAGGAACACAGGTATGTTGAGTAAGATAAAGAAACTGATTCTGATATAAGTAATATAAAATTTTAATCCTACTCAAGAAGAAGAATTAAACTCAGTTATTTCATGTTTTGGGGAAGATACTAGAAAATATCATTATATTCTGAAGAAACACGTGGAAGCGCAAAATATTATTGGTTATCAACATTATAAGGATCAAACAAGAAGAACAACAAACACCATTACACACATTTCTTTGTATTCCAAAGTAGAGATGAATGATGTGAAATAATATTTTGAGTATCCAAATGGGTTCATTACATGAATTAAGAGTTGTATTAGATTGAAAGTAATGATACATGGTAACTCATACCCATTCTAGGAAACAAAAACATTATGGTCACAAAGTGGGTTTTTTTGCAACAAGATGAATAAATATGGTGATGTGATAAGGAATAATAAAAGACTTGTGTGAAAATTTTATTAACAAATTTAAGTTATTGATTTTGATGAAACCTTTTCACTAGTGAAAAGATAAAAAATAATAATAATTGTTTCTTTTTATATCTCTAAAACAATGTTACAAGATCTTTCAAATGGATGTTAAATCCACATTCTTGAATGGTGACCTTGACAAGTAAGATTACATTGAACAATCTTGTGGATTTATTGTTGGAAAAGATGAATATTATGTGTTCATATTAGAGAAGGATTTGTATGGGATAAAACAATATTTTAGGGAACGATATTCCAAATTGGAAACTTGCTTAAGGAAGACGAGATTTAGGAAAAAAAGAGTGGATAGAAATATTTACATCAAATAAATTCAAGAGTATTCTTTCATCATAATTGTTTATGTTGACGACATTATATTTGCTGAAAATGATGAATGATATTTGGAAATATTTTATGAAGAAATGAAAAAGTTGTTTGAGATTTTGATGCTGGGGGAAAATAAATACTTTCTTGGGTTACAAATTTTGGAAGAAAAAATACATTTTTCTTTGTCAAGAAAAGTATGCTATATAAAATCTTAAGAAGTTCAGAATGAAAAACTCAAAACTTATTTCCACACTAATTTTAGTAGGAACAATGTTTTGTAAATATAGATAAAGAAAAGAAGTTGATCAAAAAGAATTTTAGAATCTAATTATAAGTTTGTTGTATTTGATTTCCTCAAGACCTAAAATTTTTTATGCTATTAACTTATGCACAAGATTTCAGAGTGCTCCAAAAGAATCACATTTACTTTTTGGAAAAATAATTATTATATACATCAAAGGAACAAAATATTTTAGAATCAGGTATGATAGCTCCGATAGTATTTATTTTTTTGGGTATTCATCTTCTTATTTAGTAGGAAATGATGATGATCGAATATCCACATATGATGGAGTATTATTTTTGGGAAATAATTGTGTGATTTTTCAATCAAAGAAACATAATTAAATAACTCTCAATACGGCTAAAGATTAGTATGGTTCCGCCACTCAAGCTGGTATTCAAATTTTGTAGATGAAAACACAATTATAAGACTTATTGAAGTAAATTTACACTTGATCTTGGGTTGTGATAATCAAAGTACAATCGATATCACAACAAATCATTTTGAAAAATCTTGTTCAAAACATACTAATATCAAATATCATTTCATTAAATATCACATGGAGAAGAATGAATTAAATCTTGAGTATGTTCTAACATTAGAACACGTTTCATACATTTTCAAAAAAATTATTACCCAAGGAATCTATTTCTAAATTGAGGTTGAACATGGGAATATATCCTTTTTTCACCAAGATTAATGTATGTATGTCTATCCCCTCTCTCATATTACCTTTGTATTGTGTTTTAAAGGGGGAAAATTTCCATAAATATATCCTTTTGAATTCATGTAAAAAGGGGAGTTGTGTGTAAGCTGTGAATTCAATATTATATATATGTAAACTATTCTAAATGTTTGTTGGAGTGGTTAGAAGAAACCAATTTTTTTTTATTCTAGAAAAGGATAGAAGATAAGGTAGAAAGGATGATGAAAAAAACTAATAAAGTTTCCATAATTAATTTTTAATGGAAATCATAGTCTTTGTATCAATAATTATTATTTCCCCTAATGATTTAGATCTTATAGGCTTAGAATTATTGATAAGTAATCCATAACTTTAGGATAAATTTTTTAATTATTTATGAAACATGGTTATAAAAAAATAATATTGTTGTGATTGTTAGGACCATGCTTATGGGGAAGGGTATTGTAATCTAGTGTTGTCTTTTGTGTGTGTGTGTGTGTAAAATAAGTTTATGAAGAAAGAAAAAATCACATCACTTTGATTTTAGAGAAGTTTTTATTGACCATCATATTTAGAGAATCAGAATCAGAATCAATAAAATTTTCACTGTATTCTAGATAAGCTGGATGGAAGAAAATTCTCATCGTGATCACAATGAATCTAGAATTAAAAGATCGATCATATTGTTAATGAATCTTTATGGAAGTAAATGGTATTCAGATTCACTCTAAATACGACATGAATTGATTAATCGTAATGATATGAATTTGAGTTTGTTTGAATTTGATACAAATGTGATGATGACTATCTGGTCTTGGATTTTTCATTAATCATAATAATTTAGCAAACTTATGATACAATCTTAATGAAATAAACAAGGAGTAAAAGATATGCTTCCAATCATATTCATATTGATCAGATCTGGATCAAAAAATGAAATGTTTCTACAGTTCATATTCTATATGATCGTATTCATGTCTATTATACTCATGATGAGAATGAAAGGAAAGAATTTATTAGAAAGATATAATAATTTCCAATGAAAGTGTAAAGATTCTAAATATATTCTCCAAGGTATTTATAATCATGAAGGATGTCCTGATACAAGATGTTGTTTTATAAATAAAATAGTTGCTCGAGTTGAATTTTCTAAACCGATCTATAGTATTAGGCCTACCATCATATTCATCAAAGGAAGAATTGTATTCTATGATTGATGGTAAATAAATTGTGTTGAAGCTGATGAAAAACACAATGATAGAGACTGATCCACAATCAGGTCAAATATTTATGATGGTTGAGTGAATTTTGGTTAGTATAATTTATAATTTAAGGACCAAGGAGATTTGTGAGAAATGTGATAAAATGAATGCACTGATTTTCTGTTAGACCAAAGTCCAAAAGATATAAATCATTAGAGAATTAAACCGATGGGTATTATATTGATAAGGGAATGAAAATCCTAGACCTGTTAACATAGGTTTTCATCAATTAGGTCAAGAGATTTCATATTGGAATTTATACTGGATCATCATCAGGAAAAAATTAGAGGAATTGTATATTCCTTCTTGCAAACATTTAGAGTAGAGAATCATATTGATGTTATTCGAATATGAATTTAAATCAGAATATAATTTGAAAAATAAAGTACAAAGAAGATATGGTGTTTAGATAAGATTCAAGAATCCAAAAGAAGAGTTGAAACAGTTATAAATACACCTAAAATCAAGGTAAATCTATATTTTTATAAATTATGTTTAGAGGGAACGTTTTAGGGATTCTTGTCAAAACCAGTTATGGGTTACATACAAAGGAGGGAAGCACATTTTACTTTTCAAATGATTGAAAATTGATGTACTTTGCACATATATATAGAGAAGATCCAATGTTTTAGGTATAGAATAAAGTTTCCATATTGAGTTAAGTTGAAGAAGTTTCGACAGATTGAAGTCGAAGGAGAATATATAAGATTACAATGTTATTCAACTGATCATCATATTCAAGGATCATCATATTCAGCTATCTATCTTATTTTAATTTTCATTATATTCAGTTGGACTGGATAATCGGATTTGGATTTCTATATTGGGATATATAGACTAAAGAAGGAAGTGTTAAAAATTGTCTCAACCAAATTTTGACAGAATTATATCCATCATATTAGGAAGTCACATTTGAAGATATTATTGGAAAAATCTGATGAGGAAATCAAACTGAGTTTTCATTACTAAGTCCAAGAGGTTCTTAATATCCTCTAGGTAAGAAATTGAATAATTTTTTTCAATATAATACAATTTTGGAAATTTAAAAGAAATATAGTTAACATGTGTTGTTACAAAAACATTATATTACCTTGACTGAGCTAAGAGGGATCATACACAATATTGGATTATTTACATTATGTTACATGAGTGAAAAGGAATATCCAACTCATTATATTCCAAGGAATTATTTTCTAAAGGATTGTGTGGTATGTGATCATTTAAAAATCATACCATGGATGTAGATATCCCTATTGAATAGTGAACCTTGTAAATTATTATGTTTATGTAAATGTGTGTTGGAATTTCTTTCAGTAGGGAATGAAATATTTAACAGGAGGAAATTTCTTTCATTTGAAGGAAAAATAAAAGAAAAATTTCTATTGATTCACTACCTCCCCCTCACAGTGATAAAAATATCATGACTTGGTACTTTCAATTCATTCATATCTACCAATACTATGTAATTATTGAATCATACCATTTAACTCCTGCCTAATGTGATATAAATTATTATTCCTTTGAGGATGAAGATAGACAAGGGTCTTTAACGCCCCTCTTGTACTTTCTATTTAATATAAACCAATATCATCTTGTACTTTTTGGTTGTGGATATGAAACACATAGATGTAAATGTTGGTATAGATTAGTTTGTGTCTCATAATGCATGGATTCACTATTATCTTTAATGGGTCTCTTTTACTTCCCTTGAGGGTGAGTGCCATATTTTTCATGGAAAAATTGACATGAGGTCTAGTATAGAGTAACCTACAATTCCAAAGAAAGGAATGATGATATCCACGTTTTCTTTAAAAATGCAATAAGAATACTAATGTGGTGATCTTCAACTATTATAAATTGAACTTATAAATATTTATCAATTATATATATTTTTGTTTTCCACTAGTGAGGGAGGTGTCATTTTCTCTTAACATGGAACCAGGTAACCTGCCTATTTCAATTCCCTCTCACTTAATGGTACTAGGTGAACTCATGGAATTAAATACTAATCTCTATGAATTGATGTATAAAAGATTAATTTTACCCAATGTGTCATCTTGGAAAAAACTATTGTTTTTTCCAAGAATTTTGATAGAACCTTTAACTAATCTATTTATTTTCAAAAGTTCAATTATGTTACAGTTATAAACAAGTATCCATTTATAATAATTGAATATTTTTTAAATAGTTTAAAGGGGATGATTGGTTATATAAGATTGATCATTGGAATTGTTATCACCATCTTAGGATCAAGGATTCTAATATCCCTAAAACATCCATCAAAATAATGTATGAAAATTTTGAGTATGTTTTTATGAAATTTTGTTACACTAATGATCCTACTGTGTTTAGTGTACTGATGAACATGATTTTCCATCCACATAATGATTATATTGTAGTGTTATTCATGGATGAAAACTCTATTTACTCTAAAACTAAGGAGGATCATGTGCATTTTTTTGAATAGTTCTAAACATATTTAGAAATCACTAACACTATTATAAGATATAAAAATTACATTCTTGATTTTATAATTGATATTTTTTGTTTATTTGGTCTCAAGACATAGTATTTTATTTGATTCTAAAAAGGTGAATGTTTTAATGTATTGGGAGGAACTAATAATGTCTTTGAGATATATAAATTCTTAGGATTAGTTGGTATTACATTCAGTTTATAAATGGTTTATCAAATATAGATTCTTATTTGAATTATCCTACAAAGAAAGGAGTGAAGCTAATTTTTTATTTGTAATACCAGGATTCCTTTGATGAGTTTGATTTCTATTTGACTTCAACTCTAGTTTTGAATATTACAGTGGATAAATAGAGCTATGTGGTATTTTTTAATGCATCAGTTTATGGTTTGTGTTTAATTCTCATATAGTGTGATCATGTGGTTGATAATGGTATTTTTCTACTTTAGCATCATAAGAATAATCATCCCACACATGACCTAAAACATGAATCTATGATTCACTCTCCTATGATTTGGAAAAAATAACTTTTCTTAGAGAGTTTCTCAGTTTATTTGGATAAACAATAATGAGTTATATCTTCTCACAAAAAATATTTGTATGCCAATTAGAGGTGATGGGTGGAGTACCAATAATATTTTTACATTTACAGTGCCTAAACCCCTTTAATGGATAATGTTGTTACAAGTTCTATAAGTTGGAAACTCCCATCCCAACTTGTGAATGAATCTTATAAGGATTGGATCCCCATGGAACTATTTTCTTTTATTAATTATTTAGTATGAGAGGATGGTATCATGGTTGGCTTGGAATGATTTTTATTGATATCCCCTTTTCATGAGATTATTCTATAGTAACAACAAATTTTTTATGATTTCTAAGGCATTATGTATTACTAATATTGTGGGGATACCATCAAAAAATGGTAGCTATATTCAGTGGGCATCCTTTTCTTCCAAAATTGCTATGTAACTCCATCGACTATGAGAAATGATGTGATGGTGGACTATCATCATTCCCAGTGGGTGGTATACAAAGGAAAAACAAATATTTTTTATGATATAAGGCATTGTTTCTAGTGTAAAAGTATGAAAAAAGACATTTATAATATTTTTTTCCCATTTTTATAGTTATCTAAGATTTATAGAATAACATTTGAAACCTTGTGTCCCACTTTAACCACTTCCCTGATGAATTAGATGTGGGATGATATTCAAATGAAATTTTTGGTTAGTTTTTCACATATAATTTGGGTAAATAATGTTATTTGGGTGTATATAGAGGAATTGATCAAATAAGATCACCTTTTCCCTATTCTTGATACCACAAAATTTAAGAAATTTGGTAAACATTATGTGTATGAGACCATCGGATTCCATCGAGTTTTTCCTTCTATTGTTTTTGATTGGGGTCCTTAATTCACATATCATATTAGGAGAGTCCTTTGGGAGTGTATGGTATCCCAGGTAAATTTTATCATGATATACCACCCTTAGAAAGATATTCAGATAAAATATGATATATATATTTTGGATTAAATGTTTCGTTCTTGCATCCTTGACATTATAGGGGCTTGGGATTGCCACTCTGGGATGGTTGAGTTTTCTTATAACAATATTTATCAGTCATCCATTAAGATGTTACACTTTAAGGCCTTATATGGATGGACGTATAAGTCTCGTCTTTTTTTTTGGTTAGATATTGGGGAGGATTTCCTTATAGGGCCTAGTTTGGTCCTATAAATGGAAACTAAAATCAATATGATTTTTTAGAGAATGGTAAAATTTCATATCTGGTATAAGTATTATGTGGATCATCATTGATATCTATTGGAGTTCACAGTCAGTAACCATTTGTTTTTTGAGAGTATCAGTATGGATGATTCATCAACATCTTGTAAAATAAGGGTAAATTTACACCTCGATATTTGGGACCATTTTAGTTAATTAATAAGATTCGAAACATGGTGCACAATTTGGATCTTCACCATGTTTAAATTGATCCATGATGTTTTTCACATGTTACATCCTAAGAAGTACCTTTCAAAAAAATCTATTATTTTGACTTGGGTGGAAATTTATTTAGAAGTTGATATAACTTTAGTAGATAAGAAAATGAAAATTATTTGTTCTTAGACAAGGCTTCTTCTTGGAAAGGACATTCTTTTTGTTTTGGTGTTATAGAAGCATGGTTTTGATTCTCATGAGATTTGAGAGAAAGATAATTTGACGAGAGATCTCTGACCTCAACCATTTTCTATAGAGTCTCCATGATTTATATTGGATCTCTGTGTTTTAATGTTATATTTTTTATACCCATTATTTCTTGGGAATTTTATCCCCGTTTATGTATTTCAAGTAAAAAAGAGTGAGTTTATTTCATGTTTGATTGGTCAAGAGATGAAAAAGGAGTTTGGAATGAGAGTGGACTTAGAAATATAACAAGAATATATACAAAAGGTCCATTAGATAGCTGAAGAGGGCCACTGACCAACATTTGGGAGGTTAGAAGGAGGGTATTTATATATGAAGCCCACTGAACTACTAGTTGGGGGATAGAATAATGAAGTTCCCATAGGAACTCCATCGACTAGTATATAATTCCCTATGTTTTTAAGAGAAAACTATGTTCGTTAATGTATGTGATACACAACACCAAATCCAAACAAACAATTATTACATAAATATAATCATTTTAACGTTTCGATTAAATTTTTGATATGATTAAGATCAAATAATTTATGACATTTATATATTACCTAAATATATTGATAAATTATTCATAAATAATCAATCAATTTTGGTAATTTCTTTTTGTTTTTCAAAATATGTTTAATTCAAAAATGTTTTTATTTATTTTTATAAAAATTGTTTTTATTTATTTTTTATAAAAAATATTATAATTTTATTCTATCTCTTTTAGAAATTATATTTGATAAAAAACTCCATTTTGGGTGTAATATTTTAAAAATTAACTAATGGTGGAAATTTGTTTTTTTCAAAATATATATATATATATATATATATTACTGAATGGTAAAAATACCATTTTTATTTAAAATTTCACTTTATTTTGATAAATTAATTAATTTAAAAGAATAACTAGTCGTTTTATTTGATTTCAAGTTTACGTAAGTTTTTTTAGTTATATTCAATTAATTATATTTAAATCAACTTTATACCAAATTTTAATACAAGATTTGTTTATGATTAAAAACAGATTTTTCTAAAAACTATATTAAAATTCATATAGTTTACCCATTATAATTTATTAAACACACCTAATTAAAAATTATTTAAAATAAATGAAAAGTTACATATCAATATTTTTGAATTTAAATTCATGTAATTAGTATTTTTAGTTATATTGTTAATGTAAAATTACTTTTTCATGAAAAAATGTATTTTTCGGAAAACCACTTCCAATCATGATTACAGGTTTTCTATTAAATTATATTATTCCACCTATGTAAATTGGTTTTGATAAAATTTATTCAATATTTATAATAATTATAATTAATATTAGAAAATAAAGTCAATTTTCCTTTTGAATAATATGTTTAGTAATTATGTAAATATTAATTACCATGGTAAAATAAAAATAGGTTAATTAATTGTAAAATTAATTTAACAACGATTAAACAAAAATTAACCCCAATAGTATGAATATTTATATTTTAATTTCATTGAAATTATGAATATATTATTTATTTATTTTACTTTTTATATGATTAAGGAAACAGTTTGAAAAAAATTATATTTTAATATGAGAAAACAAAAATATTATTTTTGGTAAGTATTCAAATTCAATTAAAGAATTTATTTTGATGAATTAATTGATTTTTAAAATCAATATTTTTTTCATATAATATTACTAGTAAATATTTTTTATTAAATATAAATGATCATATATGTTTTATGAAGTCAAATTTAATTTTTATAAGGGTTTGAAAATTATTATTGTCCAAAAAACCTAGTATTTCCCAATAAATATCAATTATTATTTTAAAAGTATAAATTCATATATTTAAAAAATTATTTTGATAAAAGTAATATTATTTTTTTAATCATCATGTCAAAATTATTCTATGGTTTATTTATCATAATTTTCTGAGGGATTCAAAATTTTGGGTAAAAAATTAAATAAGTTATAAATATACGGTATGTATTATGACATCATAATGAAACAAAAGTGATGTAATAAATTATATAAATTTTATCCACAACAAAATATATTTTCCCCTTGAAATAATGTTATTTTATGCTTATTTTATTAGTTTTATAAATCCTTTATTAATCCACCAAATCCATTAATACATTTAGGGTTTTCAAATCATTTATTTAAGAGTATGACTCAATTCCACATAGTAAAGTGTATTATTATATTAATTTAAGAATAGACCATTATATAATAATGCAAAATACTTTTATTTGGAAGAAAACATGGGAACAACCTTTTAAAGTATTGTGATATCGGACATTTTGTAATTTAGATTCCAAAACCTATGTTTGATAAATAATAAAAAATATCCCTAAGTTCTTATATAAAACCACCCAATATATCCCTTATATTCACTCAAAATCTATTTAGCATGTACATAATATACGCCCTCTCCCGAGATATCTCTTAAGGAACCCCCATGCTCCTAGGAAGATCCTCTCAAGAATTTGTAGTCACACACACAAGTAAGGCATCCTCTCATTCTCCTCTTTATTAAAGTTTCTATAATATATTATGTATTATATTTCAAATTCCTAATATAGGGATATATATTTACATGTCCTTATTACTATTTATTTTATTTTCAAATGATGATATACCCCTCTTTGTAACACCCCAAGCTTCCACAGTATGCTTCTCTTTGTATAATACAATAGCTTGAGTTGTACGCAACTTCGAGTTCTAACACACCGCAACCAATCAAATTAGTCGTTATGAATAGTAATAACCACATTTTGATATTTTATAAATTTTATAATTCAAATTGAAATTAATTTTTGGATTCTGAATATCAAAATTATCTTAAGTTAATTTTTTGGCACTTTTCTGAAAAATTTAATATTTTGATAAATATTGAAACATACTAAATTTTAATTAAAAACATCCTTTTCAATCAAAATAATTTTTAGTGTTAAATTATATATTTGGGTTGTTTTAAAGTATCATTAGATTATATTTTTTATAATTTAATATAATTTAGATTATTGGATGTAATTTCGCATTTAAATTGTACATAAACACATGTCAATATTTTTGTAGTTTTTACAGTTTAAAAACCTGCTTTTGGTTTTGACAACATGAATTAATTTTAAATTAATTTATGCAACTTATATATTTTGAAGTTGGAAAAATGGATTACATATTTGGAATCAGGAGGTCTAAATTATGTAAATAGGTAACTTTTATTTTTTGAAATTACGAATAATTACTTCTGTAAATATTTTATTTACCATGGTTAAAGGGTAAATCCAGTAAATAAGGTTAAAAAATAATATTATAATAATATTAAATTACCCTAAAACATTTCCTACCCATATTTAATGATACGGGTAAGACCATGGTCATCCTTAGGTAAATTTTCGGACCCCATGGAGCCACATGGGAGTGATAACGGCACTTTATATTAATTAATTTAAAGTAAAGACAAAAATGACATAAACATATATCTTTTAGTAAAAGAATTTTTACATGGGGTTATATAAGTTATACATTGAACTATAAATATTCATTTGAAATCTAAAAATATTTTCATCATCATGGTATTTTTTTATAATTTTTATACATCACATAAATAAAATTATTTATAACACAATAATGATGCAGTGTTTACCACATTAATGAATGATTTAAATAAATGAGAATATTAAAATTAGAAAAATATCCAAAACATGTCCAATTATTATTGGTTGATTTTATTTACAACATTAGTCATCTTATCTTTTACTTGAATGAGTTTTTGACCTTTAGAAACTGAAAATAATTATATGATAAAATAATATTTTAAAACATTTTTAAAGATCCCCTCCCCCTTATAAAAATCCCTCACCTATAACCCATTTCTCATACCTCTGAAGCACATTGGATCATCCAACCTCTACCAAATTAATATCCCTAAATAATTTTATTCATCCTAGAAGAATTACCTTAGACAGAAGGCACTTTAAGGAATCATTTTGGTTCAAATCAAAGGGAGTTACCCGATTTAATGGTAACATCTCCTCTTATGTTTTTTTCATTTATTTTACCTCTCCAACCCCCTAAAATATCTTTACTCCTTTATTTTATAAAAAACCAGCATCCTCAAAATACTATGTTGTTTTTATGAAAATTATTTTAACTAAACTTAAACACACCTCCATCTAATGGGTATATAACATAATGTTTCTGTGGACGGCGAACGACTGCCTCAAGAAACGATGATTGTTCAATCTTCTACTACCACCTCTTATGGTGTCCATTAGGATAGAACTATAATTATATATGATATATATGATATTTATTTTATCTATAAGCTTATATAATTTTCTTTTGAAGCATACCTTTATTCTTTTCATGTTGTATATATACGATAATTTTATTTGAGGAAGTGTGGGCTACCACCCCCTCAAAGTGATATGAATCATTCATACCATACATGGAATGTATAAAGGATAATGTTAATGAAATTATGTAACATATATAAAATATTATATTATACTGGAATAATAATATACCTATTTATCATTTGGTTTTTCTTCATTTCAAAATAGAAAAATGAAATATAAATAGCGTTCATGTGTACGTACGGATTACCGTCTCCACAAATGTGATTAGATTCATTCCACATCACAACCATTCAAGAATAATTGTTATATTATTATTAAAAAAAATATTTAAGATCAAAATAACATTCTAGATATGAATCAAATACATCTTATCCATAACAAACATGACTTATGTAACAAAACATATAAAGGAAAATGAATCAGTTATCACCCAAAACAATGATACAAATAAAATATTAATAACAAAGAAATATTAAAAGATCATATATGATATAATATTTATTTATGTAGCTCTTGTATAATTTAATAACAGTGATTTAACTATTTTATAGGAGGTTAACGTACCCTTGACCATGGAAAATTACAACGTAAGGGTTAATTTTACAATCACTTTACTTATCCAAGGTTGTTAATACGTAAGTATCTACTAGGACCTCTTTATCATCCACACCCATGTTTTCTTAAAAATGTATTTCAAACCATTTTTACTACTTACTAAAATATGGGTTAAATTCATTTATACCATTATTTTAGCTTATATATTTTGAAAGGAATATTTTCATCGTTTTTCAAACAAGGTACTTTATGAACTTTTCGAAAAAAATTATATTAAGAATGTCTTTTTAATCTTATAAAATGGGTGCAACTATTTTCTGCTATTATAATATCGTAAAATCTTCCCTAAAATCTTATAATAATATTTTCAAAATAAATGTTATATTTTAAAATTATATGACTCTTAAATGAATTCAAAATAGAAAGAGATATTTCTCTCAAATTGTTTTGATTTCATCTATGTCAACATCCTTTGATAAATTTTACACTTTTTTGAAGTTGATTTATTATGATAAAAATATTCCTTATTTTATTTATGTTTTTGTGATATGTTTGACTATGTAAGTTTTATTTTTATACTATTCATGGTTTATGGTTAAAGTATTGACATTTCATATGCAAGTTTTAATACGAATGTTTATGTTATGTTTCAACCTTTTCATATGAAGAATGTATTAAACATAGTAAGTGACGGGTAGAGCCCGCTATAGCTTCTATATGCATCAATAGGTCTCATGAGACAAAAATATGTGTAATTGGACAAGGCCTTTCCCAATTTGATATATGGTTTTGGCCAAGTCCTTAATCGTTTTTAGTTGTCATGGCCGAGGCCTTGACAAAATGTTTCATAATGTCCCGCATTATACATTACCTCAGTATAAAAATAATATTGATGGTTCCTGTGGTTATTCGACTAGTATAATAACCATGAATATGTATTATTATGGAATTATTTACTCTACTCATATTACTTCCATAAAGTTTACATGTTTATTATTTGTAATGACATGTGTTTTCAATTATTCACCATGCCTAATGTTTATGTTATCTTCTGCTGTATTTCTTACTATTATTGAGCATTTGAGATTACCCCTTTCTTATGTTTCATTCTCCCAGGATATGAAGAAGTTAGTTATGAGTGACTTGAGGGAATAATATAGGAGTCTTGGATGTTTCTAATGGAATAAATTAGTGGTGTATTTCTTTTCAAGTTGTAATGTTGAACATATGAATGTATCATGTTTCCAATAATACTAAACTGATTGGTCTTTTGGGACATGACTCTTTATATCATGCCAATGTTATGTAATAATGCACAGTCTCTAGGTAACTACGGTCGGAGTGTTATAGTTGGTATCATAGGATGTTTAGTACCAACCATGGAAACTAGATTTTGAAAAACTCTCATTAGAGAACACTGCCCTATGATAGATTTTGAGGATTAGTATAGAAGAACTTCCTAGAATTTTGGTAATATAGATACTTGGGGTGTTTTCCAAGAAATATATCCATTTCTAGATATGAGTAGGTATAGGCGTATCTGTCACAAATGTACATAGGAGTGAATACTCTGACAAGGTGTTTCGGGCTAGACCTAGGGTATCTTGGTACACGACAATGGGCCTTTCCGCACTCTTGGTTACGACACTCCCATGGGATATGCTTAAGAAAATTCACATTTTCCTTACAAACCATTATGATGTTTTTATGAGTATATAGCTCCTCAAATAAAACATTTTTATGATTATCGATTATATCCATAAACTGTTCAATTTATGTTAAGATTTTTACAAGTTTTTAATTATGTATTTTGATTCATAAACTAATGCAATGTTTTCCATTTTTATGAAATAGAGCCTAGTGGAAGGAATGTAAACCATATCAACGCATGCAATCCATGCAGATATTGCCCGCTTACTCAAGATAATTATATTGTAGATGGTGATGCAATTAGTGCTGATCAGCTTATCAACATACTGGGACAACTCACTCAGGTTATGAATAATAACATTACCTGTATGAATCACCCTGATTCACAACACGGGGGATCAATATTAGATCACTTCATGAGGAAAAAAACACAAACATTCAATGGGACTACAAATTAATTTGTAGCCGAGCAATGGATAAGTTCCTTAAAGAAAATATTTCATGCTTTTGGGAGTATCGAAAGGGAAAAGTTTTCATAGTAGTTTATCACCCCACTAGATATGTAGATCAATGGTGGTCATTGATTCAAAGCACAAAGGAGAATGATGAGGTATTAATTATGGAATAGAGAGAGTTTAAAGTTTTTTTCTTAGAAAAATACTTTCTTTGTGACCATCAAGAAGATATGGAAAGACAATTTCATAGTCTAAGGAAAAAGGGAGATGATAATGTTGCAAATTATGAGGCTAACATTATATGGTTAACAAGGCATGCAGTAGATTATAAAAATAACCCACGGAGAAATATTGATCGATTAATTGCTGGGTTAAAACCATTTCTCTATCGAGAATTAGTTTCACAATCCTTCTCATTGTATAAAGATATTGTCTCATGTGCTATCAAGATAGAAAAGGAATTCCCTAAGTCTTATGACTTTAAAGAAAATATTAAGAAGAAGAGATATACTGAAAACTCTAGGTAATGAAATAAGGAAACAAGGAAGAATGGAAGAGTTGGATTTCCACCTTGTGATAATTGTGGAAGGAAGCACCCAAGTTCCCGTCTAAAATGAAATGGAGTGTTCTACAAATGTGGAATGAAAGGCCATCTTACTAGTAATTTTAAGGGGAAGAAAGAAGCTACCAATGTTCAATGCTCCAATAGCAGGGAGATGGGACATTATGCAAATGATTTTCCTAAGCATGATGGAAAATTACCTTAGAAAAAGCCAAGGGAAAAAGGCCATGATTATATGATCACAACTGCTGAGATTGAAGCACTGAATGACGTGGTGGTAGGTTATTTAATGGTTTTCTCAAATTTATCCAATGATTTATTTTATTTTGGATCATCACATTGTTTAATATCTTCCCAGTTTCCCATAAAAATTAGATATTTTCAATTTGACTTAACAAGGGAGTTTTCAGTCAAAACTCCTAAGGGAAGTATTATTTTAACAAATATTTTTGAATTTATTCCCATTAGGGAATATAAATTTTCTTTATCCACTGATCTCATCAACATACCAATTATTGAATTTAACATAATCTTCAGTATGGATTGTCTTTCGGACCATGATGTGAAAATTTATTGTAAGAAGAATGAGGTTACAATTTTTTATGATGATAAAAGAGTACCTTATCATTAGAGACACCATCTGATTCTTATCTAGATCCTCCCCCAATAGATCTACTAAATTCAATATTTGGGGAGGTGGATAATAAAATAACTGTGGGTGAGGAATAGAATGTTCAAATAGAGGATATAACTTTTTTGTTAGAATATATTGATGTGTTTCCATAGGATTTACCTAAACATCCCCCAGAACGAGAAATTGAGTTTTCCATTGAATTAATTCCTAGTTCAAATCCTATATCGAAGAACCTTATAGAATGGCCACTATTAAATTAGTGGAACTAAAGAAACAACTAATGTAATTGAGTAATAAGGGATTCATTCGTCCTAGTGTTTCCCCATGGGGAGCCCCTGTCCTTTTTGTTAATACGAAAGATGGATCTATGTGGTTGTGCATTGATACAGGGAGATTAATGCTATAACAATAAATAAAAATTATTCCCTCCCTCACATTGATGATTTATTTGATCAACTTCATAGAGCTTAATATTTTTCAATGATTGAACTTCGGTCTAGGTACCATAAGTTGTGTGTGAAGAAGGAAGACATTCCAAAGATAGCATTTCGAACCAGGTATGGGCATTACGAGTTTACAATAATGCCTTTTGGGATGACTAATAAACCCTCCATATTCATAGATCTAATTAATAGAGATTTCAAGTAAAATATTGATGACTTTGTAGTGGTATTTTTTGATGATATCTTGGTATACTCTAAAATCTAAAATGATCATGAAAATCACTTGCGCACTATTTTGAAAACTCTTAGAGGAACAAATTATATGGGAAGTTTAGCAAGTGTGAATTTTGGATTCATGAGATTTATTTTCATGGCCATATTGACTCTAATGATGGAATCTGTGTTGATCCTTCAAATTAAAGAGCAATCCAAGAATGGAAAGAACCAACGAGTATAACTATGGTATGCAGTTTTATCGGTTAAGCAGGTTATTATCAACATTTTGTTCAGAATATTTCCTGACTGGATAACCCATTAACCAAGCTCACACATAAAGGGGTTATATTTTTTTGTGAAAAATACTGTGATGAATTTTTTGAATAACTGAAGAGAATATGAGCCATTTCTCCTATATTGACTCTACCATTAGAGAATAATGGGTTTGTTATTTATAGTGATGCTTCAAAGAAAGGACATGGTTGTGTCCTTATGCAGAATGATAGGGTTATTGGCTATGCATCATGACAGCTAAAAATTCAGGAACAAAACTATCCTACTCATTATTTAGAGTTAGCAGCTATAGTCATTGCTTTGAAAATACGGAGAAACTATCTCTACATTGAAAAATTTGAGTTATATAACGATCACAAGAGTTTGAAGTATATATTCTCACATACAAAACTCAACATGAGGCAATGGATATGGCTCTAACTACTCAAGGATTATGATTTCACCATACACTACCACCCGAGGAAAGAAAAATAAGGTGGCGGATGCTTTGAGACGAAAGGATCATGGTGTTTTGAAAAAGATGAGAGTTGGAAGGGATCCTATGTTCATGGATCTATTAAAAATGGATATGGGAATAATCATGGAAGGTGAAACATAGATACTTTTTAAATGGTTGATAAAGAATATTTAATAGAAAGGATAAAAATTTATCAGGCTGATGATGAGGAGTTTCAGAAGATAATTAAAGATGTGAAAAATGCGAGATTGATCAACTTCGTATATGAAGATGGGATTTTAAAATTTCGGAAGAGACTTTGTGTTCCAGACAAAACAGATCAAAAATCAGAATTGTTGGATGATGCTCATAGCTCCAATTTTTCTACACACCCCTGTAGCACCTAAATTTGTAGAGATTGTAAGGAAATTTTTTGGTGGGACAATATGAAGTGGGATATTTCTATATATGTGTCAAGATTGATTGTTTTTCAACATGAGAAAGCAGAAAGGCAACATCTTGGAGGAGTCACGCAACCTCTTCCCATCCTTAAGTGGAAATGGGATGATATTACAATGGACTTTGTCATGGGGCTACTAAAGACTTCTAGAAGGAATGACGCAATATGGGTCATTGTCGATCATCTTACCAAGTATTCACATTTTATTTTTATAAGATAATATTTACCAATTGAACATTTAGAAAGACTATATATTAATGAAATTGAAACACTTCATGGTGTACCCCTATCAATTGTTTCTGATCATGATCCCCAATTTACATCAAGGTTCTGTAAATGTCCTCAGAAATCCCTAGATACTGAACTTCATTTGGGAACTCCCTACCACCATCAAAACGATGGACAATCAGAACATACTATTAAACCCTTAGAATAATTGTTTAGATCTTTATCACTTGACTTTCAATGTATTTGGGATCAATATTTACCTCGAGTAGAATTTTCTTATAACAATAGCTTCTATTCAAGTATTCAGATGGAACCATATAAAGCGTTATATGAAAAGATATGTCACACACCAACCTATTTGGATGATGTTGGTGAAAGAAAAATCATAGGCCTAGAACTTGTTGAGGAAACAACG
This sequence comes from Viscum album, assembly GCA_963277665.1. Classification (NCBI taxonomy): domain Eukaryota; kingdom Viridiplantae; phylum Streptophyta; class Magnoliopsida; order Santalales; family Viscaceae; genus Viscum; species Viscum album. Next base: position 991,422,366 of record OY728146.1, read on the forward strand.
GAAAAGGTGAAGATTATCCAAACCCACAGCAAATCTGTTTAAAGTAGGCAAAAGAGGTATGCTGGTAACTAAAGGAGAGATTTGGAATTTCAAGTAGGAGATCATGTTTTATTGAAGGTATCTCTTTGGAAGGGTGTTATACGATTTGGTAAGAAAGGAAAATTATGTCCCAGGTATATAAGACATTTGAAAATTCTAGAACTAATTGGAGTTGTAGCTTACTGTTTAGCAATGCCACCAAGTCTCTCCAAAGTTCATGATATGTTCCACATATCACTGTTGAAAAAATACATGCCTGACCGAACACATATACTCACTTATGAAGAAATATAAATGGAACCTGATCTCTCTTAATGTGAATAGCCTATCATAATTCTTGATACCAGAGAAAAATTGTTGAGAAACCGGATGATTTGGCTGGTGAATGTTGTATGGAGAAATCATAAGATAGAAGACGCAAGGTGGGAACCCAAGGAACTTATGATGAAGAACCACACAAATATTTTTATGTAGTGGTATTCTAGAAATTATGAGGAATTTTTTTTTAAGTATTTAAGAATTTAACACCCAAGCTTCTACAATACACTTTTCATTGAATAATACATTAGCTTGCGTTGTACCCAACTTCGAGTTCTAACACACCGCAACCAATCAAACAAGCTGTTATGAATAGTCATACCCAATTTTTGAAATTTTATAAATTTTATTATTAAAATTTAACTTCATTTTGGGATTCGTAATATTAAAATTAGCTTAGGGTAAAGTATTGGCACGTTTCTTGATAACATTCATATTTTGTTGAATAGTGAAAAGTATTAAATTTTAATTAAAAACCACTCTTTTCAATCAAAATCATTTATACTGTTAAATTATAAATTTGTGTAGTTTTAAAGTATCATTATATTATATTTTTATTTTTTAATATAATTGAGATCATGTGAGTAATTTCACACTTTAATTGTACATAAATAAATTTCAATCTTTTGATAGTTTTTACTGCTTAAAAACCCGATTTCTGGTTTTGAGAACGGAAATAAATTTTAAATTAATTTTTGAAAATTCTATTTTTTGAAATTGGAAAAATGGATTCCATATTTGGTATCAGGAGGTCCAAATTTTTTAAATAGGTAACATTTATTTTTGACATTTTGAATAATTACTTTATTAAATATTTTATTTACCACGGATAAACTGTAAATCCGATAAATAAGGGTACTAAATAATATTATAATAATATTAAATTACCCTAACACATGTCCTAACCCTATTGATTAATACATGTCCTCCCATGGTCATCGTTGGGTTGATTTTGGGACCGCATGGATCCACTTGGGAGTGATAATGACACTTTATATTAATTAATTTAAAGCAAAGACTAAAATGACATAAACATATATCTTTTAGTAAATTTTTTTTAATGTGGTTATATAAGTTATACCTTCTACTATAAATATTAATTTTAAAGGTAAATATAGTTCCTACATCATGGTATTTTTTTTATAATTTTTAGACATTAAATAAATAATATGTTTTATGACACAATAATGATTTAGTGTTTACCCCATTAATTGGTGATTTAAATAAATGAGATTATAAAAATTAAACAATATCCAAAACATTCTAAATTATTATTGGATGATTATATTTTGATCATGAGTCATATTATCTTCGACTTGAATGAGTTCTGGAACTTTTGAAACCGAAAATAATTATATAATAAAATAATATTTTAAAACATTCTTGAAGAGCCCCACCCACCCTTATAAAAATCCATCACCTCTAGCCAATTTCTCACACCTATCGAGCCCCTAGGCTCATAAACAATATTCCCAATTAATCTCCCTATATCCCTCTCTTCCTCCTGCAAGACTTACCTTAGGCAGAAGGCACTTCAAAGTAGCATTTTGGTTCAATCCAAAGAGAGTTACCCGATTTAAAGGTAACATCTTCTCTTAATTTCTTTTCATTTATTTTACTTCCTCAACCCCCTAAAATCTATTTATTAGTTTATTTTATAAAAACATCAATATCATAAATATACTAGGTTGTTTTATGAAAAATATTTTAACAACACTTACAAACACCTCTATCTAATCGGTATAGAACATAATGTTTCTATGGATGGAGAACTACTGCCTCATGAAACGATGATTGTTCAATATTCTACAACCACGTTTTATGTTGGCCATTATGATGACAATGTAATTATATATGATATTTATTATATATATAATCTTATTTAATTCTATTTTATATCATACCTTTATTCTTTTCATATTTTATATATACAATAATTTCACTTGAGGAAGTGCGGTCAACCGCCCCCTCAAAGGGATATGACTCGTTCATACAATACATGGAACGTATAATGGATAGTGTTAGTGAACTAAGGTAACATATATAAAATATTATATTATTATGGAATAATAATGTATCTATGTATCATTGGTTTTTCTTTCCTTTTAAAATAAAAAAATGAAATATATGTAGTGTTCGTGCGTATGTACAGATTACAGTCTCCATGAACATGATGAGATTAATTCCCCATCGTAACCATTCAAGAATAATTTTCATTTGATTATTAAAAATAATATTTTATAACATAATATTATTCTAGATATGAATCAAATACATCCAATCCATAATAAACACGACTTACGTACCAAAACATACAAAGGAAGACGAATCAGTTAACACCCGAAACAATGATACTACTAAAATATTATTAACAAAGCAATATTAGAAGATAATATATGATATCATATTTATGTATGTAGTTCTTTTATAATTTAATAAAAATTATTTAACTATTATATAGGAGGAAAATTTACCCTCGACCAAGGAAAAGTACTAGGTAAGGGTTAATTTTACAATCTATTTACTTATCCGAGGTTGTTAATATGTAAGTATCTACTTGGACCTCTTTATCATCCACATCCGTTTTTTCTTAAAAATGTATTTCAAAACATTTTTAAAAATTTACTAGTATATGTTTAAAGTCATTTATTCCCTTATTTGATATATATATGTTATGAAACTAATCATTCCGTTATTTTCCAAACAAGGTACTTTATGACCTTTTCGACCACATTAAGGTAAGAATGTCTTTTTAAACTTATGCAATGGGTGTGACTATTTTCTGTCATTATAAAAATGTCAAATCTTCCCTTAAAAGCATATAATAATATTTTCAAAAAAACGATTTATTTTATAATTATATGACTGTTAACTGATTTCAAAAAAGAACGATATATTTATCCCAAATAGTTTTAATTTCATCTATGTCAACATCCTTTGATAAATTTTACACTTGTTTGAAGGAGATTTATTATGATAAAAATAATCGATATTGTATTTAATTTTATCTGATATGTTTGACTATGTATGTGTTATTTTTATACCATTCATGGTTTACGGACAAAGTATTGACATTTCGTATGCTAGTTTTAATACGAATGTTTATGTTATGTTTCAACAATTCATATGAGGAATGTATTGGACTTAGTAAGTTATGGGTGGGGCCCAATATAGCTCCTAGGTGCATCGGTAGGTCTCATGAGACAATTAAATGAGGAATTCGATGAGGCCTTTCCCAAATTGATATATGGTTTTGTCCGAGGCCTTAATCATTTTGAGAAATCTTGGCAAAGTCCTTGACAAAATGTTTCAGAATGTCCCGCATTATACATTCCCTCATTATGAAAATAATATTAATGGATCATGTGGTGATTCGACTAGCTGAATACACATTACTATGTTTTGTTATGACATTATTTACTAAGCTCCCATTCCTTCCATAAAGTGTACAAGTTTGTTATTTGTAAAGGCATGTGTTTTCAATTATTCACTATGCCTAATGTTTATGTTATCATCTGCTGTATTGCTTACTCTTACTGAGTGTTTGAGCTCACCCATTTCTTAGGTTTTATTTTCCTAGGATCTGAATAAGTTAGTAATGAGGGAATTGCATGCATAATCTAGGAGGCTTGGAAGTTTTTAATAGAATAAATCAGTGTTGTAATTATTTTCATATTGTAATGTTGAACTTATGTATGTATCTTGTTTCCAATAGTACTAAACTGATTAGTCTTTTGGGAAAAAATCCCTTGTATCATGCCAATGTTATGTAATTATTCACCAACTCTAGGTAAATAGGGTCAATGCATTACACTCTCTCTAACATAAATCCATTTTATGAATTTTTAAGTGACATAGTGATAGTGATGAAATTTCACTATGATTTTCCATGACAAAAAAATTGTGTAGTGAATAAAATACCCATTTCCTATCAATTATGTTGACATTTAAACACTTATATTTATTTAAATTGGGCCTTATATATATTTATTAAACACTCCTTGATCATGGAATAAAATAATATGATGAATAAATCGATGTTTTATAATCTATGTGACAAAATTAAGCTTGAGAATGAAATGGATATGATGGGTGGACTTAGAATTATAAAGTACACCAATGCATTGGGTATTATTTAGTCTCTTGATACATCATGTTGGGACAATGATTGAACCTGATATTTATTATCCATAGTTTCAAGTAATTTACCCTTATTTTATGCTTTTTAAGTATATAAAGTGTTAGGGAGAGGTTTTAGAGAGTTTGGATGAAGTTTAAAATGTTTTTAGGGAATTTATAAGGGTGAACAGTTGATAAATGGTTTGTGGAGACCATGAAAAACCTATAGGAAACCATGCCCAAGGCGGCATGGGATAATTAAAAGGTGCATAGATATGAAAAATGTTTTTCCAAACCATGCATATACCTAAGAGAAAAAGTAATACATGCGACAATGGTATTTGTAATGGTTGGCACACAGGTTTCTAACGATGTGAGCCAACCATGTAAGGCCTCCCCTTGAGGAAGTAAATGAAACACATTTAGCATATTATTTTCCTAACAGTGTGACTAACCATGCATGGGTTACAAACTAGACCCACAAAAGTGGATCTACGTCGGTTATGTGTTTTAATGCCTCGTTTTCTCCAAAATGTCCTTAACTAGGGATTCTGCTCTCTCAAATGTTGGATAACCTCTTCACATCAGTTTAGAAGCAATTAAAAGGAATTTCTTAGTGCGTTGAATCCAAATTATTGTAGAAATCCATTATTCTTCTTGGTCTTTATATGCATTTCATTAGATCTAATTATCTATCTCTCTTAGTTTCTTTGACCTATGCCCTCTATGGATATATCTAAGGTAGTTGATGCAAAATATGATTAATTTTTTTTAGTGATCAGGTGGGAGATTTAAGGTTGGTTTTTGGAGCTTTCAACCCGATTTCATTAGCATTTGAGTGTCTTATTATGATTTCTACAAATCTTTTAAGGTAGGTGGATCAACTATCAGACCCTCTATTTAAAATATTATATATTGATTTAAAATTCATAGTTTTTCTTGAAATTTATTTTTGAATCCACTGTGAAATGATTGGTAAAAACCGTCTCGAGTGATTATTTAGGGAAATTTGGAAATTTTATGTTTTTTTTGGAAATAGATTTTGGTAACATTATTTTAAAATGAGCATTTTAAATAATTTATTTTTTATATAGAAAATATATTTTAAGAAACATTTGGTTTTATTGAAAAGGTTTGGGTGAACTTGGGTGGGAAAGGTTGTGCGGCATGTGTTCATTTGCATTGGTATGGATAAGGGCATGGGGTACCCCCCAAAGGATGGGGAGGATATGGGCATGAAGTACCCTTGTCAAATTGGTTCACTAAGTGATGCCTTAGTGAATGGATGACTCAAAAATCATGAGTATAGGGTGGTCAAGGTCATATGCATGGTTGAATGTGTAGATATGTGGAATATAATGGGTTATTCCCAAATGGGTTTTATGAATGTTTGTAGAGCATCGTTTGGTGTCTTTCCTTGGAATTTAATATTGTGTGATGAAACTCTTTTATTATGATACTTATTTAGATTGTAATATAACTATTGAGAAATTATTTTATATAAATTGTTTTATATAGATGTGGTAACATGTTCTATCGTAGAGGTGTGAATAGAGAATCCATTTTGGGGAAATCCTACCGAGTTAAATTACTCACCCCTACCTTGGGACTTTGGTGATTTTATACTTATAGTTTATCGGGACACATGAAAAGTTAACATATCACACATATCTAATGGTTCTTAGTGATACCTGGGATATTTGGTGGAGTTGGAGCATGGATATTATTAGATATGTGGAGGTATCATTGTTTTTTAGTTTTATTAGTTTCATATTTTTCCACCATGTACTTGGTTTTTTTGTAGTTTTCTTCAATGGTACTCTTGGTTGATAGTTTTGATATAAATTAACTTTTTGTGTTGTATTTCATTTTTATCATGCATCATGTTATGTTTTATTTAGTTATGGAATGTTTGGTTTGTTGTTTTATTTTTAATGGGAAAAATTTCCATCAATTGTAAATGAATCCCTTTTCATTAACTAGCATACTTTTGTGTCTTTGGGATGTCTCTTAAGGCCAAGTTACATAATTATACCTTCTAAATCCAATTGGGAAGAAGGAGGATGTTATAAGTGGTATTAGTCTTGGACCTTTCAAATATCTTTGGGAACTAGTTGTATCAGTCTTTTTACTTTAAAATATATATTGTGGAACAATAGGTATCTTCCTGTTTAGTCCTTGATAAACAAGTGGTCATGAATTCTGATGGTATCAGTGTTGCAATTTATCCAGGCCCATTCGTTGTGTTTTATTGGTAGAAAGAAGTTGGATTGTCGTAACTTGAGATGTATAGCCTAAAAATTCATAAATAAAATTTTTATGATGAATGTCAAGTTACCCGGGATTTGGTGTAATGTGTAGATTTGTTGAAATTTTTTGGAATTGTTTTCAAATGGGAGATTTTGAAATGGTCATGATTTTTAGATTTTGAAAATGATTTTAATTTAAAAAGCATGTGATATTTTTAAAAAATGTCAGAGTGTGGAAAAAGGTTTAATCTGGAAGGAATTATTGTGATATTGTTCTATGATTTAATTTGAAATGCTAATACATTATTTAACAGATATTGAGAATTATGGAATTTATTATTTTTCTAGAAAATGGTACCTTGTAGGCATCATAGAAACCAACTGGTGGAAGAAACTGAGAATCTGGTTCCACCCGAGCCACAGGTGAACCAACAACAGGTTAAGATTATTTTGTAAGCTATTCAGGTTGTATATAGTGGAACCATCATGGATGATCCAAGGAAAGTTTACCATTACATCCAATTCGATATGTATAATCATCCAATATTTTAGGATGATTATGAACAGTAAATGGAAGAGTTGTGACTGAATAGGATGAATCATATATTCAATTTCATCGGCACACTTTCAGAGTTGAATGTTAATCTAGAGACTTATATACTACAATATCTTGCATGATAGTGGTTTGATTTTACTGTTCCAGGTAAATTTGAACAAAAAATATAATCAGAGGTTTTTTAGGAATTGTATAATGAACAATTCTATTATCATACATTCAAAATTAAAACAATTATATATTTCATCAGCTTGAAGTATGAAAATATTTCTTTCAAGGAGTATGCAACTAAATTTGTTAATTTTGTGTGCTTTCCACTAAAAGTTGCTGCTACTGCATCCTTAAAAGTAATTATATTTTAATCAAGGATAGGATAGGAGATTAAATCAATGATTTCTATGATCTATATTACATATTATACAGAGATGGTCAATAGAGTGATGGTATTTGAAAGGTACATATGTGGAGATATGGGTGGAGGAAGCATGTTTATTCCCATGGGAATGAGTGGGAAATCTAATGATGGGGGAAAGAGGGAGAGGGAACCTATTTCCAAGGTGGGAGCAATAATCAAAATCAGATAAATGGATCAATAAACCTTCCTCTATTACCAAATAGAAAAGAGGTATGTTTCCACTGTGGTTCACTTGACTACACAATCTGAGATTGTATGAAACATCCTAGAGAATTCCACAATTGTAATCATATGGGTCATCTTATGCACTATTGTCACAGTGCTACAATGTCAGGTGTGTAGGATATTTCTCAAGTGTCACAAGCACTGTATGATTCGATGGGATGAGGGAAATAGAATCAATCACATCAGTAGAATAGAGCTAGCTATATTTATTCCAAGAATACCATCACTACTTAGCAAATGAAATCTCAATAGAGGAATAGATAATAATGTGAGGTGAAAAAGCAATTATATGAAGTTGATAAAGTTTTTGTGGATGATCAGTACAAAATATCTATGGTGTGAGGTTTTATTCATTGGGATTCTACCCTAATGAAAGATATTTTTAGACAAGTGAATCACATTCATTTACTGGTTCTTATACTATTGATATCCTCTGTTTAAAAGTTAAGATGATGGCTACTATGAAGAAGCTCCAAAATCCAAATGTTAAAAGGGAGTGCCCAAATATTATTTATAGATAATTTAATATAATTATTGACAAATCTGAGAAAAAATGGTATTTATCTATTCTATAGATTGATGTATATAATATAATCTTAAATATGGATTATTTTACTATGATCAAGGATCACATCAACTATTATACAAGAAGATTCAGTTTTACATCCAAAGACAGAGCCAAACCTATCGTTTGAGGAGGTTTAAGTGTAATGACTGGTGAAATGATATTATTTACACAGAAAGTTGGAATAATCTCTTAACAATTATAAAAATTGATTTAGGCATTGAGAGAAGAGATCTAGAATGGTTGTTTCCTAGAATGGTGGATCCATTTCAAGATGTTTTTCCCAAATATTTCTCAGGGTTTCCACCCATGAGATAAAGGATGTTTACTATTAAAAGATTTATAAGAACCATTTTAATTTCCATTCTATCTTATCATATAGAACCAATAGAATTTAGGGAATTAAAAGTTGAGTTATAAGAGAAGTAAATGAAAGGTTTCATTCATCCAATCATATATGTATGGGTAGTACCAACCTTTTTTGTCAAAAAGATGGATGTAACTCTTTGGGTATGTGTAGATTATCATAATAATAAAAAATTTAAGAAAAATAAATGGTATCCAAATCAACACATTAAAGACTTATAAAATCAATCAAGGGGATAAAAATGGTTCTATAAGATTTACTTGAAATCCGGATATCACCAATTTCCGGTTAAGAAAGAGGATATTCCAATGAAAACTTTCAGGGGTAGATATGGCCATTATGAGTATGTGGTAATGAATTTGAATTATATTAATAAAACAACAGTCTTTATAAAAATTATGAATCATATATTTTAGATATTTCTAGATTTTTTTGTGGTCATGTTTTTGGATAACATATATGTGTATTCAGGGAATAGGGCAGATCATGAGAAAAATATAGTGGTAGGGTTGGGAATAATTAGGGATCATAGTATATATACCAAATTATTAAAGTTTGATTTTTGGATACATGGTGTTATCTACATGGACATGTAATTTCTAAAACAGGTGTTAATGTGGATCTCAAAAAGATAGTGGCTATTATCTCTTGATAACTGCCAAATAATGTCTTCAAGATATAGATTTTTCTTGGTCCATCTAGTTATTACCGAACATTTTTTATGAGTAATCCGGACTAGATTCTCCTATGATATCTTGGAAAAAGAATAATTTTTCCATCCTAGTGGAATGAATAATTATAGAAATATTTTAATTAGTCAGTGGTTTACCTTACATCATGACCAATGTTGATTTACAATACTCAATAAAAGGGTATATGGTTAATTGTGATGCTTTGGGATCAGGGTTGGGTTGTGTTCTCATTCAAGGAGATCATGTTGTCGCTTATGGCTCAAGGCTGTTATGGGTGCATAAGAAGAAATACCCAACACATTATTTGGAGATATCCACTATCTTACAAGTTTTGAATATGTGGTATCATTACCTTTTTTGTTATAAATATTATATGTTCATAGATTATAAGATCTTGAAGCATAATTTCTCACAATTGGATTTGAATCTGAGACAAAGAAGATAGACAGTGTATCTTGAAAATTATTTCATTGACTTTATGCATACACCAAAAAAAGAAAATTTAGTGGTAGATACCTTATGTAGAATGTAATATGATCCGTTGGAAAAAATAATCCTTAGCTGAGTGGTAGCTGATGTCTGTCCTAAATGACATGCACCTGGAATGTGAAGACGGAGGTGATGGAGTAGTTTTATTTCTAGTTTTGTATGTTCCAAATTTAGTGGATATGGTTAAAGGGGTATAACATATGATGAAGAATGTGTGTCTATAATTTCAAAAAATCAATGGTGGGGATTCCATTGAGGGATGGAAGATGAATGAGAGTTCAGTGAAGTGGTTTAAGAATTGGATAGTTTTACATATGGGTGGTCAGGAACAACTTCTTCATACTTACCACCATTCAAGATGGGATATCAATCAAGGAATGAAAAAGATGTATAAGGAAATGTAAGAATATTTTTAGTGGGTTGGTATGAAAAGGATGGTTGATGAGTTTGTTTCAAGACACATAACTTGTCAGAAAGTTAAGGAAAATAATTAGCAATAGGAAAGTATATTGTAGTATTTACCTATTCCAATTTGGAAATGAAAGATGATAGATTTATATTTTGTAACTGGTCTCCCAATAATGGTTCAGAAATAATATTCCACATGGGTGATAGTGGATTAGATTACAAATTCGGATCATTTCATTTCTATTCATTAATATTACATGGTGGAGGACTTGTAAAAATATATATCCCAGAAGTGGTAAAGAGACCAGGAATACCAGTTTCAGTCTTATGGTATAGAGATATGAGGATTACATTTGATTTTAGAAAATCCTTATAGAAACCCCTTGGGACTTAGTTGATTATGAGTACAACTTACCATCCTCAGAAAAACAGATAATCTGAGCTGCCGCTAAAAATGTTGGAAGACATTTTACATGATTGTGTAACGAATTTTGGTGGATATTGGGAATAACATGTACTGTTATTGGATTTATCATATAAAAATAGTTATAAATACATGATACATAGAGATCCTTTTGATTAATTTAATGGGGATCCATGATGTTTGACAATTTGTTGAGTGGAAAAATGTGAGACTTCACTGGTAGGGATGAGCCTTTTCCGAGAAATAATGGAGAAGATTTAATTCATCATAAAGGGATGGAGATGGAAGAGAGTTGATATAAATTTTATGTGTATCATTATCAATGCCGATTTTAGTTCAAGGTGAGAAATCATGAGTTCTTGAATATCTATCCAAGGCTTGGAAATCAACATTTTGGGAAGTCGGGAAAGTTATATCCTCAATACATAATCCCTTTTGAGTTACGTGAATGGTTTGAGAGGTGGAATATCAGTTGGCATTGCCACCATGGTTCTATTTAGTGAATAATGTGTCTCATAAATCTCAGTGAAAAAATTATTAGCATGATCTTAATCATCTGATTTAATGGGATCACATTGACCTAGATCTAGATGCTTTTTTTGGTGCACATGCTAGTGTTGAATGTGGATAGGTAAGAGAAAGTATTTCATGGAAAAGCATTGTTCTAGTGTACGTTTTGTGCTAACATGGTCACATTTAAGAAGAGACTTCAGAAAAAGAGAAGTAAATGAAATATAAATGGCCACAAAACATTTAGAGAAATGTTGGTTTTCTAATTTCTTAGGATGGAAAGACCAATGATGGGGATAATTTTATACCACTAGTTTAAAGTGAACACTATTTTAGTATTTTCATGTATATAATGTGTTAGAGTGAAGTTTGGGAGAATTTAGATGAAGTTTAAAATGTTTTTGTATATTTTATAAGGGTAAAAAATTGGTTTATTATTTGTGGAAGTAGTGAAACACCTATATAAAACTGTTCATAAGTAGTCAGAGGTTAAGGAGAAGGCACATAGGCAGGCACATGGTTTGTTCAAGCTGTATGACCACCTATGATAAACCATGCTACATGGGACAAGGTGCATTTATACTATTGAAACATGGTTTTATAACCATTCTAGACAAATTTGTGATTCATCCCCTTGAGTTAGTAGCTGATAAAAGATTATTTCACGGTTTTCCCAAACGAGCAAATGATCATTCATAGGTTAGAAACTAGATCCACAAAAAAGTTAATCTAGGCCGATTTTGTGTTTTAATGCATAATTTCCCCCCAAAATGGGTCTAACTCAAGTTTTCAATATCATAATGTTTTTATAACCTATCTCCATTGGTTTGTAAGTTATGTAGAAGCATTTACTCGTGCATCAAATCTATATTCTTGTGGAAAGTCATTGTTCTTTGGGGTTTTCCATGGATTTCATTAGATATACATCTCTATCTCTCTCAGTTCCATAGATCTATATCCTATTTGTATAGAACTAAGGTATTTATAGAAAAATATGATCATATTTGGACTTTCAATGATAAGTGAAGAGATTTAAGGTGTGTTTATTGAATTTTAAACCGATTTCATAAGAATTTGAATTCCATTTTCTATTTTCACCAAATCCTTTGAGTTAGGTGGAGTCAGTCTCAACTCCTATTTTTAGAATATTATAGATTTATTTGAATTTAATTATTTTTATTATAATTTATTTTTAATCCTTTGTGTAATGATTATTAAAAACCCTCTTGATTGATGGTTTGTGGAAATTGGGAAATTTATTGTTTTGTTGGATAGAGATCATGGAAACAAGATTTTAAAATGATGGTTTTAAAATAAATGATTGTTTTTTATATAAAAAATTAGTTTTAAATAAAAAAGATCAGTTATTGCAGCTGTTTGTGAACACTTGGGTTTTCGTGGTTGTGTGGAGTGTGTTCATATGTATTGGGATGGATAAGGGAGTAAAGTACCCCCATCGAAAGGTTGGAAAATATATGTACATTAAGTACCCCCATTAAGGTGGTTCAATAAGTGACAAATTAGGGAATGGATGAATCACCACCCACAAGTATAGGGAGGTCGTGGTTTCAGGAATGGTTGGATGCGTGGATATGTGGAATAGTATGGGTTATGCCCAAATGGGTTTTATGTATGGTTTTAAAGCATTTTTGGTTTATTGTCATGGAATTTGATACTTCTTAAAAAAATGTTTTATTATGGAACTTGTTTAGATTGAGAAATAATTTGTTTAGAATGTTTTATATAAATTTCCTTATATAAATTTTATAAAATGTTCTATCATAGTTTCATGAGTAGGAAATATATTTGGGGAAATCCTTCTATGTTTTATTACTCACCCCTGCCTTGTCACTTTGGTTCTTTTGCATATAATTTTTATTGAAACACAAGAAAAGTTAAATTATCACACTTCTCTAATGGAACTTTGTTATACATTGTATGTTTAGTGTATTTAGATCATGTAGCTTGTTGTATATTTGGATTTATCATTATATTTATGAATTTTGGGTTTCATAGTATTCCACTATGTATTTGTTTGTTTTGTAGACTTTCGTTGTGGTACTCTTGGTTGTTGGTTTTGATATAAATGATAAGATTGAGTTGTCTTTCAATTTTTTCATGAATCATGTAGTTTTTTATTTGGATATGTAATGTTTGGTTGGTTTTTTTATTTTACGTGTGGAAATATTCCCCCAATTATATATGATTCCCATGGAATTATTTTCCGGCCGTTGGAATCTTATGGATGTCTCTTAAAGTCATGTATTATCCTTCCACCATCTCAAGCCAATGAAGAAAAAATGGATTTTAACAGATTCATTTATGGTATTTTTTTACATTATTATGTCTTGAAATTTTCCCTTTACCTATATTTAAGATGTAATCTTTTAATTAGATTATACATTTCCCATGTTTTCTTTATGTTATCTTGATATACGATGCCTTATTATTCATGTTTATGATTCCTACTCCTTTTATGAAACCCTGATATTCCAATTATAATAAATGTATCATTCCCTTCATGTTATTCCATGATTATTACCTTAAGGTTATTTATATCTCACTCCTTTATTATCTCTGTCCCTAGGTTATTCAATATAGTTTTATGAGCGAGAATGTTATGGACGTTTTCAATAAAGATGAAATTTTTACTTTTTTAAGTTTTTATGTAATGTACCTATTTAAAAAAAACGACTTACTGATCTTACAAGTAAAATTGCATGTAACTTTATGTAATTAACCGTGAATTAATATTATATAAATATTTGGGTTTTCATAGTTGGTATCAAAGAGAGGGTTTAGTTATATTTGGGATTAGGATTAGAAAACTCCAGTGAATGCCTTAGGGATAAGACTAAGTATAAGAAAAAATAATTATTTTTTTGAAGTATATATTTAGTGTTTAAACAATAAAATAAATCCATATCAAGATACTATAAGTGTTTTTGGCTCTATAATGTATTTACATTGGGGTAAAACCCAAAAACACCACGTTGAGCTAGACTCGACTGTGAACTAGTGCATGACAACGAGCCTTGTGGCGCACCTAGTATGACACTCCAAGGGGATATTATTTGTTAATTCACAAACTTAGTACAAACCATTATAAAGGAAAACAATTTCCATAAGTTTAAATGTTAGGAAATAGATAATAGAGAACATATATTAAAGCCTAAAAATTCATATGTTAAGGAACAAACATCATTTATAATTTATCCCTTTACAATCACTTCTGATGAAGTGGTGTTCAATTTATCCATAAAATATTTATGGCGTTTTTTCATTTAATTTCTTAATAGCATGTTCTACACAACATTTTATTATTTTTTGATGTTAGTTTTCTCTTCTATGCATATGTTTTTAATTCCCAATAAATTTACTATACCGAGAAACCTACTTATCTGATGACCTTCAAACTTCCATTTCCCTCTTTTTAAGAGGATGATTTATTAACACTTTTTATGATTAGGGTTTTATATAAATATATATTCAAGTGTCCAAAAATTTCCTATTGAGTCAATGTTTAAATTTAGAAGACGTAATATATTAAAGGGGGGAAGAATGCAACTTCTTGTGTTTTTAAAATAGAAAAATATGTTCGTTAATATATGTGATATGAAACATCGAACCCAAAAAAATGATTAATTTAATATGAACATTTTAAACATTCTATTAAATTCAGGAAATTATTATGATTATCTAATTTATGATATATATATATGTATATGTCTTAAATAGATTGTTAAATTCTTAGTAAATAATCAATCAATTTTGGTAATGTCTTTCTATTATTAAAAAGATTTTTTCTTCAAAGAGGTTTTTTATTTATTTTCCTAAAAAAGTATTATTATTATTTTATAAAAAATTAAGAAAATTTATATGATGAAACAGACTCTATTTTTCGTATCATCATATCAAAAATATCTTGTGGTGAAAATTTTATATTTTTCTAAAAATATATATTTTAGTGAATTGTGAAAATAAGATTTTAATATAAAATTTTCCTTTATTTTTATAAATGAATTAATTTAAATGTAAAATTATTCTTTTAATTTTATTTCAAGTTAAAAACCGTATTATTTAGTTATATATAATTAATTTAATTTAAATCATCTTTCTACTGAATTTTAATACAAGATTATTTTTTTGATTAAAAACACATTTTTCTAAAAATAATTTAAAAATAAATAATGTTTCTCCATTATAAATATTAAATTAACCACTAATAAAAATGGATTAAACAAAATTTCTTGATTAAATATCTATATTTATGAATGTAAATTTATATAATGATTATTATCTGTTATATTATTAAACTAAAATGGAATTTTCCTTAAAAAATGTATTTTTCCGAAAACCACATTCCATCATGCTTATAGAGGATACACCAAATTAAATTACTCCTCCCATGTGAAATGATTTTGATAAAATGGATTTCCTTTTTGGAATTATCATAATTAATATTTGGTAAAAATTTCAACTTTGTTTTTGAACAATAGGAATTATAACAATGGTAAATATTAATTACCATGGTAAAAGGAAAATAGGTTAAATATTGGTAAAAATAATTTAACAAAGAATAAAAAAAAGTAATCCTAATAGTATGAATATTAGTATATAATTTTCATTGAAGTGAATATTATATTTTTTATTTTTTTTACTTTATATATGATTAAAAATTTAGTTTGATAAAAATTATATTTTAATATGATAAAATAGAAATAATATTTTTCGTTAATATTCAAATTCAGTTAATGATTTTTTTTGATTAATTGGATTAATTTTTAAATAAATATTATTTTCATAAAATTTTATTATTAAATAAATCTTATTTAATATAAACATTATTATAAATTTTATAATGTCAAATGTAATTTTTATAAGGGTTCAAAAAATTTTATTGTCAAAAAACCCAACATTTCTCAATATATGAAAATAAATATTTTTAAATTGAAGATTCATATATTTATAAAATTATTTTTATAACATGAATATTATTTCTAGAATCATAATGTTAAAATTATCCTATGGTGTATTTTTCCTAATTTCCCGAGACAGTCAAATTTCTGAGAAAAAATTAAATACAATATAAATATACAGTATGTATTATGACATCATAATGACACAAAAGTGAAGTAATAAAAACTATAAAGGGTATACTTGAAGAACTATATGTTTTCCATTTTAATTAATATGATTTTATGTTTTTATTAGTTTTATGAATCCTTTATGAAATTTTGAAAACCATTAATATATTTAAAGGTTTTAAATTCATTTATTTAAGAGTGTCCAAATAAAATAATGGAAAAACATAAAAAAATTATAAAACAAGGGTAAAACCAGGGGAATGATTTTTGTTTTGGTTATTTTATTACATAGATTAAAAAACCTATATTTTAGAAATAATAAAGAAATACCTACTCTTTTCTTATATAAACCCACCAAATATCCAACTTACCTTCACTGAAAATCCTTGGAGAACATCCTTACATTACCCTCCCCTTTATGGATCTATCTCAAGGATTACCAAATCTCTTAAGAAGCTCCTCCCAATAATTTTGAATCAGACACTCATGTAAGAGATTCTGTCATTCTCTTCTTTATTAATGTTTCTTTATTATCTTATGCCACTTATTTATAATTATTAATGTTGGGATATGTATTTACATGAACCTATTAGTGCCTATTTTATGTCCAAATTATCATCACCCCCTTCTCTCATTAACCCATTTTACACATTTTTAACTGACACCATTATGATGTCGAAATTTCCCCAATATTTTCGATTCCAAATAAAATGTGTTGTGAATACCATACCCATTTCCTATCAAGGGTGTTCAAATTTATACACATATAATTATATTTTTTGGTAATTAAATGTATTTATTACACAATCCTTTATATTGGAATAAAAAAATATGTTTAACAAATCCATGTTTTATGATCTATTTGGCATATTTAAGAATGATAATGAAATGAAAGTGACAGATGTGACCATAATTATACAATGCTCCAATGCATTGAGTAATGTTTAGTCACATGAGGCTTTATGTTGGGAAATAGAGTAAACATGATTCCTTTATGGTAATTTTTATATTATTTTTTCTTAAAAGTTAGCCTCGCTCTATGTTTTTGATGTAGTGTTTTAATTTGTAGCCACATTTCCCTTTTTACCATTATATTATCATTCTATATCACACCTTATTATTCATGTTTATGATTCTTACTCTTTTTATTCCCAATTGATATGCCTATTGTTTAACATGTATTACTATATTAATTTTATTCCATATTTATTCCACTATCAAGATTTATATCTCTCCGCTTTCTTATGTATGTCCCCAGGATATCCCATGAATTCTTAAGTGCGATAATGTTACAGATGTTTTTAATAAAGAAGATGTTTTTCTAATTTATGTTATTATGTAATGTACCTAATTCCCAAATAAAAAAGAATTATTGATCTTAAAAGTTGTATTATGTGTAATTTTACATAATAAATCAATAATTAATTTAAAATAACGAGTATTGTTTTCACACAGTATATTGATGTCCACCAACCCTCCGCTGGGGTTCATAGTTCTACAAGAATTTAGTGTGGTGCCACCGACTAGCCAAAGAGATCCAAAGTTAATATGGTGAACCTTATGTGGGTGAGTTTGGTATGTGAAATATCATAGTTATTTTTATTTTAATCTTTGTATAAATTCTAATATATAAAAATAAATCATATTTCAATCGTAATTATATTAGAGTTCCTATTGAGGCTAATGTTTCCCTTTTGGACTCAGAACATCATGGATCAATGTGCATATTTATTCTTCTAGTGTCTTATTCTATGTGTATTCAAGATATTTTTATCATTTATCTTTCCCACATGTATATTTGACCCTAAATTCTATGTAATTTTTTTTCATAATTTTGTTTTTAAGATTCTGATTTAAAGGTTGCGTTTTTTATGATCATTTATTGATTTATTCTCTCCCATTGTCTCACCCCATTTATGAATCCTCTTTTGGATATTTATGTTAATTTTATTTGAGGTAGGTGGATTCATAAGGAAATTCCTATTATTTTAAGCTATTATTTACTTCTTAATTATAAATAGATTTTGAAATCATTATTTGAGAATTTTGATAAATTATTTTTTAATGGAATGGTAATTGTTATGAAATATATTTCAAAATGGATTTTGAAATATTGTGTTGATTTTAAAAAAATGATATTGAATTGAAATTAGTGATATAAATAATAATTTTGATGATTAATTTTAAGAATAAATGTCATGTTTTCTATTTGAAATAAAAAAAAATTATTTGAAATGAATGAGTGTATGATGAAAACCATTCAATGTAGTTTTTAAAAATTAATTTACATGTTTTGAAACTTGAATTTTGAGATGATTTAAATAATTTAAAGAAATTATTTTATATTGATAAAAAATTTTATTTCCTCTAGCATGATTGATTTTGTTAAATCACATGGGATCATATGTACTTAGGTAGGAAGAACACATTCTTTTCATGTATTATCTTTACTTATAAACAGATTGATATTTAAAATTATGACTATAAATATTTCGGGTAGGGAGTTCATTCTTTAGGGTGATCTCTTATTAACCTATTCTTATGGATATAGGGAAGTGTGTAAACACAAGGAATCATATTTCATTTATATGTGTGAGAATACCATTATTAATCTCACCATATGCCTCTTAAACATGGTTCCATAATTATAAAGGGTTTATACATTCCATTGTTTCATTAAAATAATTATTCAATTATATTCAAATAGAATTGATTATTCATTTTATTATAATGATTCTTATAAATATCCATATGGATAGAAATAAAAATTTGAACATGTTTTATAATATCCATTTAAATTTTTTAAAAACTATGTTTTGATATGAACTATGAAAATATTTACATTCAATGTTTTTTTTAAAATTAATCATACTTTGTTTTTTTAATATGGAATTCTTATTGAATACTTTGTGATACCTGACTGGGTTTTCGATCACACACTAATATTTCATTTTTGTTTTCTCATTATTTTACTATTATAGATCTATTAGAAGGTGGAAAAATATTAGAGGTGGTGGGTGTTCTTTGTTAGGGGGACCTTGGGTGTTGGAAGTGACTAGAGGATCATGTGATCCACTTATTATCAAAAGATCTTATGATGATTTATTTGACGGTCTTATGTGATTACTTTGGATTACATACCATTTTTTGTTACTTGTATCTTTTTTTCAGGATTTTATCCTATGTAGTGTTTGGCATACAGATGATTTATTGATTTATAACCATTTCTTTTTTATAATTGGTTATTCTTATAGAGAAATAAATCCGTCTTGTTTTTATTAAATGCATCCTAAGAAGTTAATAGCATGTGGGGATTAGAAATTCTATTTGGGCCATGTCAAGACTAATTTTTTTATCATTTAGGTAGGTTATCTAGGTCAGTTCATGACAATGAGTCATCCAAATCTACCTCCTAAGAATCCATCAAGATATGGTAGGGGTGTATCCAAAAATGACATACATCATAGAAAAAATAAATAATAAATACTCAACCCATTACCTCATGAAAACCAATATAAATCATGAATTCAATCTCAAAATTCTAAAATAAAATATACTTTATAACCGAGATATTCTGTAGAATCTAATTTTGAAAAGGATTACAGTCATTCTAAATACCCTTGTTTTTCACTCTTTATAACTAATATAAGAAAATCCTCTTTCACTATTAATATTTTTATCAAAATCTAATATTAAAAAAATTGAAGATAAACAAATATTTTAAAATTTCTTGAATGAATTTTTCATAAACTATATATGATGACCTAAAAATTCCAAAAAACCATACATTAATATTAAAATAATATTTCATAAAACCAATCCTTATTTATTAAACTAATAATTTTTTAAAACATTCCTTTTTGATGAAAATAAAATTTTAATGAAGCATACACAAAAGTTCTCATAGAAAATAGTTTATTAATTTATTCCCCAAAACATTAATAACTTGTAGAAAACATATCAGTCTATAATAATTCAAAAATAAGGAAGAACAAAACAACATAAAATTTCAAAAGAACTAAAATTTCAAAATTCTGAAAAAGTTTTAGTAAGTCATAATTTCGATGCATGATCTAGAAAAGTTTTCACCAACCATGTGAATTTCACATGAGGATTTTCTATCATGTCATATATGGTGTTGGAATGACTTAGTATATTATACATAATATGTTTGAGACCTTATATTCCTTTTCAAATTCCAATTTCATCATCAAAAAATATAAACAATAAAACAATCATACAAATAACAATAAAAATAAAAAAAATAAATTCAATGCCTTTTTAGAAACAAATTTAAATTTGAGATATGACCACCCTAGAAATCTCTGAAAACACTTATTTCATCACTAGAATGTCGTGATCAGGAACACACCCATGATCTACCTCTTGAGTGTTGATAATCCTATTTTTTATACTAGAAACCCTATAAAAAATCCTTTGTATGATACCATTTTTTCATGAACAAACCCATATACCCCTATACCAGGAACGTGATCCAACCTATGATATAGCCTGAGGTTTGTTCATGATCACTCTATTCTGGTGAAAAGTTCATGGGTAACAAATAAAAACCCATAGAAAACGTTTCACATGATGAATAAATAAAAAAATAACTCCCAACCAATAATATGGAATCACCATTCCTTATATTTGATGTCCATGCAATGAATTAATTTTTTTGGAAATAATCATCAGAATAAATATATAATAAGGTGGAATAAAATTTCCATATAAAAAATAAAATCAAATAAAAAATACGTCCATATGAATAGAAAAATTAATAATACACGATAAAAAACAATAACTTGGATGTGGTTGATACAACGATGATTCCAAAAGAAATACACAATAGAAAAATATAGTTTCAACCACAAATATACTCATTAAGGTGAATTATATTAACTTTCTTCCTCCAACAGTCAAACAAAAAATCCGTAGTGTAAATGATGTATCGAAGAGGGAACTGGATAGACCTATAATATCATAGCTGTATGAAAAATATTCCTAGAATATATCCTCTACAGAAAATACATAAAAACTATTAAAATAAAAACATTTCTTTCATGTTTGAAATATATTTATGAAATGATCTTGAAATTTCCATTTATAACAAAAAAAATGTCACTTTTATTTGAAAACAACATTAATTATATCATAATAAGATTCATTTTCCAATTTATAAGGATATCTAATATTTTTTAATGAATATGTAATGATAAAAAATTGAGTAAATTAGTTAATTTTTTTTGGAAATAAACATATAATATATAATGACTAATTATTTTTTCATAACATCAAATGAAAAAATATAGGTAAGGCATAAAAATATAAACAATGACATATAATTAGATAAAACATGAGCATTATGGTAATTGAGGGTCCCTTAGGATGACCTATTATAGTATTAACATAATCACTATTTTTAAAGACCAATTCCAGATCGCAAAAACCATCCAGAAAACACAATTTACCATACCTTGATTAACCAAGGGGAAACTTCCTAATTAGATAAAATATCAAATTATAACCACTATCTATGATAAATAATTAATCATTAGTGAAACAATTTTTCAAACTCTTTCCACCTTTTTAGATATGGATTCATAGAAAAAAAATGTATTTGAGAGAATCGACCCTATTAGCTATATAATAATATCAATTGAAAATAAATCTCAACCATACCTCAAAACAACCTTCTTTAAAAAATCCTATTTCAAGTATTCTAAAATAATATAAACCTCCCTGTATAGAGAATCCATCACTTGAATTCATAATATCAAAATTTAAAATTTATCATTATAAAAAACGAGGTGCATGTTATAAGGGATAAAATCCTTAGAAAACCACCTTTTAAAGGTGGCAACCACAATTAATGATATATTTTAAGAAAACGTTACATCAAACACTTTTGAAACAAATTAATATATATACCATAAAATCTATAACATTTCAATGTAACTCAAACCCTATTAATGGCCCAGGTACACCTTTATGAAAATACTCTAAATGATTAAAATATATTCGCATAATGGGAAAATTCCTTTAAAATATCTAAATGATAAATTTCTCCATCATTTAGTTTTCATGGAATTTAAAAACATATTTATTATTTAGAGTCAAAAGAAAAATACTTTTACATTTCATGAAATTCCATGAAAAAATATTTTTTTGGAATGAATCATTTAATATACTTAATAATTTTTTAAAAAAAACCCATAAAAGACATTAAAACCCATCAATAATTCATGATTTTAAATTTAAATTCTTATAAAAGGATAAAACTACCTTTCATATCAATACTTTTATAAAATGAGTTGTAAATAGAAAATTACAAGGGTAAAAAAGATCTATATAGTCAAAAGGTATCCTTATGAAACATAAATTCAATATATATCCAATTAAAATCTAAAAAGATAAAAATCATAGGTTTCTAAGACCCTACTAGGGAAATAAAAAGGAGAAATAGGAAAGAATTTTGGAGTTAATGTAACACCCCAAGATTCCAGAGTATGCTTCGCTTTGAATAATACAATAGCTTGCGCTGTACGCAACTTCATGTTTTAACCCACCACGACCAATCAAACTAGTTGTTACGAATAGTAATACCCACTTTTTGAAAATATATAAATTTTATTTTTCAAAATGGATGTCATTTTTTGGATTCAAAATATCCAAATTGGCTTAGGGTGAATTTTTGGTATTTTTCTGGTAACATTCAATTTTTGATGAACAGTGAAAAACAATGAATCATTATTTAAAACCAACTTTTTATTTGAATAATTAGTTATTTTATTTAGATTTATGTCAGGCAAAAATAGATACATAATACCTATATATGTTTTATATAATTCATTGGAGTCATTTTATAATAATATTAGATATATAAAATTTTATAGAACTTTTACCTACTTTTACCCACCTTCTAGGCGCAATTGAAATTTTACAGAAAATGTAATTTTACCGCTTCTATGAATTGAATTTCAAAAATCACAGAGACATAGCTGACATCATTATGTTAAATGTGTTTCAATAAGATGAAAAGAATTTTTGGTGAATAGTAACTTTTGACTTCGATTTACCATGGTTAAAAGTAAATTGGGTAATTAAAGGTAAAAAATGATGTAAAAATTACCCTAACACATGTCCCAATTCTATTTGATAAGTGTATTTCGACCAAAATAAACCTTAGGAAGAAAATATGATCATTTTGGTCCACTTGGATTAGATTAGTACATTAATAATTATATTATTTAAAGAAGTGTTGAAAGTGTTAAATTCAAAGTTTAAGAACTAAATATTTTTAATATAGGGTTATACATAATACAAATTCGATATAAATATTCATTATAAATATAAAAATATTTCATAAATAATCATATTTTATTTATAATTTTTTGGGACTAAATAATTAAATTTATTTATGACACAATGATTATGCAATAATTACCTTATTAATGAAAGATTTAAATAATTGATATTATAAATATCAAAATAAATGTATATTTAGACTTCTGATTAATTTCACTAATTTTATAGGTCAATATGACATGTTATTGTTTAATAAATAAATTTTGTATGAAGTGATGAATTTTTTATGACTTTCAAAACCAAAAAATCCTAAATAGTTTCAAAATTGACGTAAATGAGTTTAAGAAAAAACAATATTATTAATTGATAAAATATTAAGGTTCGTCCAAAGAACTTAGATAAAGTTAGATATATCAATAATGAACCACTTGGGGTTATCTTGGATTTTATAGTATGTTTATTTACAATTTATGATAATAGTACAAGAATACATGGTAAAAGTTAAACTATTTAACTAAGAGTTAAATTTAAAAGATAAGGTTATTATGGTGACCTAAACTTGTCTAAAAGCAATTGGGTGAGATTATTTCTACACAAACCTACCTTATACTCTAAATAAATCATTTTGGAGCCATTATAAACTGATTATAATTGTATAAAAAAATAATATTTCAGGATCTTCCAATAGTGACCCTCACCTATCTTATAAAAGGGTACTTCACCTTATCTAAAAATCACACAGCCAAAAACATTTGACTCAGCCAAAACCTTCTCAAATATCCTCCCAAATACCAAAAATTCTACCTAGAGTCCTTAATTTGATCATAAATACATCTTAAGGAGCCCTTTTTATCAACTCAAAAGGAAACACCCAAAGAAGAGGTAATAATTTCACCACCTCTTCCAAAGTTCTTTTCTACTTCCACATCTTATTTCATTGTGGTTTCCATAAAAAAAATAATAAATTTAGTACCTTATACATACTGTGAAGTTATTATAAATATGGTATAACCATATTCATTATTCTATTCATCCTATGAATAAAAATTCACCATATCTGTGTACGTATGACTTACCGTCTCCACGTCGTGGTGTAGTTTGTTATTCAAACACTTCATTATTTGTATGGTTATAATAATGAGTATAAATATTGTAAATAATAAATATAACATGTTAAGGATTCTGTATATATGATATTCCATCCAATTACATATGATTTACCCACCAATAGAATGATATTATCGCTCATGTGTACGTACGGATTACCGTCTCCATGAATGCGATGAAATTGATTCCCCATCATAAGAATTCAAGAATAATTTTCTTTTTATGACTAAAAATAATTTTTAGGAAGTTAATATAATTCTAGATATGAATCAAATACATCCTATCTATAACAAACATGGGTTATATAACCAAGAATATAAAGTAAAATGAATCAGTTAACACCCGAAACAATGATACAACTAAAATATTATTAACAAAGCAATATTCGAAGATTATATATGATATAATATTTATATATGTGGTTATATTTTAATCTAATAACAATTATTTAACTATTATATAGAAGGTTAACTTACAATATATCATGGAAAAGTACAAGGTAAGGGTTAATTCTACATTATCTTCATTATCCAAGTTTGTTTGTATGTGAGTATCTATTGGGACCTCCTTATCATCCACATTCGTGTTTCATGAAAATGTATTTCAAATCATTTTTTCTTTTTTTTAGAATATGAGTTAAACACATTTATACCATTGTTTTAATTTTTATAAAATAATTATAATGGAATCGTTCTGTCATTTTCCAAACAAGGTCCTTTTCAACTATTTCGACCAGATTAAGGAAAGAATGTTTTTTAACTTATATGGTGAGTGTATTTATTTTCTGCTGTTATAACATCTTTGAAGCTAAAAATAAAATATTATAAGAATATTTTCAAAATAAATGGTTTCTTTTATAATTATGTTACTTTTAAATTATTTAAAAATAGAAAGAGATATTCCTCTTAAATAGTTTTTATTTCATCCATGTCAACATCCTTTGATGGATTTTACACATGTCTGAAGCTGATTTATTATGATACAATCTTCCATATTGTTTTGATGTTTTTGTGATATGTTTGAATGTGGATGTGTTTTTTTATACCATTCATGGTTTATGTTTAAATTATTAACATTTTTATGCTAGTTTTAATAAGAATGAGTATTTATTGCTTCACAATTTTCACATAAGGAATGCATTGGACTTAGTAAGAGATGGGTGGAGACCTATATAGCTCCGCGATGCATCGGTAGGTCTCATGAGACAAACTAGTGTCTCAAAACAAGGCCTTGATAAAATCTTATTTGTAGTCTGGAAACGAGGCCTTTACTATATGGTTATGATGTCCGACATTATTCATTCCATAATTATGAAATTGGATTTTGATATTACATGTGATTATTCGACTAGTAGAATATCCACGTGAATAAGTAAATGGAATAATATGATTTATCTTTTCCACATTATGATGAATTTTATGTTTAAAAGTCTTGTCATTAATCTTATACATTGCCTTAAATGTTTATGTTTATTTAGGAAAGTTTTTGCTATATTGTTATCCATACTGAGCACCTGAGCTCACCCCTTTCTATGTTTTATTTTTCCCAGGATGTGAAGAAGTATATCATGATTGAATTGCAGGGATAGTCTAAGGGTGATGAATGTGTTAAAAGGTGACACAATGTTGTTGTTTTTTATTTCATAATGTAATGTAAAACTTATTTTTGTATCTAGTACTTCCGAGGCTACTAAATGGATCAGTCTTTATTAATTTGATCCCTTGTGATCATGCCAATGTTAAGAAATAATGCACCAACTCTAGGTAACTAGGGTCAGGGCGTTACAGTTGGTATCAAATGAAGTTTATTACAAACCTTGGAAATTAGATTTAGAACAACATTGATTAGAAAACCTTATACTAAGATATAATTTTAGGATTAGTATAGAAGAAATTCCTATAATTTTGGTAATGTAGAGATTTTTTGAGTTTTCCAAGAAATAAATCCCTTTCTGGATATAAAAAGGTAGAGGCGGCTCTGGGACAAATGTACCTAAGACTGAAAACTCGAAAAAGGAGTTTCTGGCTTGACCTAGGGTATCCTGGTACATGACAATGGGCCTTACTGCACTCTTGGCAATGAAAATCCCAGGGGATATGCTTATGATTATTCAAATTTTCTTTACAAACCATTATTAAAGATTTGTGAGTATATACCTGCTCAATGAAAACATTTTCATGATTTCGAATCATATCCATAAATTGTTCGAGTTATGTTAAGTGTTTTATAAGTTTGAAATTATGTATTGCGATTCATAAACTAATCTAGTGTATGCCATTATTTATAAATGAATCCTAGTGTAAAGAATGGAAACTGTATCAATGCATGTAATACATGTAGGTATTTTTGTACTACTCAAGAAAATTATAGTAGAGCTGGTTATGCAACAGGTGCTGATCAGCTTATCACCATACCAGGACAACTCACTTAGGTTATGAATAATAACCTTACCCGTATGGAGCACCCCTATCCACTACATATAGGATAAATGTTAGACCTCTTCATGAGGAAACAACTACCAATACTCAATGAGACTACAAATGCATTTGTTTCTGATCAATGGATATGTTCCTTAGTGAAAATATTTCTTGATTTGGGGAGTAGTGAAAGGGAAAATGTTTTCATGGTAGTTTATCACCTCACGGGAGAGGCCGATCAATGGTGGTAATTAATTCAAAACACAATGGAGGATGAGGTAGTATAAAATATGGAATGGAGGGAGTTTAAAGAGATTTTCATAGAAAAATACTTTCCTCGTGACCATCAGGCAGATATGGAAAGACAATTTCAAAGTCTGAGGAAAAAGGTGGAAGAGATTATCACAAAGTATGAGGAATACATTACAAGGTAAGAAAGACATGTAGAAGATTATATATGTACCCCAAGGAGAGAGATTGACCAATTATTTGATGGGTTAAAACAATTTCTTCGTCGAGCATTAGTATCACAAAAATTCTAATCATAAGAAGATATTTTCTGATGGGCTATTAAGAAATAAAAGGAATTATCTATGTATTACAAATTTAAAGTGAAACAAGAGAAGAAGAGATATGTTTAACACTTTGGAAATAGAAATAAGGATAAAAAGGATAATTTTGAATTTCTATCCTGCGTTAAATTTGGGAAAAAACCCCTGGTACTTTCTTGAAGGGAATGGGAGTCTGTTACAAGTGTGGTGAAAAAGACCATCAAGCTCGTGATTCTAAGGGAAAGAAAGAGGATGTCAATGATGAATGCTACAATTTTATAGGAATGTGGAATTATGAAAATGATTGTCCTAAGTTCTAGGGAAACTTACCTCAGAAATGGGAAAGGGAGAAAAGCCAAGCTTATGCGATCACTACTGCTGAGGTTGAAGCTCTGAAAGGCATAGCGGAAGGTAATTTAATGGTTTCCTCTAGTTTATCAATGCTTTATTTGATTTTGGATCATCACATTATTTCATATCTTCCTAGTTTTCTAAAAAAGTTAGATATTTCCAAATTTATTTTACAAGGGATTTTTCAATCAAAACTCTAAAGGGAAGTATCATTACAATAATGTTTTGGGAATCAGTTCCCATTAGAGAATATAAATGTTATTTATATTCTAATCTCATCATCATAACCATGATTTAAATTGATATAATCCTCGGTACGGATTGTATTTAAGACTATGATGTGAAAATTTATTGTAAAAATAAGGAGGTTACAATTTTCGATGAGGATAATGAATATATTATCTTTAGAGAAAAAATGTCACCATCTAATTCCTATCTAGATCCACCCCCATTAGCTTTACTAAATTAAATTATTGGGGAGGAAGAGAATAAAATAACTACTGGTGAAGAAAATAATGTTCGAATAGAGGAAGTACCATTTGTAAAAGAATATGTTGATTTGTTTCCAGAGGATTTACCTGGACATCCTCCTGAATGAAAAATTTAGTTTTCCATTGATTTAATTCCTGGTTCAAGGCCCATATCGAAGACCCCTTTTAGAATGTCCACAGTGGAATTAGTTGAAGTAAAGAAACAACTTGTGAATTGATTTATAAAGGATTTATTCTCCTTGGTGTTTCTCCATGGGGATCCCATGTTCTTTTTATTAACAAGAAAGATGGATAAAAGATGTTGTTCATTGACTACATGGAGATCAATGCTATAAAAAAGAAGAATTATCCCCTACCTCGCATTGATGATTTATTCGATCAAATACATGGAGCACTATATTTCTCAATGATTTTCCTTTGATCTGGATATCATTTGCTGTGTGTGAAGAAGGAAGATATTCCGAATACATCATTTTGTACCAGGTATGGGCATTACGAGTTTACATTAATGCCTTTTGGACTGACTAATGCACCCTTTGTCTTCAAGGATCAAATGAATAGAGTAATCAAGGAATATATTGATGAATTTTTAGTGGTATTTATTGATGTTATCTTGGTATACTCCAAAAGATATGAAGATCAGGAAAATCACTCGAAAACTATTCTGAATACTCTAAGAAGAAATGAATTATATGGGAAGTTTAGAAAGTGTGAATTTTGGATTCAAGAGACTTATTTTCATGGCCATATTTTCACAATGGATTGAATCATTGTCGATCCTTATAAGACAGGAGAAATACAAGAATGGCCAGAACTGAAGATTATAACTGAGATACATAGTTTTATTGGTTTAGTAGGTTATTTTCGGTGTTTCGTCTAGAATTTTTCTCAATTGGATAACCCATTAACCGAGATCACACCTAAAGGGGTTAAATTTGTTTGGACAAAAGAGTGTGAATAATGTTTTGAAGAACTGAAGAGAAGATTAGTCAATTATCCTATCTTGAATCTACCATCGGGGAATGCTGGTTTTTTTATTTATAGTAATGCTTAAAAGAAAGGATTTGGTAGTGTCCTCATGCAGAATGATAGGGTTATTTCATATGCATTACGAGAGATAAAAATTCATGAACAAAAGTATCCTACTCATGATCTTGAGTTAGCAGCTATAATATTTTCTTTGAAGATATAGAGACACTATCTCTTAGGTGAAAAATTTAATATATATACTGATCATAAGATTTTTAAGTATATTTTATCATAGAAATAACTCAACATAAGGCAGAGACAATGGCTTCAACTACTCAAAGATTATGATTTCATAATACACTATAACTCGGGGAAGGAAAATAAGGTGGAAGATCCTTTGAGCAGAAAGGATCATGGAGTATTGAACAAGATGACAGTTGAATGGGATCCTATGTTAATGGATCTAGTAAATATGGATATGGGTGTAATCATGGAAGGTGAAAAATCAACACTTTTCCAAATGGATGCGAATCCAACTTTACTATAATGGATAAAAAGTTCTCAGACTAATGATGGGGAGTTTCAAAAGAAAATTAAAGCTGTGAATGACGGGATATTGATTGAATTTGTATATGAAGATGGATTTTGGAAATTTGGTAAGAGACTTTGTGTTCATGATATACCTGATCTAAAAAGGGAATTGTTGGATGATGCTCATAGCTCCAATTTCTCTATACACCCTTGTGGCACTAAGATGCATAGAGATTTGAGGAAAAATTTTGGTGGGACAAAATAAATAGGGTGATTTCTGATTATGTGTCAAGATGTATGATTTTTTAACATGTTAGGGATGGAAGACAACATCCTAGAGGAGTCATGAAACCTCTTCCCATACCCGAGTGGAAATGGGATGATATTACGATGGAATTTTTCATGGGGATACCAAAGACTCTTTGAATGAATGACGAAATAATGGTCATTGTTGATCATCGTACCAAGTCAGCACATTTTCATTCTATATGAGAAGATTTAACACTTGAACATTTATCAAGACTATATATTAATTAATTTATAAGACTTCATGGAGTACCCATATCGATTGTTTTTTATCGTGATCTATGTTCTACATAAAGATTATAGAAAAGTATTCTGAAGGACATGGATACTAAACATCATTTGAGCACTTCCTACCACCATCAATCTAATGTTCAATCATAATGGACTATTCTAACTATATAATACATGTTGAGATCTTCCCCACTTGACTTCCAAGGTATGTGAGATCAATATTTAACTCAGGTATAATCTTCCTATAAAAATATCTTCCATTCAAGTATTCATATGGCCCCATATGAAGGATTATATGGAAAGTGATTCCACACACCAACTTGTTGGGATGATGTTGGGGGAAGAAAACTTTTAGGACTAAAACCTGTTGAGGAAACAATGGAAAATGTGAAAGTTATCCAAACCCACATTAATGAAGCTCATTTTCAGAAAAAGGCATATGCCGAAAACTAAAGGAATGATTTGGAATTTCAAGTAGGATATCATGTTTTCTTGAAGGTATATCTATGGAAGAGTGTTATACAATTCGGTAAGAAGGGAAAATCAAGTCACAGTTACATCAGACCTTTTGAAATTCCAGAATGAATTGGAGTTGTATCTTATCATTTGGAAATGACACCAAGTCTCTCCAATGTTCATGATGTGTTCCACATATCACTAGTAAGAAAATACATGCCCAACCCAATTAATGTACTCACCTATGGATAAATAGAACTGGAACCCGATCTATCTTATTGTGAAGATCCTATCAAGATTATTGATACTAGAGAACAAGTACTGAGAAACTGGACGACTCGTCTGGTAAAAGTTCTATGGGGAAACCAAATGACGGAAGAGGCAATGTGGGAACCCAAAGAATTTATGATGAAGAACCACCCAAATCATTTTGTGCTCTAATATTCTAGAAATTTTGAGGATGAAATTATCCAAAATAGGGAATAATGTAACACCCCAAGTTTCCATAGTTCACTTCTCATTGAATAATATAATAGCTTGTGCTGTATGCTGCTTCGAGTTCTATCACACCACACCCAATCAAACTAGCCATTATGAATAGTAATACCCACTTTTTTTGAAATTTTATTTCTCAAAATGGACTTCATTTGTTGATTCAAAATATCAAAAACATCTTATAGTGAATTTTTTGTATTTTTCTGAAGACATTAAATTTTTATAAATAGTGAAAACACTGCGTTATTATTTAAAAACAAATTTTTATTTAAATAATTTATTATTTTATTTAAATCTATTTTAGGAAAAAGTAGATACATAATACCTATTTATTTTCAATGTAATTCATTAGAGCCATTTTATAATAATATTAGATATATAAAATTTTATTGAACTTTTTACCGTCTTTTACTCACCATCTAGGCGCATGGGAAAATTTTCATAAAATGTAATTTTACCACTTCTATGAATTTAATTTCAAAAATCCAAGAGATAGAGTTGACATATGTAAGTAATTGTTTTTCAATAAGATGAAAATAATATTTGGTGAATAGTATCTTTTGACTTTTTTTACCACGATTAAAAGTAAATAGGGTAATTAGAGGTAAAAAAATGATATTATAATTACCCGAACACATCTTAAAATTCTTTTGGATAATCGTATTTATACCAAAATCAACGTTAGGAATATAATATGATTGTTTTGGTCCACTTGGATTAGATTAGTACATTTATTATTATTTTATTTAAAGAAGAGTTAAAAGTTTTAAATTAAAAGTTAAATAACTAAACATTTTTAAATATAGGGTTATAAATAATATAAATTCAAATATAAATATTAATTATAAATATAATAATATTTCATACATAATGGTATTTTATTTATATTTTTTAGAAAAAATTTAAATAAATTTATTTATGACACTATGATCATGCAATATTTACCTTATTAATGAAATATTAAAATAATTTACATTATAAATATCCTAATAAAATTAAATTGAGACATTTTATGAACGACAATAATTTTATATGTTAAAATGACATGTTAGGGTTGATTAAATAATTTTTATTTCAAGTGATAAAGTTTTTATGACTTTAAGAAAACAAAATACCAAATTGTTCCAAAATTGATATAAATGAGTTGTTAAAACAATTACTATATTATTAATTGATATAATATTCCAAAAAATATAAGTATTTTCCAAAAGACCTAGATAAAGTTATATATATTAATAATGAACCACTTTGGGTTCTCTTGTCTTCTTATAGTATGTTTATTAACCATCTACTATAATAATATAAGATTACATAGTAAAAGTTAAACTATTTTACTAAGAGTGAAATCTAAATGATAATGTTAATATGGTGACCTAAACCTATATAAAACCTATTTGTTGAGAGTTTTTCTACCTATACCCACCTTATATTTAAAATAAATCCTTTTTTATCCATTATAAATCAAATATGACTGTATAATAAAATAATATTTCAAGATTTTCCTAAAGTGACCCTCACCTCTCTTATAAAAGGGTACTTCCCCTTACCTAAACATTACACCTACAATGCCATTTGGATTTTCCAAAACCTACTCAAATATCCTTCCAACTACCCTCACGTTGACATAGATTCATTACTTTTATCAGAAATCCATCCTAAGGAGCCCTTTTGATCAACTCAGTTGGAAACACCGGAAGAAGAGGTAATAATTTCACCACCTCTTTCAATGTTCTTTTCCACTTCCACTTCCTCTTTCTTTGTTGTTTCCATACCTAAATAACAAATCCCATACCTTATACATAATGTGATGTTATTATAAATATGGTACAACCATATTCCTTATTCTATACATTCTATGAATGAAAAGTCATCATACGTGTGTACGTATGGTTTACCATATACATGTCGTGGTGTAGTTTGTTATTCAAAAACATAATTATTTGTATGGGTATAATAATGAGTATAAATAATGTATATAATAAATATAACATGTTATGGATTCTTTCTATATGATATAACATCCAATTACATATGATTTCACCATCAACAGAATGATATTGTTGCTCGTGTGTACGTACGGATTGACGTCTCCACGAACGCGATGAAATTCATTGCGCATCATAACCATTCAAGAATAATATTCATTTTATGATTAAAAATAATGTTTATGAACTTAATATTATTCTGGATAAGAATAAAAAACATCATATCCATAAAAAACAAGGCTTACGTAACCATGCATATAGAGTAATACGAATCAGTTAACCCCCGAAATAATGATAGTACTGAAATATTATTAACAAAGAAATATTAGTATATCATATATGATATCATATTTATGTATGTGGTTCTTGTATAATTTAATAAAAATTATTTAAATATTATAAAATAGGTTAACGTACCCTCGATCAAGGAAAAGTAAATGGTAAGGGTTTATTCAACAATCTCATCATTATGTGAGGTTGTTTATACATGAGTATCTACTGGGACATCCTAATCATCCACATCCATGTTTCATAAACATGTATTTCAATTTTTTTTCTATTTCCTTGACTATGGGTTAAAGTTATTTAAACAGTTTTTGGAATTTTTATAAATTTTTTATAAAAGAATCTTTCCATCATTTTCCAAACACGGTCCTTTACGACCTTTTTGAAAAAATTAAGGAATGATGGTTTTTTAACTTATATGGCGAGTGCTGTTATTTTCTGCATTATAATATCTTTGAAGCTTCCCCTACAATCTTATAAAAATATTTTCAAAATAATTGATTTCATTTATAATTACATGAATATTAAATGATTTCAAAACAGAAAGAGATATTCCTCTCAAATATTTTTGATTTCCTCTATGTGAACATACTATGATGGATTTTACAGTTGTTTGAAATTGATTTATTATGAGACAATATTTCATATTGTATTAAAGTTTTAATGATATGTTTGATTGTGGACGTGTTATTTTTATACCATTTATGGCATATGGTTAATGTATTAACATTTCGTATGCTAGTTTTAATATGAATGTTTATGTTATGTTTCAACCTTTTCACATGAGGAATGAATTGGACTTAGTATGTGATGGGTGGAGCCCATTATTGCTCCTCAATGCATCAATTAGTATCATGAGACAAAATAGTATCATGGAACAAGGCCTTGAAAAAATCTTATTTATAGTCTTGGTACGAGGCCTTGACTATGTAGTTATGAGGTCTAACATTATGCATTCTATCATTACGAAATTGGTTATTGATATTACATGTGATTATTCAACTAGTAGAATATCTATGTGAATAAGTAAATTGAATAATTTGATTTATCTTTTTCATATTATGTTTAAGTCTAAGTTTAAATGTCTTGTGTTTTAGTCTTACACATTACCTTAAATATTTATGCTTATTTAAGAATGTTTCCGAAATATTGTTATCCTTACTAAGCACCTGAGCTCACACCATTCTATGTCTTATTTTTTCCTGGATGCGAAGAATTATATTATGATTGACTTTCAGTGATAGTATAAGGGAGATGAATGTGTTAAAAGTATACAAAATGTTGTTGTTTTTATTTTATTAATGTAATGTAAAACTTATGTTTGTATCTAGTAATTCCAAGGATACTAAACTGATTAGTCTTTCAGGGTTTGATCCCTTGTGATCATTCCAATGTTATGTAATAATTCACCGACTCTGGGTAACTAGGATCACAGCATTACAATTAAAGAGATCATGATGAGATTACCTTGAATAATATTATTCAATACATGAATAAATACAAGAAGTCACCCAAAGCAGGAGATAAATATGAGGAGACACATATAGGAGAAGAGATTAAATGAGAGAGGAGAGAATGTATTTTAGGGTTAAATTTGATGATGGGTAAAATGCTAATTTTAAATTTTCAATGA
Organism: Viscum album; assembly: GCA_963277665.1. Classification (NCBI taxonomy): domain Eukaryota; kingdom Viridiplantae; phylum Streptophyta; class Magnoliopsida; order Santalales; family Viscaceae; genus Viscum; species Viscum album. Next base: position 991,457,945 of record OY728146.1, read on the forward strand.
CCTAGATAATATTTATAGTTTTGACACACAGTTGCAAACTAGGAACCAATCATATAATCTTTATAGGATTAATTGGGTGGTTCTTTATTTCTTTTCTACATATTTTATAATATATATATAACTTTGTGAATGCCTATGAAATTTACCATAGTTTTTAATGGGCAGTCCACATAATGAGAAATAATTGTGTGCTAATAATGAACATAAAAATGTAACCCTAAATTCATAAAATTTACATGAAAGTATAATCAAAATTGAATTACATGAATTAAATAAATAAATAAATAAAATACTAATGAAAATAATGGATAGAGCGGGGCAATCATTCCTAGTATGATCATCAAATTAAACCACCACCCATGGTTTCTTATTTGGAGACACCTCTACTAGACACATTTTCCAATACATTCAATTTCTGGAAGAGATATTATCTAAAATATGACCATTTTGTAGACCATGAAATTTTTATTTTTATTCGGATCGTGTCTGAGTGAGTACATATTTCTTAACAAATTATAATAAAGTTAGTATATTAGAAAACAAAACATGAATTAGACATGTCTATTTTCACATGATTTCAAGTCAATTTTTATTAAATTATTCATATCAACATAGATTTTATTCAATTAGATAAGATATAGAAATATAGTTCAACAATATATATCCATCATAGATCCCTGTAAAAGGTTCATAATATTCTATTACTTTACCCGATACAAAGTGTTGAGGAAAAATTTCCCTATGAATAGCTACTAAATCTTTACCCATGTGAGACCTTAGTCTGTAGGATTAAGCATCACATCATACTATTGGTAATCTACCTATTGAATCATGAATGTGTAAAAATGTAATATACTTTATTTTAGGGACTCAATTATCTTGAAAATTTAATAAAGGTGATCAGTCCACTCTTCATTCTCTTGAAGAGATACATCTTTCAAAAATATTTGTTGATGGTGGAACATAAAATCCCCCAAAACATCAAAGTCCATAGGATCATATTATAAATATTATTTTATATCTTCTTATACCAGTTTTACAAGGAAAAACAATATCTAATGGTTAAATACTGGGTGAGATGACTATGAATTCTCACCCACCTCTTCCCACAAAATCAAAGGCAGTCATTTATAAAGACACCACTATTACAATATAGATAATAACAGAAACAATATATTTCCAAAATATATAACCACAAGGATTTGAATTCAAAGTATAAATCAGATATAACTTCATTCCCCACTCCTCCCATTTTATTTAACAAGACCCTTTTAAATCTAAAAAACCATTTTTATCCAATTTAAAATAGTCTCACATGCTCATAAAACCATTTTTATTAAAATAATGATGTGATTTGGATATAAAATAAAATAAAAAACTATCAACAATATATAGGAAAACTTCCAACATAAAGGAATCAGTTGTTAACCCATATTGAAATAATCATAAACAATAAATATATTTTAAATAACTATTTATTTATTTTAAATTATTTGGTTAATAAAAACCATAAACTATTTCCAATATTCATAGGTAAAATAATGATACGAATACACATGAAATTTCAATACACCCTACTTATTTCTAACTATAGATTCCTAACATGAGGCATTAAACTAGAGGACATAGAATAAACTCAATGGAATCGGAAAAAAATATTCTAGAATCTATATGGAAACTCATTTTTCATCTATAATTATTATGGTATACATATTTATGGGTTATATTTTAAGTATAGAGTGTCTTATTAGTTTAATATCATTAAGTCCCATACTAAATACCTTATAGTGTGATTTGATACCATTTTATAATTCATGTGGCCCAAGCATCTGAATGACACCCAAGTCACATTATTTCAATACCCCATATACCCCAAAAATATGTTATATTGTAGAATAAAAATTGTTTTTTGGGAGATATATAAATGAGTGATAGTCATCCATCAGTTTATATGAGGTAAACTAAACATGTCCATACCTATATATGGGATGATCCATCCATGTAATAGTTCTTCAATGAGTTTAATATACTATAAAAGAGAATATGGTAGAGGTATATTTCATGTTAAAATGAACAACATGACATTAAAATGTATAAAAATATAACAAGATTAAAAAGACACCATAAAACCCATTATATAGGCATGACAAGAAATCATGCGCACACACACACACATAAGTTGTTCAAGAAGATCATGGTTTAGTGACAAAATTACTTATTCCAAAAGTATTTACTCTCCTAAAAGTTTCCATGGATATACCATGTTTAATAATTTGGTCTAATCATAAAAATAATGATAATATTTATCACCCATACCCCAAAATCCAGGTATCCTAGATCTTGGGCTCTAGGGAAATTCCAATACCTAGTATATATATAAAATGGTTTGCTCATATTCCATAGAGGCATGTGTAGTTCATGGGTAAAAAAACACGTAGAATTCAATCAACACCCACCCATAAAAATAGGTCATAATATTGATTGAATGATATCAATATCATTAAGATATTGAAAATTTTATTATAATTTAGTATATAATTTTTATTGAATTAGGCATACCCATAAATATTTATAAATAACATCCCACTTTGGAAGGGTCCTTACTTGTACAACCTACATAATTCCTGAAATCTAAATCTAAGAATGTAATTCAGTTCCATCCCCTATACAATGTAGTGTTAGTAGATATACATTGCTCACACAAGTACATAGACCCACCCACACATGTATATTTATATGTTGAAAACAACTCATTGTTCTAGAAACCCATACAATGGAAAGGAATCATATATAACATAAAGGACAAATCCTTACCTTACTCCATGAAATTGGGGGAATGGGTATAATAGGTCAGTATATTCTGATCCCAATAAAAAGACACCCACTTATCCATAAAAATGTGGTTTCATACTACAGTATACATACATAAATATACATACATTTCAACATCTTTGGAGAAGTGGTAAAGTTGAAAATCATTCCAAATATCATGATAAACATGCTTGGCATGATGTATATGAACTAAATGAATCTAATTAATAGTTAGAATTTTTGAATATGAAAATATATAAATATTGCATTTCATTATTAATGGAACATATACAAAGAAACAAAACATGATGGAAACGTAAAATATTAAAATCATTTTCTAAAATTATATCCTGAAATAATTAAAATGTTAAAAAAAACCAATGGTGAAATAATAATTATCTTTATCGAAGTAAAAACATACTAAAACCATTATTAATTTTAAACTAATGGTTTCTCCAATCCCCATAACATTACTAGTTTGTCCCTCTATGAATATTAGTGAATGAAGCGGTATATATTGAGATTTTACTAAATAAATATATTAATGTTCTAAATAAGTGAAGAGATTCTATCAAATTGATTCTTAAATTACATAAGGCACGAGATAAATAGGGTTCATTCCTCAAGAAAAATATAATGATAAATCTGATTTGAAGAATCATAAAGATTATTTTTATTCACAAAGGCTTGAGTAGCTAAACCAGAAGGAATATAAGTAATATTTTGAATTTTAGGAACCCAAGATTTATAATATATAGGATTAAACTATCATAATTAATGATTTAGAACAACATTAATGATTGGTGGAATAAATATTCCATTTATAAAAGAGTATGAACTGTTTTGTCTAATTGGATGCCACTAAATCCAAGGAAGAAGGTTTTCTCTCTCATGTGAAGGACAAGATGAAAGATAGGTCCATGGAGGGCCACTCATGGATGAAATAAGAGTGAATCTTGAGTTATATGCGATTTATGAGATATTTTAAGGGGTTCAAGAGACCATTATAATATTTTTAAATTTAATTTTTCCATGTAACCTATCATTTACCTGATATAGAGTCTCTGTGTATGCAGTAATTCGAATAGAATCACAATGTCCCCAAGCAGCCCAACTGAGTGGCTTGTACCAGATCATAGGGTTTTGGGTTCCAAAACCAACTCACAACTTCAATTTATTCATTCCGACTCATCACAACAAAATATAATTAAACATTTATCTCAAAAAACAATAGAGATGAATTTAAATATATAGAAATTAAAGATAATTTCATACCTATATATTTATGGTTATTTAACATAATGAAGAACATGCCTATATGTCCCCTCTCAATATTTTTTAAATAGGATTCAGAAATCCCATTTTCATTAAAACAATAGAAAACCTCTTATTTATTTACTAGGTTCAGGGGAAACCATTACATGTACTATAGGCCGAGTGGATATTAAATCCCATTACAACATGGCCTGTAAGCCGTGATCTGTAGGTCTATGGATGGGAAACACTAGGTCCATCCTTGGCATGTTCTCACCTATGAGTACATAATTAGAGGAAACTTGTAACCCACATCTCCCCTATCACAGCAAGTGTAGAACCACCGACCTCAACTCCCTGATTCAATACCCATGAACCCACAATATTGATGTCACCCCACTAACATATAGTGTGATCATGCACCACTAAACTCACCCTACCATAGTCCCCATAAGTAGAAACCTCACCCCACTTTCGTCCAAGTGTTAGTATCAATACGACTCCAGTATTCCCACATTCACTCACATGAGTTACCTGAATTCTCTCCCCCCCAATATATAGGGGGGAACTATGAAAGGTGTATTGAAATTGAACACAATCCATTGTGGATAGACATGGAGAACCCCAACCAACATTTTAGATGCATGAAATCCACAGTTTACAGGATTGTAGAGAGGATATTCTTCTGGTAATTATTCGTTGAGATCCATGAAACCGATTATTTTCCATTAATGTTCATATTTAATATCATTAATCTCTTCACAATCATTAAATTTGTGAATATTATTTTTCTACATATTTTAACACTAACACATTATCAAATAATTTACATAATATTTTTATAAAATCTAAATTATAAATATTTATATATATCTCAATGAAATGACCACTCCATTAAATATTTCTTTCATCATTTATTCACTATGCCTTCATTATATAGGACTTTTAGTGAAGAAATAGATCCTGAGAAAATGAGGGAATATGAACAACATGTATTATATAAATAGAAGTCACTCCCTCTAATATAATCCCACTTCTTCATTCCCAAAAATTCTACATATAATTATATTGACCCAATTATCAAAAAATTGACTATATCAAGATATTACTAGCCAAAGAGTAATCCCAGGTCCCCAAAATCTAGGGACTACTATTATGATCCTTAGTCTAACATTAGATGATGATTTAGGCTATTTAATTAATTTTTCATTTTAAGTGAAGACTATACATAACATATAAAATAACTCATACATATTTTTTAATTTCATAAGAATAAATATTTTACTTGATATTATAGGCAATAAATTATGAGATAAAACATATATATTAAAAAATGAATAAAAATTATCTTGTAATGATTTATTGGGACAACCAAAATAAAACAAAATAAAAAACTAGACTAAAATAAAAAATAATATGTGATATTCCCAGAAGAAGATCCATATAAATGATTCCTTAACTAACAAAGTATTATTTTAAATATATGTCTTGTTATAATATGAATCCACAAAAATTTTATAATGCATACTCATACAGTAAATATAGTAAGTGAAACTATATTTCCATGGGTTTTCCATCCCGAGAGTGAGTATAAATACACATTTGGGAAACAAAAAATGTTTTTCAACTCTCAAAGTGGATATCTAGGTGTACAAATGAACCTATATATTCACAGACTTATGTATAATGACACAAAATTACAAGAAGTCATAATGTATAACAACAATGCTAGGTGAATCAAGTCATAGTCCATTACTAAATATAAAAATTGACTCCTTATTCTAGGAGGATACATATCATTTCATACTTTTTTTATTCCTATCATCAAATCAATGACATAATATTAGTTCTATCATGTATAGGAGGTTGCGTACACCCACCAAAAAATATATATAAAACACTAAATATATATATGTGTGTGTGTGTGTGTGTGTGTGAGCCTGTATTTTCCTCTTGGGGATTCTACAAATTTTCATTAGTAGGAACTGTATATATACCATATTCACATTGGCGGTTACTAATGATATCAAAAAAAGGAACCTTATATATATTATCCTTACCTTGTAAATCACTCATATATTTATATGGAGGAACTAAATATGTTTAACTAGAAAAAAGTCTGTAGTTTGAAATAAAACATGGTTTGGATAGATGTGTATAGAAAACATACAAAAATCAAGTATATAATAAATCAATGAAAACTACATACACAATAAAATAGTATAATTTCATTTATGTACAATTATAGAATTATATAAAATCAATGTTTATTAATTAGAAATATTTAAAGGACTTATGAATAATTAAATTTGGACACATTACAAAACATGAGATACTAGTATCAATCCAAAAGGATCATGATGTATGGATTAAATGAAGGGAATAATTTCAATATTCCAAAAAAGGATCTATTCAAGGTATTAAAATGAAAATTATATAAAATATATAATAAAATCACGTGAACAATTCAAGTAAACTTTCTATAACTTTGATTACATTATATAAATGATTATTTAAATTAATAGAAAATTAATTCCCAATGAATTATTTAATTATAATAAATTATATATACTAAATTTATTTTATGTACTAAATTATAAATTTCATTATCAAAACTATTTTAATTAATTCTCAATGAGAAATGACCTCATTAAAATATAGTTTGAGATTCTATAACATGTTTCATGTTTTTATTAAAAAGAAATGAAATCAATTATGTTGAATGTAATATTAAAATAGAGAAAGGAATTTTAATAAAGTAATTTTTTAAGATGAAATGTACCATCCAAATAAAAAATTTATAGAAGTAATTTTTTTTAAAATTGATATTCGACCCAAAAATTAAAATCTATACTTATTACATGAGAGACAAAAAAACAATAATGTTTATTATAAAAGAAAATTATTCATATTTAGAAACCAATCATGTTTAAAATCCTTACAATTAATCTTTATTTCAATTTATTAGAAATAATTATACACCCCCATAATTTTCTCACTTTAATTAATCATGTGGACCAATATTTATATTCTATGTTCTATAACTATAAAATAATACTTTATTTAGACTACAAGTCATTAAAAAAATTAATTATTGATATATAGTTAGAACCTATCATATTATATAATCATAAAATACATATTTGATAGATATATATGGATGAAGAGAATATTTTAGTGATTTATTATAGATAAATTTTAATTTTTTCAATATGTTTATATTATTACCAAATAAATGACTATTTTTTAAGAATATCATTAAAATATAGATATTGATATATTTTGAATCAAATATGGTTGATATTTTTTGACCTTCAATTGTTACATTAAAATTATGTTTTACTATAATTTATTAATAATTAAATGTAGATATTTCTTCTACCTATAATTTACCAATGATGATATTTTATTGAGGATTTGATATAGTGAAGCCCAATTTTTCAAGATATATTTATTTTAAATAAATTTGGGGTTTTATATTTCATTTTTAATAATAATTAATTAGTACAAATTATGTAATAAATTAATAATAATATATAATTAATTTATGAATTGATGAAGGATAATAGATGTATGGAATTACTATTCCAAGGGAGAGTTGATTTCATATCAGTGTGAATATTACAATCTTTATATACTGATGGATCATGATATGGATATTTTATATAAATTCATCCATTCAAAAATCAATGTTATTAAATACTAGTTATTTAACACTTAAGATTGTGAGAATAATATATTATAACAACCCTTCTGTCTAATAAAGATTATTTGATTATTTATTACATAAAATTAATCATAATTCAACGATGTTGGTGATGCATTATAGTGTATTTTGGAATTAGGTACAATATATAAAAACTTAAAACATGACATACTTTATTTTTATTGAAAAATTATTTCACAGGATCATATAGAAAACAACATAGGATAACTTGGGGATATACAGAAGAAATAGATGTGATATAAAGACCAGTAAGGGAGTAAACATGGAATAAAATGAAGATTGTAATACATGATAAGAAATAGACATACTGATGAGACATAAAATAGGTGAGAATCATATAGATGAACAATGATACATGATATAGCAAGATGACATAAAGGGAAAATTGGAAATGTGGAAACAACTTAAAACACTTCATCATAAATATAGTTCATGGATAATGACAAATACATAATGATATAAAAAGTTCTATAAATAAATTAGGTTTTCTCACTATACTAATATGACATTTTAGGAGACTAAATATTACCCATTGTATTGGGGTGATATATAATTTTGGTCTCACCCATCACATTCATTTCATTCTTAGTCTTAAGTGTGCCACACAGTTCATAAAACATGGAATCATTTACCATCACATTTTATACCACAATCAAGAGGTGTAGAATAAAAACATGTATATCCCCAATAAATATATATAATTTTATAATGGTAAACCCCATTGATATGAAATGGGTAAAATTATTCACAATACAATTGTTTGGAATTGAAAATCAAGATTTGAATTATGACATCTTAACAATGTCACATAACAATTTATAAAATGAGATGATAAGATATAAAGGTCTATCCAAAAATTTGGGAAGAAAATAGAAATTATTATGGACATGGGAAAATATATCCCAATAAAATTAACTGAAAATATAAGGAATAAGATAATGAATAAACTTGAATAAATATGATATGGAAAAGACCCCTTACTAAATTTTGGCATGCTAATAGGTGTAAAAAAGGATCATGGGATGGATTAATTATTTTTAAAGGAGTATATCATTATTTATAAAAACATTTATAGTAATGATAATATGTAATAACATATCACAACATGAGAAACTGAAAATTAAGATGTATATCATAAAATCAGTGCTTGAATGGAAATGAGAAGAGAGAAATCCCTTACTAATTTCAACATTGTAATAGGTGTAAGAATAGGATCATGGTTGGAATTAATGAAAGTGAAAGAAAATATCATAATTTATATATAAACTGGATATTACGAAGGATATGGTAGATCATATCCTTGCATTAATAAATGAGTATAAAATACATAAGATTAATAAGAAACTTAAACAAATAGAAGGAAAAGAACCCTTAACTAGAGAGTGTGACTTCAAATGATTTGAAGGATCTTATAAAGACATTTTTGATACCTTTGGAGGACTCTAAATATCAGATAGAAAAGTATGTACTTGATACAAGTATTTTTAATGATGATAATTTGGAGCTTGGGTGGGTTTATATAGGAAAAGGGAGGGTAATTCATAATTATTCTTCAAAAATAGGTTTTGGACTCTGTATAAAAAATGACCAAGATGAGAAAACTTCAAATGGATTTTTACAATTTTTTATACCAAAGAGGAGTGGTTTTAAATATTTCATAATTCCATGGTCTGAACATAATAAAATTATACCCTTGCTAATGTGGATGTTAGTCATACTCTTAAATAAATATTTTTAAAATAATAAAATATATTAATGGTTTTGGAAGATTTCTAAAGGCTTAATAAAATTAATAAAATTATAATAAAATAAAATTATCTTAAAGGTAAAACATATATTCCATCTTTTATACCATTTATAGTATTTATTAAATCACTTTTGGGTCACTCTGAATTCATAATACACATTGTATATTTATAGAGTTTAATTTTTACTTGAAAATTCATTTGTCTCCGAAAATTATAAATAATATACCATTGGATAATTTAGATATTATGATACCAAAAATAATATTTATTTTATCAAAATAATTTTCTAAATTTGGAAGTTTTATCTTTTAAAATAATTTCCGACATTTATTGAAAGTGGTGGGTTTTTTTGTCAATAATAGTATTCAAACCCTTATAAAAATTACATTTGACTTCATAAAAATTATATGATAATTTATATTTAATAAAAATTATTAAATTATAATTTTAATTAAAATATTATTTATTTCAGAAATCTATTAATTCATCATTATAAACATATTAATTGAAATTGAGAACTAATTAAAAATGAAATTTGTATTTTATTGTATAAAAATAAATATCAATTATAAAGTAATGATAAAATGAAAATATTACCAGTATTCTATGGAAAATTAAATATTAATATTCATATTATTATGGCCTTATACATATCCCTTTAATACACTAGAAAATTCGTTAAGAGAAAGGTGTGAGACTGTGAGACTTTCATGGGGTGGTTGGACATACATGGATTGGGTCGTGATCTCGATGAGATTGCACATATCCCATAAATAGTTTTTCTCATGATTAAGTTATTAGATCGTATATTGGAATGGTTATAGTAAAATACCAATGATTCCATATCCCTTGGAAGCTCTAATGAACTGTTTTCCTAGGGTATGATCCTAATGGTTAAGGCTATCACATCCTCTGTTTGTGTCAGTTGGATTTTTTAAAATCCTATATTTATAAAAATCATGTGATTAATGTTAAACTTATATATTATTAACAACATTGATGTTTAAAAATATTTTAAATATTCTAGGATATAACAAAAGAAAATAAGTTCATGAGTTTTATAAATTCATAAAATATTATAATACATTTTACTAGAATGGAAGGGGAATTTTTTTTATAAAAGTTCAGGTCATTTCAATGTTTCCCACTTCATAAATTTTCCCCCAGATATTTTTATTTCACACACTAAAATAAGTGAGAGTATTTGTACTTTATCAATTCATATGGTTCTCATGTATCTTATTCAAACTTGTGGTTTCTCCACAACACATTGACCAGGTGAATTGTCTTATTTCGTTGAACATTGTCTATGTGATCTAAGTTCTTCACCAGCTTCTCCTCATAAGAAAAGTCAATATCCAAAAAAACTATAGATTGAGTATTTGAGATGAGTATAGTATTTAAAACCTCAAGAGGGATACATAGAATTAATCATGTCGTTGAGATAGGTTATGTGGGAGTGATAGTCAATATGCCACTACTCCATTACAATCATGGATATAAATGGGACCAATGTATCCTTAAGTAATCATTCATTTCTTCCCCAATCTCATGAAATTATTCCATGGTGATATGTGGATTAATTCCATGACTCCAACATCAATCTATAGGTGTCATAGAAAGTTGTCAGTAAATATCATTGTCGAATCCGATTAGCCTTGATGTGCTGCTGAATGGTCATGGCCTTTTCCAGCATTTACAAAACAATTGAAGGACACAGAAACTTTAATTCTCTAAAATCATCCCAATATAAAGGTGTTACACACCTCTTCCCATAAATTTAATCATAGGGTGACATTTAGAATAATAATTGGAAACAGTTATTTTATAAGAAACTGGCCATGGGAAGATGTTGATACCATTATCCTATGAAGTCAATTGAGCATGCACTCAACATTTAGTCAAGTTTCTGGATAGTCTAATCAGATTAGAAATTAGTTTGACGGTGATATGTTATAGAAAAGATAAAATTAGTATTTATATAATTTTGTAGTCTCCCATAGAACATGGTGGTAAATCTAGAATCTCAATTGGATTAAATTGATAGTCTTGTTACTTGAAACTTAACCATTTCCCTAATGTATATCCTTGAATGTTGATTGTGTGTAAAGTCCTATTGAATTTAAATGAAGTGTGTTTTCTTTTTAATATGATACACCTTAACCTATATATAAATATTTCCTATTTACCTCTTCAAAAAACCTATGAAAAAGTCTATGGTGATGTTTTCCCATTTCCATGTATGTATGGGTAATGGATGTGTCACCCCCTTAGATATTTTAATTTCCTTCTTCACCTGATGAAAGAAAATACATCTTGATGTATATTCAATGATCTCATTATTCATATTGTCCCGAAAATAGTGCTATCAGAGATCTTGCTTTATCTTTGTGATTCCATAATAAATAGAGAAGGTCAAAGTATTCACATCATCCAACAAATCATTCTTTAACTAATGATTTGTTGATAAACATAACTATGACCGAAATCTTACAAATAATTCATTAACACTGAACTCCAAGGATTCCCACTTTCTTATTGCTTCCACTTTCTTCTGAACTCCCACATCACATCTTTTAGAAGATTTTATCTTCTCTAAAAGGGAAAATTGAGCAAAATTTTTGAATGGATTTATGATATTCTTTCCTTTATGATTCCCATGTCCATAGCTTCAAAATATATGAATATCGGATCCCTATAAATTCTCATAAACTATATAATTATTGGATCCTTTCTACATAGATTTTATACCAATTTATGTTCTTTCCCAGGATGGTATTGAATTGAGTTGTCAAAGTCCGTGATTAGCTCTAACCACATTCATTGGTGCATATTTATCTCTTTATATGGGAATATAACCTTTTGGATTATTTGATCCATATATATTTAATAGTTCTCCCCAAAGCGATAATGAAACTATATTTTCAAATAAAAGACCACTCCATGAAATCTAGATCATGAATTGGGTAGTTTTTTTATTGACATTCACCTAACATAAATTTTTGGCTATCACTTTTTCATCTATCATTAACAAAAAACCCAATACCTTTTCTGAAGTAACTCAAAATACCAAAAACATTTCTCCACTCATGGGTAGTGTGAGTACATGTGTAGTTATATGATTCTTTTTAAAATCATTTAATCCATATTCTAATTAATCATAATAACAAAACTTTACTCCCTTTTAAGGTATCAAGGTTATAATATTTTAGAATCATGATAAATTTCTCATAAATAGGCGATAGTAAATATCTAATACAAGGAAGATATTGATATCTATCAACAATGTTGGAATCAACCATCCTTAAATTTATTATGTTTTTAAGTGTCCATAGATATTCCATTCCACGTGATTATATTCCCCAAGAATGCGACTTCCTTATACCAGAACTCACATTTTCTGTACTGGCCATAAAATGTATACTATTATATGGTCTATAGCACAATTCTTAGACGATCCTCATGATCCACCTTTATTTTGGAGTATTTTAGAATATCACCTATAAATACTTCCAAAAATCTGTCAAGTTAATCCATAAAGACAATATTTATCATTTCCATGATATGAACTCATAGTTCACATACCTTGTATGAAAAGCAGTCTTTGGGATATTCTCCTTCTTCACCGAAACATTGTAATACCCCAACCACATATCCACTTTGGAGAAGTATAGTGCTCCATATAACTAATTTAACAAGTCATAAATCCACAGAAAATAATATTATTTTTTATATTGATATAATTGAGATCACAATAATCAATGAAAAGGCACATTGACCAATCAATATTCATTGAAGATGAGGACTTGTACAACCAAAGGTGATGAACTTGGTTATATTAACCTTTTATCTAGACTCTACTATATTTTTTATTCATATCCTTAAGTTATAGAATGACCATTACATACATAGTCTTGGATAAATGTAATACCCTTGGAATATTTTTGATTGAAAATTAAATCTCTCGGCTTGGAGGAAGACCATAAAATTCTTTGGGAAACACATCAATGTATTCCCTCACAATGGGGATGTCATCAAGGATGATTCTCTCCATAGAATAAATAATTTTAGCTAGATATGATTTATTCTTGTGTAATAATATCCATGATTGAAATTTTGGTTTTATAAAATATTTCTTCATATGCATTCATTTATATATAATTAGAAGATGATTCACGATATGTAGAGTGATTTTATGTTGAATCTATACAGATAAAGGAAATCCAAAACAAAAATTGAATAAAATTATACTAAAGGGAGTATTATAAGTTTTTTTTGGAAGTTAAACCAAAATATTTTGATAGGGTATGAGTTATATACTTGGGATGAAATTATTTCCTCATTTTCTACTTTCACTAATAACTAAACTTCCTCGCTTTAGGGTGTTATTTGAACCATTCTAATAAAATTTCATGATATGAAGGAATATATATAATTATAAAACGAAATTGTGTTATCTATTCATGAAGTAATAACTAGAATACTCATAACTACTTCGTTGTTAATATCTTCACTAGTGGTTCTGATGAAAAAATCTCACCCTTTCTACCTTGGATGTTGTTGGTTGTCTCAAAAATCACTTTGATTAGTGCATTGATTTACAAAGTTCCATGGATCATTTTTATTTAATAAATAAACAATGTGATGAAGGTTGAATGGAGAATTCCTTTCCTCTATCACTTTAGTGGGGTTATCCATTCAACAATTGCTTCCTAGGTTACATTCCTTCCCACACCAAATGATTTTACTCACCCTATAATGCAATTTATAGGGTTCTTATTTCCATACATTTTAGAAGTTTCTTGTTGAAATTTCATATCTCTCTTAAATTTTAACATTGAAATACCAGAACTAAACTTTATTTTCCACTTGTTATCCCCATGATAACCTTGAGATTCTCTAATATCCATTTCAAATTTGAGGTTACATCATTTAATTTTCTCAAAGTTATTAAATTATATTATTTCTATGTATTTTATTATACTAGGTTTTATCCTACCAAAGAAGAGGGAAACCATGAATTTAGTGGTAACAAAAAATCCAACGATGTATTGTGGAAGTGTTTTGAAATTTTCCTTGTACAACCTGACAGATTCACCATCTTTTTCTCAAGTATAAAGAAATCCATTTCCATTTTTAGTTAGAGAGTGTGAGGACGATATTTATAAAAACATATTTTCTGTAATTCCTTCAACCCCATCACATCGACCACTTTCCCAAGCTTCATATTTCTGATCAATTTCCACCACTAATCAAATTCTCCTTCTATATGATCATAAAAACATTAAAACCATCTCTTTCGTAGATAATTGAATGATGAATAATATATTATCAAGGGATTTGATTCATTTTTCCCTGATTAAGGGGTCAAAATATCCATTGAATATTGGAGGAAACTGTCTAATAAATATCTCTATTAAAGCTTGTTATTTATTATGGGGATTTGTGTGCTCCTCTTGATCTCGGATTATATTCATTAACTGAGAAAACTAAGAGATTAAAATTATAATGTTTATGATTACCACTCCCATTGGGATGTGAATCTCTTTGGGGGTAGTCATCACATTTCCCATGTAATTGGTTGTTTACCTAATTCCTTTTATTTACGATCGTTTTTTAGAATAAAGGGAAAATTAGGGATGATTATTTTTAAACTATGAAACAGATAAATATAAAACCAATTACATCAAATAAATAATTTTTAGATTACTTGTATTTCATTAACATAGGAAATTACAGTCATAAATCTATTTTATCACTGATATATTTCCCAACATATATTCTTATTGGTAATTTTTCTCCCTTAATAATGATTTTTAAGGAGATTATTAATTTAGAAAATGATATCCCCATGGATCTTCAAACCAAATTTTCAACAAGGAAATTTGTCATGAACTAGTTTCCGGCTAAGTTTAACTCAAAATATTGTTTATGAATTTTACCCCTATGTACATCTATTCAAGAGTCTCATCCACATGTATCATGCATAAATGGATTTATTTTCTGGATCAACATCTTAATCAATACTTACCAAAATTTATGGATGTTTTATCATACTTAGTGTTATCTCTATGGATTTCACTAGTGTTTTCTATTAATTTTCCCAAAATAATAGAAAATTAATTTGATAAAAATTAAAATAACCCTACTCTTTATGAAACATTATTTTAGGATTTATAACATAAAATTACACATAATAAAATTAGGAAGATCAAGAATTATACTGTCTTTGGGAGTTAGTTACATTACATATCAACTTAAAATAGGAAATACATCATCTTTATTGATAACATCTTCAACATTCTTGTACTTAAAACCACATGAGATAACCTGGGGACATACATAAGAATGGGTGAGATTTAATGCCCAGTAAGGGAATCAAAGAGAAAAACCATAAAGAATGTAAAAAATGTTCTAAAATAGGCATATCAATGAGATAAAAAGTGTTCTGAATCATATATATGAACAATGAGTCATGATATAGCATGATAAGAGAAATGGAACATGGGAAATGTGGGATAAAAATTAAAAAACCACATCATAAACATATATAATGTATTACTAACAAGATATAATGATAGAAAACGTCCCAGTACTGAATTAGGTTTACATCCTATCCTAACACGACATCTCATGAGACTAAAAATTACCCAATTTATTAGAGCGCTATATAATTCTTGGTTCACAAGTCACATTCATTTCATTATCAGGATTAAGTGTGATACATAGATTATAAAATATAGAATCATTTATCACCATATTTTATTACAAGATAATAAAGTTGGGAATAAATTCATTCAAGTAAAAAATAAATAATTATATGTTCATAAAGGTGAATACCCTTGAAATTAAATGGGAATGGGTATTCACTACAAATTGTTCAGAATAGAAAATCGTGGTTGAATTTCATAAGCATAATAGAATCACTTAAAAATTCATAAAAATGGGTTCATGGGAAAAAATGGGGTCTCTCAAAATTCGATCATAAAATTCATAGTAATAGGGGCATGGAAAAACATTTTCCAACAATAGGACATGGAAATACAAGGCATAAGAGGGTAAAGAAAATTGAATATATTGGAGAAGGAAAAGACCCCTTATTAAATTTCATCATGGAAACGAGTATACAGAAAGGTAATGGGATAGATTATTGAGGGTTAAAAGAGTCTCTCATAATTTAAAATTAAAATGGATTTTAAAAGGAATATTTAAGAACATATCCCAAAATAATTAAAGAAGTTTTTAATATAGGAATTAAATGTGATTTCAAATCAAATTCTCTTTTGTGTAAATTTTATTAATGATGGTATGAGAAAATATTAAAATAAAAAGGAATATAAAAAACAAACTAGAACTCTACTATATCTCATGAAATGAATAACTAAAATAATTAAGGTAATAAATTATATGCCCAAATTTTTGGAAATACTACAAAATCACATATAAATAATACCTAATGAACCATAATATATGTTGAATGGACATTAAATTATGAATTATTTTATGATAAAAATGAGAATATCATTATTTACACTTTACTAATATAGATTGAGAATTACATATTTATGAAATTAAATCTATATCCAAAGGTACATAGATACTCATTAATATATATGACATTTATCATTATAAAAAATAAAAAGTATATAATTATCTATAAAATCAAATCCCAGTACATGGATTCAATATAGGCATGAAAAATGACTATTTAGATGAGTGAGCAACTGAATGATCTGAATACAACAGTTTAATATAAATTGGAAATTTTATGAGATAAAAATTTGACCAATATATAAAATATTCATGGTCAAAATTCATGGTGTAGGAATATTGATATGATTTATCACATAATCTTGTAGAATGTTTGAAAAATAATAATGATTAATGAGTTAGTTCCCATACATATTTTTATTGTACAAATATTTAAAATTAATTATTGAATTCAAAATTTTAATATTTAACGATAAATTTGAATGTTCTAAAATACCCTCTAAATTTATGTGTGATCATTTTACCCAACCCTAAATGTTAAATTGAATTATGTTATCAAATGTATAAAAACAAATAAATCATTATAATCTTGATATTCATTGAAAATAGTCAATTTGTCGAATTATGAGTTAGTTTCTATGAATATAGTAGGACTAATTTTTAAATCATAGTTGAATAAAAAAAATGAGAAATGGAAATAAAGCATATTGAACTATGTTAAAAACTTTATGTTTGGAATATTATTTAAAGTATAATGTAAATAACACAATTATTTACCATCAAATTAAGGACACTTTGGAAAAAAATTGGTCAATATATATATTTTGGTTTCAAGTGTATTCTCTTTGAGAAATAGAACTAAAATGGATTTTAATAAAATTTATCTATTATGTTTTATATTGTACAAATATAAAATTTAATAATTTATCAATTTATAAATATACATTTATGTGATAAAAAATTTAATAGAGTATATTATAAAACCAAATATTTTGTAATGAAGCATTTTTTGATGTTTTAAGGACCCATGGTGTTTTTTATTTGTTTTTAGTGTCTTATTTTTTTTATTACTCAATCTATGGAAGATATAGTTTTTAAATATTTTAAATTATTTATTATCGTATCTATTATTTGTTTTATTGGTTCATTTATTGAAAAAAAATTTAAAAAATGATATAAAAAATTTCTTTTTTATAGTTTTTATGTCTTGGAATTTATTTGGATATATTATAAAGGTTTTAATTTTTTTTCCGATTATAGTGAAGTTATACACTAACCGAGATTTATAATTGATTTTTTTAAAAGTAATTATCATGAGAAATTAATATTTTATTGTATAAAAGGAATATAGTTCCATTGAAATGATTTTAGGTCATTCATGAAGAATAAAAAACTAACCACGATGAATACCTATGTGATAATTGAAAAAAAATAGACAATTTTTTTTTTACTTTTTAGAAATAGAAACATGTCACCATATATGATATCATTAAATTCGAATGATGATATAAATTTACATATTTTTAAATAATTCTTATTTAATGGAGATTATATAAAAATTTGAACATATAATTTTAATTGTATGATTTGAAATTGATATAAATAAAATTAAGTAATATTATAAATACTATTTTACTTATAAATTTTATATTTATGTAAAAATTTATATTTATATCAAATACATGCATATTTCATTACAATTTCATTAAAATATCCAAAAATAAGTCTGACACCATGTGATTTTAAAATAAGAAAATCATTTTCGATAGTGTATATGAAACCAAATCCCAGAATAGAAGACAATGTAACATGGAGAGACTTTAGGATATATTTATTGTTATATAAATTCAATATTTTTGATATATTTGAATGAATTCAACACCAGGTTTGATTAAAACATGATATTCTTTTAAAATATTATTTTTTAAACATGACCATTATAACTTATAAATTAAGATGATGGTTATCAGAACAGATAAGTGAATTATATATACAAAATGTTTCACCGATGTATAAAATAAATTCCATGGTTATCTATTGATTACAAATAAAAAAAGAACCATTTTAGAGAGAATGAAATATATTTTTAAAAAATATATTTTTTTCCAAATAGAGGATTAGTCGAGCATTGAGAAAAAAAATAAAAAATTACTTTTTTACACTTTTTTTAAAATGTATATGAGAAAAAAATTTAATATTTTAAATATAAATGTTAAAATTATTGTTGGGTGAATTTTTGGGAAAATAATGAAAATATTAATTTTTTGATGAATATCGAAAAATATTAATTTTTTTTGAACCTATATTTTTGATCAAAATATTTTAAAATTTTAATTATATTTTAAATTGGTATGAATTTAAAATCAGTTAAATAATAAAAATTTAACAAACTTAGGTCATTTTAACCCATTTCAAATTCATTTTTAATATTACAACATTTTATACTTTTGAGTTTTTTTCTTTGGAACCCGTCACTTATGTTGCGTTTCTAATTTAATATAAAAATGAATAATACTAATTATGTGATGGAATTTTGAAAAATATATTATATAATTTTAATTAGTATAATTTATATTGTCAAATAAATTCTACTAACCATGTTCCACAATGAATTGTGAAAGTAATAAAATTAATTTCCACATTTAATGTAAAAATTGTTTTACTAGGTGAGACTAAGAAGATATAAATGAACAGAAAAATTTCAAATCCAATTTTAGGGATATATTTCGAACCTATAATCTCTGAGTTTCAATAATTACCAATTTTGGATTCTTGTGGCATGACAAAAATATGGGTCTATTTGATTCTTTTTAAAAATATTATATGTCCTCTCCCCAACTTAAAAAAGGACAGACAACATCATCCTAATTTAAACATCCAAACCCATTAGTTTTCCCCAATAACTAACCAAATAAATTATTTACTCCCCTCCCAACTAATTAGAGCCCTTATTTTATCATGAATCCATAATAGGAAAAATATTTGTCCAAGCATAAAGAGGTCATTTGAAGAAGAGGTAATGTTCTTAAACGAGTATATTTATTTTCCTTTGTATTAAACCTACTTCAAATATAATTGAATAATTATTGTCTAATAATAAAATTATCTTCCATGTAAATATACGTTATCATGTTATGGTCATGAAATATATCTATCTCCTATTCTATTAAATGGGAAACGAAGTCATCGATCATGTGTATGGTAGACTACCAGCTCATGAATTGTTATAATTTATATTCACTCACCACATTTCAAGGATGGATATAATTATTTTATGTAAAAAAAATAATATATATGTTATATTATTACACTAATTTTATTATAATATCACATATAACTTCTCAATTTAAGTTCGGGTTAAAATAAGATAGCATCGCTCATGTATATGGAGGACCACCACCTCACAGAGCAGTTTAATTCATTTTTCCCAAACTATTAATAGAGAAGGTAATAAATATAATTTTAATGAATATATGAAATATATATGAAATTATATCAATTATGTAATTTTAATATATCATACACTAACTTACCATTTTACCTATTAAGGGAATGCTATCATTGCTTGTGCGTACATATGGTCTACATTCTCCACGTAGTGATGTGATTCATTTTCCATGGATAACATTTTAGAATGGTATAATAATGTATATATATAGTAAATATAATAATTATAAAATTATTATCATTATATAAATTATATATTTATATTCTATGTATAATAATCAGATCTTTTTTGATAAAAAATAGATGGGAGAGATAAACAATTAACACATATTATTATGAAAATAATGAAATATTATTAAGAAAAATTGGTGGTAAAATATTATAATAGGATCATATATGTTATTATAAATATGATTATTTTTATTTTATAAATTAATAAAATTTTTAAAACCATTATACATGATGTTATATCACATTCAACCAAAAGGATGTGTAAGGAATTGGACTTCATCCCAATTTCCCTTTAATGAGGAATATTTTATTATTGTGAATTTATTTTACATTATATGTTGTACATAATTCATATTTTATAATTAATGTCATAAATTATTCTTAATTAATGTTATATTAAGATTCAATTTGAATTATTTCATTTCAGGGTATTTTTTTTGAATGTTACTAAGTGGTAAGAGATTTTATCTCAATTTCCATTTCATCGAGACATATTTGGTAATATGAACCTATTAAATTTTATAAGGTGTATATAATTACAATTTTAATTATTTTAAATGAATAATGATTTATTCATGGTTTTATAGGTTTAATTTATTTTTTATTCCATAGTTGGTTATAATTTAAAAGTTACCAATGAGGTAAAAATTATTGTATAATCACACTTTATTTTGTGATAGTTTACATTACCTTTAAAAAATCAATTTTTGGAGATCATTTTTCATTGAAAATTAAATTTTAATTAAATTTAAATATTATTGAATTAAATATATGATAATTTTGTAAATCACATATCATTTTTTACATATAGTGTTTAATTTTAATGTTGTTTTAGAAACTGAGGAAATATTGATAAATATCTATCTTTACTTAATATAGACCTATAATGATAAGCCATATATATTCATGAATTAAGTTGAATATTTAATATATGAGGCATTAATTGGAAAGGATGTTATCAGTGGGTACTAGTTATAGATATTACCTCAATGCATTGATATTTCTCACGATATAAATTATTTTTTAAAATCAGATGGTATTTTAACCATAGATTTTAATTATCTTGTGAAATTCACTTATAGTAGAGTTATTATTATACCCAATACCATGATATCCAATTATTAAGAACATATATAATTTATATTTTAGTTATTATTATTATCCAAGATATTTTTTCATTGAAATTATCCGTATATGCATTTCATTCGTGGTTTCTTGATTAAACAGAATGGGAGTTCAGTTAGTTACCTTTCTATATGAATTTTGCCTTATTTAATGATCATGTTTTTTATCAAATGGAATGTTCATTCAATTATTTACCTTGAAATATTTAATAGTCATTATTTAATCATGATATCTTCTTATGTATGTAACCCTTATTGATCATTTGAGATTACCCTTATTTTTTTTCATTTCCCCATGATTTGAAGACGAAATCCTTGAATTCATTTCAAGGATGAACATAATTTTATTTTTTTATGTATAATTCTTAGTTTTTCCCAATTTAAAGTGAGTATGATGGATTTATTGTTTCTATAAAACATCTAAAATGTTCGGTACTTTGGAATTTGAACCTTTGTATCTATAATAATGTAAAATAGTAGGCACCAGATCTAGGTTACCAGAATAGTGGTCATTTTAGTTGATATAATATGATTTTTAGTAGAAACCTTGGAAACTAGATTAATAAAATATATATATAGGTATATAACCATATTTTATAATTTTATGAAATATATAGGATAATATGATAATGTTTTGGTAAGGTATATATTATGTGGTTTTCTTAGATAAAGAATCCATGTATGGATACTATAAGTGGATGTGGTTCTAGAAATAATATTCCTTGGGGTAATAAATCTAAATAAAGCGTGTCGAGATTGACTTGATCATCACCTAGTATAAGAAATTTTCATAAATGTGCACTTGGAATGACAATCCTAGGGGATATGGTTGAGGTAATTAACATTTTATTTTAGAACCATTGTAAAGGGTATGAAAATATTTTTATGATTTGAGAACACTACTAGAGAAACCAGGGTTATGATTATGAGATAATATGTGCATACAGTTTTCAATTTATTTTAATTGTTTCAAAAAGTTTCTGATTAGAAATTATGTTTCACTATGTCATAATCTATTATATTTCATGTAATTGTTTAGAAAGGGATTTCACTTGAATGAATGGGAACCATATCAATTATCTTAATCCAATTATTATGAATGTGTGTCTCTTTGATGGGTCTAATATAATATTTTTAAGGGAAGTAGTCTCCCAAATATTCTACTAATATCAGTATATAATATCATGTTAAATCAAAATAGTGAAAAATCCTATAAGTATTATATATTCAAATGGTATTAGGAGAAGAAGAGGATGAAAGAGAAAACATTAGATACAGCTAAGATGGGGAAGAATGATTTCTCCATGGGATAATTTTAAAAAGAAACATGCTGGTAATTTCTTGAAGGGAGTGTGAGTTTTATAGAAGAATGGAGAGAAAGGAAATCATTCTCATAATTGAATAGGAGAGAAATCAATTGACAATTTTTAATTCTTCAAATGTAAGGATCTGGGCCACTATGGTAATGAATTCCCAAATCATCAAGGGAATAAACCTCAAAAGAAGCTAAGGGATCATGGTAAAGATTAATATATGACAACAAATTAAGAAGAATGATTAATTTTAATATGATTGGATTAAATAATTTTTTTATATGAGTGTTTTATAAAAAATAACCTATTTATAATATTCATCAAATGTATAAGGATTGTACAATAATACTATTTCTTAAAGGACATGAGAGACTATATTTAATGGTATCGATGACCAAGAAAAGTTATTCTATCAAACATTAAACTTATTTAAAAACTCATTATTATGGGAGGATAACACTAATATGTTTATAATGTTGATATAATAATTATATGTTTATGGGATATTATTGGTGACCATGAAATTTTTAATAGGTTTGATGATTTATGTCATCGTTACTAGAGTTTACTATAAGTATTGATTTATGGAATATATTCGACAACCAAAAATTTTATTTTCGAAAGTATAAATGTTTTAATTAAGGTTTTCTGGTGATAAAGGTATTATGATATTTTGAATATTACATTAATATGCAATATTTATTCTTCGGGGTATATAATGTTGATTTAGTGACCATCCATCAAAATTTTTGAACTTTAAACTTGGAAATTAATTTTTTGGATGAGTCATAGGGTTAACTATATAAGATATGGATTAATATGAATGTTGGGTGTTATTGGATAACATGTACTAACCATTTTTATTTTGGAAAATATATTGATATATGAGGAATGACTTGTCATTCTATTGGACTATTAAATATGCTTCATCCATTGAAATTCCATTTGGATATTCATTTAATAAAGTAATAAATGATGTGGCAATTGATTATAGAATAACCAAATGATGAAAGGGAGACTATGAAATAGAAACATATAATGTAATTATATTTTCACATTCTCTTAGTCTATATGGTAAGGTAATTCCTTATTTCCAAGAAAAAGATCATGAAACAAAAATGTTATCCTTGTACCTTCATTTCTGATGAATAAAATGATCTCTTAACTCATCTATGATTTTTGGTATTCTGGTTTTTGGATTTATATTGATTATTATATTTATTATTATCAATGATCTATATCACCCTCAATAATTATTTGGAAATTACACTTTTATCTAATGTACATATCTTCAATTTATACAAATGTTCCCGTACTTGGAAACCTAGTTATGTGATTATTCCTGATCACCTCAATATACCCATTTTTATCTTATAAAAAGGATGTTTTATTAAAAAATATCATAATTTAGTATTTAAATAATGTTGTTTTTAAATTTCAAAACCATTATTATTGAGAACATGAATAAATTATGAATATTTAAATTGTTTATGGGGGTAGAATATAGCACCCTATGATTTTAAAAGAGGTACATCTTATTCGATAATGTATATAAAACACAACACCTTGATTATAATAGAATGTAAAACCCAAATATTTTATGATATATTTTTTATAAATAATTAAAACATCTTTAATATCTTTCAATGCATGAAACACATGGTTTGAACGAAACATGGTAATCTATTAAAATATTATTATTTAAACATAACCATCATAACCAAGCTGTTAAGATGCTAGGTATGAATGGTAATAATATATTTTTAAAATTCATGATTTAAACATGTATAAAATAAATTGAATTTTTATGTATTTATTATAAATAAAGAAGAATCGTTTGAAATAGAAAGAAATTTTTTCCAAAAAACGATATTTTTCTGAAAGGGGGATTAAACACACTTTGAGAAAATTGTATAAAATTATTTTTTACCATTTTTAGAAAATTTATTCGATAAAATAAAATTCATTTTAGAAATATGAATTTCAATATTTTCATTTTTCAAATTTTTGAGAATTTTATGAAAAGAATAATTTTTTGATGAATAGTGAAAAGTATTAATTTTTATTCAAAATTTCTTTTTGTTTAATTTATTTAAAAAGTAAATTATATTCATATTTGTTTTAAAGTATAATTAGATAGATTATATTAAAAATTAAATAATTTATTTCATGTTAAACAATTTCTTTTTGTATTTAGACAGTAAACCATTCTGTAGGTATTCAAATTTTCTATTTAGAAACCCTCTCTTTCATCGCATCTGTGGTTAAATTTTAAATTGAATCATGACACTTTTAGGAATTGAATTTGGAAAAATATATTATATAGTTGAAATAATAATATTTTTTATTATAAAAAAAGTTTATATTTATTTCTTACTATAATGAACAGTGAAACAAGAAAAATTAATTTTTATAGTTAATGATAAAATGATTTTTCTGCGGGGGGGGGGGGGTAAACTAAGAAGATAAATGTTCAATATTACCTAAAACATTTGAAAAACTTATTTTATTGACATATCTAGACCATATAATCTTTTAAGGTTTATAATGATCCATTTGGGTGGATTTGTTCATGTTACAAACGTGGTTGTATTTTACTCTTTTCAAAAATATTTATCGATGTCCTCTCCCCCAATTATAAAAGGACACCCTTAATCCTCCAATTTAAAAACATACAAATCCATTTAATTTAGAAAATAATTTTCAGAATAATTTCATTTATCCTCTACAAACATTTTGGATTCCTAGGTTTGATCCAAAACTAAAGTGGTTGTTCGGAGAATAGGCGACATTTTTAAATGACCATTATAATTTTATTTATTATTCCACCTATTTCACATATTATTAAATAATTAAAGTATAAGAACCAAATTTTCTTCCATATATTAAGTTATTATTATTTTATGGTAATGACCTATATCCATCTGTTCTTCCATCGAATGGGCAACCAAATTGTCGATCGTGTGTATGGTGGACTACTGCCTAACAAATCGATATAATCTAATTCCCATAACCACCATCCAAGGATAGATATTATTATGTATTTAAAACATTAATATGATATTTACGATATTATTGTACTTATTTAATTATAATATCACATCAACATTTTTACATTACATACTGTTTGAGATACGATCACGATGGTTGTGAAAAGTGATGTTATTCGTTTTTCAATTACACTTCACATGGAAGGTAGTAAGGATTAATTTAATGAATATGTGTGATATATATTACATTATATAAATTAAGGAAAATTAATATATTATAAACTTACTTACCCATTATCCTTTTATAAGAATGATATAATTTCTCATATATACATACAACCTATAGTATCCACAAAGTGATATAATTCATTGTCCCTACCCAAGTTTTATGAATGGTTATAATAAATTATATAATAATTAAATATTTAATTTATGACATTATTATAATTTTTGATTTTATTTATTTATATCATATATACAAGAACTGTAACTTTTATACAATACACAGATGAAAAAATAAGTGAATTAATACCCAAAACAATAAAAATAATTAACTTTTATCAACCAATAGGTGAAAAAAATATTATTATAGAAAAATAAATGATATTATAATCAATATTATGGATATATTATAAATTAATAACATTCTTGAAACCATTATAAATAATTTTAAATATTGTTAAACCAAAATTGAGAATTAGTTAAGGGGCCGTGTCTCAAATTCCCTTCATTAAGGGACATTTTATTAGTGTTCAAATAATTTATTCGATATGGTGTAAATACTACCCATTTTATTTTTTATATAATAGATATTTCTTAATTCATGGTATTTTATATTAAAATTTATATTATTTCATCTATTGGGACTTTAGATGATCATTACCAAGTGGTAAGGGATTTCATCTCAATTTCAATTTCATTGAGACATATTTGTGAATATGAACCTATTCAGTTTTATATAGTGTATATACATCACGATTGAAGTATTAAACATAAATACCTATTTATTCATGATGATTTATATTTTTTAAAGTCAATTCTCCACGTGGTTATAATTTAAATTTATGAAAGAGGTCAATATTATTGTACGCACTCACTTTCTTTTATGATTTTTAACTTTTCATGAAAAAACACTATATTATGGTCATTTTCATTAGGAATTAAATTTATATTACATATAAGTATTCATGGTTGATTTATATGATTATTTCTCAAATCGTATTCCATTTCTACATATAGTGTTTACTTTGAATGTTATTCAAAAAATTGTGGAAATATTATTAAATATATATCTTTACTCAAAATGGATATTAGAAGACAAGGAATATTGATTCATGAAATAAATAGATTATTTTATATGTAGGGAATCATTTTGAAATTTAGTTTTTGGTGGGGCCTAGTTATAGATAACTCCTTGATGCATTGACGGGTCTCCTAATATAAATTATTTTGCGAAAGTAGATAGGTTTTTACACATAGTTTTAAACTATATTGTTAAAGGTCATGACAGTAGAGGTACCATAATGCAAGAGATACTGACACATAATAATTAAGAATTTACATTATTTAAAATTTAGTTTTAATTATCATCCATTTTAATTTCATATTGATACTATCTATGAAACAATTTCATTACCAGTTTTTTAATAAAACAGAATGAGTGTTGAGTTAATTACCTTTCCATATTTATTATTGATACATTCACTACATGTTATTGATTAAATGGAATGTTTTTTTTGTTATTTACCTTGGTATATATAATATTATTTTTTTACTCAATATATATTCTAATGTATGTTACCATTATTGATCTTTTGAGATCACCCCAATTTTGATTCTGTTCTATAGGATATGGAGGAGAAATCCTTGAATGTGTTTCAAAGATTAAGATCATTTTATTTTTTTGTATATTATGTTTTATTTTTCATACCATTGTAATTTTGGTATCATGAGTATATGTAGTTCTCCAAATCTATTAAAATTATTGGTTATTTGTGATTTAAAAAATTTTATATATGCATGTGTAATAATTCAGGCCTCGAATATAGGTAACTTGTGTCAGGGTCGTTATAGTAAGATATTTTTAATCTATCCTTGTGGATTTTTTTTGATGAAACGGAAAATAGATTCAAAATTTTGCTTTCAATATTATCAACAATCATAACCAATATCTATTATTCATTTATTATAATGTAAATAAAATTAATATATCATAATAAATATTATTGAAATGTTTCAATATATTTGGAGAGTAGATAAATTTTTGATGTAACATCAAGTTACCCTATTCTAGGAATTTATTTTCTATATTTTAATTTCATTCTTGATTTTGGTGGATCTTAGAACTCCAAAGGAAAACAATTGTTTTTTGTGAAAAATATCCTAATTTTGGGGATGCATTTTTTCTTGAATGAATGGATTATGGGTGTAAATGTGTTAAATGATTTGTGGGGTTCTCCTCGAGTTTTGAGAACAATAGTATTGGTTTGGTCCTTTGAATAGAATTTATATTTTTTACTGTCTACCTAGATATTTAAAAGTATAAAACAATTACATTCCATGAAATGTTTACATTCCCTGAAAAGTGTTCCCATTATGTATTAATTTCATGGAATATTTTGTGAGTTTCGTTTTAGATCCCAAACGGTAGGTACACCATGAAAAGTTTACACATTGTGAAGTGGTCCAGTTTAGTATTTTAATATTAGGTGACACATTTTTTAGCTGGAACATTTTATATGGAATTGCATGATATGGAAGGTTTACATGCTATGTATTTATTGGGATATGTTATTTTTAATGCATTGAATAGATAATTTTTTTTTCATTTTGTTATACCCTCTTCTCCCTTAATATAGAGGTATACCAGGAATTTAGGGGTCCTCTAATCCTTCTGAATCGCTTCATTTGGTGATTGATTATCTGGTTTATTTCACTACATATCTCCAGTTAAGTGATCTACATGTTTCAATATTTCACTTGATCACATAATATTTATTTCACAATGTGTTCAGATCTTATAATCTTGTGGTGTTGTTCTTTCTAGATCCTCTGTGAGATATCCTTGAAAGGAAAAATATTTTATTGGTTGTGGTGTAGAGGGTACATATTCTTTGAGTAATGTTAAGAAATTAAATTTCATCCATGTTTTTTGTTTTTGGGATGTTATTCTATGAAATGGGAATCAATATTCGGGCATCCATTGTTGACTCTGTGTTCCTTTTGGGTTGGTGGATCCCATTATAGGCTTATTGAACTTTAATTTTAGATAGGTGGTTTTGTATCGACCATATGCTAGATGAACTATATTTCCCTTGTTCTATAAATTAATTTATAAATGAATATTCATGCTTTATTTGTGTGTGTTGAAATGGTTTTTTAGAAATATTTTTTTACCCCTATTTTTTTAAAATTAAAATGTATTTTTAATGCATTGTGAAATGGATTTATGAAATGGTTTTCAAAGAATTTTTTTAATGAATGGCATTGAAAAACATAGCACATGGGAAGCCTTGGGTTCTTAGGTGGATGGTGTAGAAATTCTCATTGTCTGTTGATACTCTTGGGAGTTCACTCAAGGAAGGCTCCTCTACTGTATAAGACTACTGTTCTAGTTACTTGTAAAACACTATTGAGAGGTTCAATTTATGGGATGTTTCTCTGCTCTTTGAATTTCATGAATACATATAAAGTATTGATGCACATGACTTTCATTGTCTAGGTATGAGTTTTATAGCTATCCGAAACTATAGTAATCCTTGGTGTGATATTACATATGATTTATGTTTTACTAATTTACCTTCTACTACCATGGATATGATATGATATGCGATGCATGAATTGAATTTATTTGACTAATTTGACATATATGACATTATTTGAAAAGATATCACATTATTTTATTTGTCACTACGGAAAAGGAGAAATGTTTTACAAATATAATGACATAAAAACTATTTAATTTCTTATAATTCATTGTTTTCATCAATGTTGATCATGTTCATACTGTTGTATAGATACATGATGTGGAACACAGAGGTGGGATCCTGCCTATACTATTTAGGTCACACCATAAGAACCCCTAAAGTTATGTGTACACACTATTGTGTCTTTTGAAGTAGGGAAAGGAAGGTGACATAGTGAGGTGGAATTTTTTTTAGTTATGGCTGGGTAGTTAGTGTTGTGATGGTGGGATGTTTCCCACACTATCACACATAGTATCTATTCTGGTTTTAGTTTTCTATTTCTTAAGAATTTTTATCTTAGTGTTTGTTAGATACTTTTGACTTATTTCTCATATACTATTTACTTTTTGATATGAAATATAATTATTGTTTATTCATCCACTATTTCTTCCAAATGTATATATATTGGTCAATTTTTCTTTTTCTCATTGGGAAAAAAAATTCCATCTAGTTTTGGTTGTTACTCAGGTTCTTCTATGAACTCAATTTTTAACTCAGGTATGGTACCTTTAAATGTTGGATTAAATTATTAATTTGAACCAAATATGGATGCCTAATGTGTTATAAAATGTGCCAGGTGTGTCTGGGGATTTTTCAGATCCAAATACACATCTTTTAGTAGAAACTGGCTAACTCTCACAGACGATGCATGGTTGGAGCATGATTTTTATAATTGGGGGAATACTGTTTTTATGGAAAGATCCACCTCACATGGTTGGACAATGACCGTGAATCCTAACTAGGGAAGTGCCAATTATTCCTAGGAAACTATGGATGGTCTACGCATGATTTTTTCAAACCGTGCGAACAAATCATACACATGACATTTCTCTGGGTAATTTGACAATTTTTCCTACACTGATCTATTATGCAACCTCCTTCTTCCCCAATCTGAGTTTATGTGGGATTTACCTCCTTTAATATCATTTTGGAGATTTTTGAGGGCCAAATCTAGCGATCAATAGATCTCATTCATCTATGATTAGATCAAGCTTTGGTTCATCACATTGGATGTGGAACGTTAAGTAATCGAGTCCTCTGGAACTATTCTCCTTCTACTTTTCTCTTGACTGAGTTATCAGGGTATTAGAATTTTTCTAATTTTCATAAATCTACTGTTATTCGATCCAAATAGATGGCCAATACTAGAGGAGGAGAGTCATACAAGCCTAAGGTTGGTGGTTAATAACTCATTCCTCAATTTCATTGATTTTGGAATTATCGTGTGGGGCATACCGATTTAACCGGTTACCATTAATAGTAATTATAGTTCTTGTTCTATGTGATTTCCTAGACCCCGATGTGACTTAATAGGTGCCCCGATCTAGATGGGCTACATGGCCTCAAGTGCATCTCCCCAAATTCCAGAGGCTACCGAATAGCTGCGAGGGACTATGGTGTGTCCATAGGGAGACAATTCCCTCATTACTAAAAGTGTAGTGAACCATATTAATATAAATATGGGAAAATAGTGGTATCCGTTTATATAAATTGAAGGAATAGGGTAAAATAGATACAACAACAACAAAAATAACTGAAATCACTTGAATAGAATTCAACTACGGATGATATGTCATTTCACCAGAAAATTGAAAAACATGGATATAAGACAACATACATAACATGTACCACAAAGGTATAAAGGAAATAAAAGACTATCCCAAGCATCACAAGATCCAACTCGGTCCTCTACAATCATGCTCCATCCAAAACAACAAGAAATAAAGTGTTCGATGTCGTATGATTCCCTTTGTCAGCAGCTACAACAATTTAATCAAATCTATATACCAAATTTCACCTGGAGAGGGTGTGAGATAAATCTCAATGGGACACCACCATCGGTGTCTATAACATATAAGATTGAGGCCATGTGGCCCACTGGGATTGGGGAACCTATAATGTGTCATCAGGGTATGGGACAACATATAGTGGTATCTGGGAAGTTTTTTGTCGTGCATTACTATTTATAGATATTAGATTAATGATTTGGAATGATGCAGACTTGGTCATAAGAAGTGCTTGGGCATAAAGAACCCATGTTTGGGGTAAAAACCAAGTTTCCAAAATTATAAATGAATTTTTAATTCGTCCTATAATAATTGAAATTATTTCACCATTGGTTGATTCACATGTTGTGTATTACTCTATTTGAATATTTTCTTTCATCCTTAGCCTGATGATATGAGGGGAAAGAGCATTGTTACATGTATCATTACAAGAACCTAGAATTCACATGTCAGGAATATTTCATTTCCATATAGGTTCATTTCACTGCATTTCATTGAATGATATGCCTTTGATTTCTGAGTGATCCTGTGATAGTTATCTTATTTGTGTATTACTCTTGGATGCGATTGAGTGATTTCATGTCCCAATTCATGAGGTGTATGAGCCCTCATGTTTTGTGATGATTAATTTATTGTGTCGAGCAATTATGCTATGAATAAATGGATGTCATTTCTAGGGATAGGTGTATGGGCACTGAATCATCAAAAATGTCAATCCATTATAAAGTGAATAAAAACTTCTTAAATTAATTGGTTCCAGATCCTTATCTAGAATTTTCATGTTTATGAAAGGTAAAGGAGTGTACCCGGTAATTAAATGAAAAAAATGAAATGAAACTTATACTTGAGTAGTAACCTATACCTAGATGAATAAGAAAGTAGTTTGGGGTATTATGCCTTGGTATGTGAGTTTAATTTTATCTATATTCTACTAGTGATTCTATCTATCTTCTTATGTTTGTTTTGAGGTTAGTGCTTGGCCTTTGTTAACCAATGCCACCACAACATGCTCATGTTGTATGCTAGGAGGGTGGTAACAACCTTGCTCCAGACATGTTGGGCCCTGAGCCTCTAGTATCACCTCTAGGGGTGATACTTGTGGTACTACCTGTTGTTCCCGATCGGGGCACTAATGCCCAAGTTCATGATAGATTATTATATCTAATGCAGTAAATGCATGATGCTCCACGACTTGCACCAACAATGGTTGATCTGAATTGTGAGTTCCAGTAGTAGTATCCTCCTACTTTTTTAGGATATGGCAGTCTGTAGGCTACTAAGTTTTGGATAGAGTCCACCTATTCTATACTTGAGCATCTGGAAACTTCTCCAGAGCAGAGAGTTAATCTTGTTACTTACATGATTTAAGATTCGGCCATGTTTTGGTGGGATATGATTACCCAGGTCGGTCATCATCATGGAATTTCATGGGTTGATTTCCAAACTGACTTCTATGTTCATTTATTTCTTTAGATGCTAAGAGCTGGCGAATCTAGGGATTTCATGCACCTCAAGTAGGATTTTAAGTCAGTAATGGAATATTCAGTTCATTTCTTAGAGTTGTAGTGCTTTGCACCGCTACTAGACATGGATGAGATTTTATCTGCTAGATGCCTTGAGGATGGGATTTTTTTTCCATCCATACACATGAAAATATATTTTTCCTACCTAAATTTTCTTAAATAGTCAATCAAGCTCATACCAATGAGTGTCACCAAAGGTATGACAACATTATCGGCTATAGAGGATCTGTATCGTGAAAGGCCTGTAGTTCTTCTGGTGGTACGAAATGTTCCCTAGAGGGTTCTCAGTAGGGTTTTGACAACCATTGTTACCATTTATATATCTCTATAGAGTGTCATTAGTGTGGATGATGAGGTCCCATGAAAAATCAATCATATAGAGACCCAATGGAGTGCTGGTCTTGGGGCCATATGGGCCATATTCATCATTTCTGCAAGTTCATTCCACTAGAATTGAGTGGAAAATTATCTGTGCTAGCTCCACCTTTAGTTGAGGGTTCTTTTATTCTTTTTCAGGTGGGGTGTTAGAATAACAATGGTAGGTCTGGATGAGGAGTAGTTTGTGGTCATGGTAGCCAGACCACTAATCACCAACAATTCCAATAGAGTATTTATGATCGTTGTAGACACTATGTTGTATAGGGTTGTGGAAGAGGCCAATTGAATACCTAATAGTCAATACTCTAGGATCAGGTTGTGGGACCATATATAGTACGAGGTGGTTGAACCAACCTATCGTCAAGAATTGGTATCCACTTCCTCGAATAGATGATCTCTTCAACCAGTTTCGGGGAGCAAAGGTCTTCTCCAAGATTGATATGAGATCAGGTTTTCATTATGTACAATTCATTCTATCAGACATACCTCTTACAACATTTAGTAGTATGTATGGTATGTATGAGTACCTCATTATTCGTTTTGGTCTTACGAATGCACCCATCATTTTCATGTTTCTGATGAATAGTATTTTCACCCTTATTTGGACTCTTTTGTCATAATCTATGTGGACAACATATTTGAGTACTATCCCACTCATATTGACCATGAAAAAAATCTTGATATTGTTATGAGTACATTGAGATAGTATTATCTTTACACTAATATTTATAAGTGAAACTTCTAGATCGACAAAGTCCAATTCTTGGGTCATATAATGTCAGAATCATGAGTATATGTTAACCCAAAAAAGGATTGTTTTATAGTTTTTCTGGAGAATACCAAGAACATGATTGACATAAGGATTTTTTTTGATGGATGTATATTGCATGAATTTCATACAAGAGTTTTTTCTCCATTATTCACCTCTTACGGGTATTAAAACGAAGGGTGTCAAGTTTATATGGTCAGAAGAATGTGTGAAAGCCTTTCAGGAGCTAAATGGGAGGCATATATCATCACCTATTCTTGAATCTTCTAGAGCTAGTCATAGGTTATACCCTATTATGTGATTCATCATGCATCAGCCCAATAGTAGTGATTATGTAAGTGAAAAAATTATTTGTGTATGGATCTCAACAGTTGAGGCCTCACGGGAGAAATTACCCAACACATTACCTTTATCTAGAAGCAGTAGCAAACACCTTACATTGCTGGAGACATTATCAATTGGGTGAGAAATTTGTGGTGTACATAGACCACAATATACTAAAATATATCTTTTCTCAGTTTGACATAATCCTATGATAGAGGAGATGAGTTGAATATCTACAATCCAATGATTTTGATCATGCTTATATGCCTTGGATGTGAAATGTAGTCGTAGATGAATTTAGTCTAAAAACTCAAAAACAAGCCATACGAGAAGCCATTGATGAATGAAAGTTAATGAAACTCTTTTATGGTCAACATCTAGAGTTTCATGATAGTGATGAGTAGCCTTATATCTCATCTTTGATACTTACTTCTTCCCTCATTGATAAGGTGAGGGGTATAAACTTCTCAGATCCTGAAGGCTTGGTTCTTTGTGAAAGTATATCGGGAGATAACCCACATCTATATTGTTCTATATTAAAGATGACATCATGTTTTTATGTGAATGTGTCCAGGATCCTACATTTATGAGAGAGAAGTTGATTCACGAGTCTCATTATTTTCAGTGGGAAGTTCATCGAGGAATCTTGAAGATATGTTGAGACATGTAACACCAGTATTGGTGGCCTAGGATAAAATGTCAAATAACAAGATTTATCACTAGGTGTTCAAACTATTATAAAGTGATGGCGGAGTACTAGAAACCTATAGATTAGCTAACACCACATACAGTCTCTGAATGGAAATGGGAAGATGTTTCTATGGACTTTGTAGTTGGTTTACCTAGGTCTCCTATATGTAGAGATAATATATGGGTTGTTGTTGATAGAATAACAAAATAATGCCACTCCATTACTATTTGTGTAAAAATTTTAATTAATGTGATGGGAAGTGTGTATGTCTATGAGATCATCCATCATACAATAATTTTAGATAGGGATACCCATTTCAATTAATAGTTCTAGCAGGGCTTGAAAATGGAAATGGGTAATCAGGTTCTTCTAATCCCAGATTTTCACACTCAGATTGATGGAAAATCAGAATCAACAATATGGGTTATAGAGGATATTCATTAGGAAAGTTTCATTGATTTTAGCGTTCCATCAAAAAGAATATCCCTCTAATTGAGTTCTCCAATAATAACACCTTTTAGGAGGAAATTCAGATGGATCCTTTTGAGGCCTCAAATGGTAGGACATACCATTCACCATAGTACTATCTAGAGGGATGGGTGGAGGCCCTACTAGGTCCTTGTATCATTCAAGAGACAATAGAGAATGTTCAGCTTATCAGAAAGCATATGACTACACCTTATAATAGACAGAAATTTTATTCTGATCGCTTTCGACGACCTATTGAGTTTGAGGTCGGGGATTGTGTTTTTATTTGGGTATCACCCAAGCTAGGGAATATGTGGTTAAAAAGTACGTAAAGGTGTTGGCTCATTTTTAGGTCCTTTTGAAATTATAGAGCGTGTCTGGACAGTAGCCTATCAGTTGCTACTAAGTCATAGGTACCATCCCATGCAAGACGTCTTCAATATTTTATAGCTTCACCAATATCATACCAATCTGTCTCATACTTTTGATCCCAAGGATGGTGAGTTATATAGTTATGATAACTTTGAGGAGTATTCAGTATGAATCATCGAATAGAGAAAAAAGGCTCCTCAACATCAATTTTTCACTCTAGTATGAGTGCAATGACAGCATGGCCGGGTACATGATGAGACATGGGATCAGTAGGCCGACGTATATGCCCAATGACATGAATTGTTCTTCGATAGTGTTTCTATGTCCATGGAAGCTGATCTTGGGGATACGTTTTATAATAGAGAAGACTATAAGAACTTGGGTTTTCACTCATGTATGGATCCTTAAAATTGCAGTCTAAATCATTACTTGGGACCTAAAATAGATTCCTATTGAGTTGGAAAAGGTCTCAAGTGTTTATGGGATTGTTGGTAGCCCGAAACACATCTTTTATGAGAAATTGGACAACTCTCATGGTTGGTGCACGATTGGTGCACAATTTTCCTAACCATGGATATGGTGTTTTTAAATAAAGTGTCACCTCACATTGTTGGTGCAAAACTAAGCGGCATAACCATGCATTGTTTTCACATGGTTTTTCACATCGTGCACATGCCATTTTTCTGGGTAATTTGTAATTTTTCCCCTAATGATCTATTAATCCACCTCCTTTTTCCTTTATCTAAGTTTATATGGGATTTACCACCTTAGCTCTCATTTTGGATATTTTTGAAGGCCAAATATTGTGATCAAGAGATATCCATTGTCCGAGATCCTATTGAACATCCATTCATCATGTTGGATGCACAAAGGTAAGTACTCGAGTCCCCTTGACCTGTTCTCCTTCTCTTTTACTCTTGACCAAGTTATCGATGTATGATCATTTTTATACTTTTATTATATCTACTGTGATGCAATCCAAATCAGGGGCCAATAACAAAGGAGGAGAGTCATACAAGCCTAAGGTGGGTGGTCTATAACTCGTCCCTCAAATTCTTTGATTTTGGAATTGTCATGTGGGGCCCGTTGATTTCATCGTTTTTCATTCATAGATATTATATTCTATATTTATAATCATTTGAAACATGTGGCTATGATCTTTCCAATTATGTGATTAGTTGTTAGTGGTTACATCGACAAATCAATCCTTCCCATGTCAAAGGATATTCTATAATTATTGTTTAGTGTTTTGAAACATTTTAGAAACCATTTGGGTGTGCCTTGGATTTACCATTATAAGGGTAATCATTTCTATATTAAGGGGATTAATATATATTTTTATTGGAATAGTGGAAAGTACCATGTATGCTAACCACTTTACCAACTTAAGGTAAGTGATTCAATTGATAAATAAATGTGAAATGTGGATTATAATGTATACTATGTATATGACTTGCCTTAAATGTAAATGAATAGTAGGTTGAATATCTATAACACCTCTTACCATATTAATCGAAAGTATAAAAATGAACCTTGAATCTGGAATGTTCTTTAAATGGATTAAATGAATGGTTGAATTCTACCTGACATTGTCAAACTAATGAAAGGAAAGGCTTGAACCAAATGTCTTGATAAAAAGGTTGCATGCTACATGACTTTATAAAACTAATGAAAAGAAAGGCTTGAACAGAATGAAATATTACATTACTTCATACCTAAACAAGAATGGCCTAACTCGATAACACCGTGTATTTGAATCAGAGAATTCCATGAGCACTCAGGAATCCCATTCCGATTTGAGGACTCATCTCGATTAGATTGATACCCAACAAGATCCCGATCCTTTTCTATTATTTGGATTCTTAACATGACACAATAATATCCCGTACATATCATCATAGGATGCCTTGGATACACTCCTTGTATCCAGAAATGAAAATCAGGTTCCATGGTTACATATCATAAGTCCTCGTCTCTTCTTATCCCCATTTTTCCTTGGACGATCACCTAGGATTCAGTAGGAACCTTATTGTGGAATTTCGTGGAACATTCTCCTTGGATTACACTATTACCTAGGCTAGGATAGATTTATTACTAAGTTGGAGACCCTTGAGTTCTACACTTCCTTGGTTATTACCTTGGGACTTCACTATTAATGATTATTACAGGTTTCCTTATCACAACTCAAAACCTTTTCGATTATTAACATGTGATTTATTTAAAAACTGGTAAATATCAAATAATGAGTTGTTGACATATTCAGACACCAGCCAATGGATGAATATGGTACATGGGTATTTAGTTATATTGTACTGATTTAAATTATATATACATGATTAAACATTGTTACATTTCCATTACACTGGCCGGATGTTATAGACACCATTGGTGGTGGCCCACTGATATTTATCTCACACCCTCTCCAAGATCCGTTAATTACCCAAGGTAGATACATGGTTGCAGGTGTTGAAAAAGGGAAGAATACTTCTTCAAACACATTATTTCTTGTCATTTTTGAAGGATATTAATAGCGTAGGACAAAGTTGGATCTTGGGATGCTTGGCAAAGTCTTCGATTTCCATTATATCTTTGTGGATCATGTTATGCTGGCTGTCTTGTATCCATGTTTTCCAAATTTCTAGTGACATGACATATCATTAGTAGTTGAATTCTATTCTAGTGATTTCAGTTATTTTTGTGTTTGTTGACTCTATTTTCCATTGTTCCTTATGTTTACTTATACTGTTCCTACTATTTATCCATGTTTACATTCAACCATTGTGCTACACTTTGGTAATGAGGGAATAGTCTCCCCACATACTAACCCTAGGCCCTCACTGCTTATCGGTAGCCTATAGAGTTCAGGGAGATATGGTTGATGTCATGTGGTCCACCGATCTCGGGGAACCAATTAAGTGGAATTCAGTTTTGGTACGTTAATGTTCTAGTCTCATGTGTATATGTATTGGGAACTCCCTTCATGAATGTGGAAATTCTTGTTGGGTAAGAGTTTGAGAGGATTACCAAGTCTGTTTTTTCATATTTTTATATCTAAGGTGGTCTTTCCTTAAGATTCATTGTCTTTGGATATTTTTTTAGACTAGATATGGGATTTTTGGGACTTGAGAGGTAGGTTTAGATGAGTTCCTAGCCAGCTCTTTCCTAGAATAGACTCAGGTTACCTTGTGATATTGGGATGTGTGTCTCCTGTTTTGAATCCCTAATATTAATATTTCTTCTTTCTTAGGGTTTTCTAGTATTTAATGATATTATTTTATTGTATGATAATTTATCTTTTTTTTAATGTGAATAATTGTGCCTCTGATACATCTTACACGGGATCCTCATGTGGGTAAAATAGATACTCTTAAAAAATCCATATCTAAATCATAATCTTATTGAGCATATCATGTGAGAAATTCCTGATGTCCCCCAAAATGTACCACATGTCAAAAATTCCATTATTGGGGAATCTATATTAGAGGTAGGAGAAAGTAATCGATCCTAGAAGATAATATTCAAGAATCCTCCATCCTAAGGGTATGAATGAATCTTAAGAGGTAGAGGACTATCTGAAAAATATCGATTAAATATTTGAATTCCATGATACACCTGAGAGTATAAAGGTAAAATGTGTGATGTTTATACATGAGGGTCCCAATATGTGGTGTTGGGATTATATGGTACATGTGGATATACTTGTGGGATTGGAAATGAAGGTTTTCAAGGATCCATTCTTACAGAATTTTTGTACATAGTTACTAATGATAGATAATTTTCTAGAGTTCCCCTCCTTGCATGAGAATTATTTCGACCAAATGAAATGCGTCAAAATTTAGATGATAATTTTGATAATTTGATAAAATATTTAAAAGAAACTTTCCTTCATCACAAGATATTCATATCATTTCTAACTATAATAAATTTTTTGAGGCTTTGATTAAAAAGTCAATTTCTACTGTATTTTCAGAATTTTTCACTGTTTGTAATTTTCTATTCTAGAATGTTGTTATTGAAATAATCCTTGATTTTGGTACTAACTAATATAAAAAGGATCTGGTCTTCTTACCCAACCTTGTAAATTTCATGTTCCTCCTTCTCTTTATATTTTTTTCATACAAAAGTTTAGGCTATGAATTATATATGGGTGGATCATAACTCTAAGAAGTTTCAATATTTATTAATGTTTTAATAAAGAGTTATGAAAAATTCTTATAAAATAAAAAGGAACAACTGATTCACCACCCACTGAGTGGTCTTGAACATCTTTGGGAAAACAAATTAGTATTATATGGTAGGTTTCCTCTAATTAATATTACTTTATTAATGGTAAATTTTAATTCCATTAACTATAAGGGGTTTCCCATTTTCAAAGTTAAGGAATATCATATCATGAACTATAGAATATTTTTAAATATTATATCTCTTGGGTATGATGTTTTCGAAGCTACTATGGATTAATATCCACCTCTTATTGAGATTACTCCTCTTAATACTACTGAGAAGAGAATCCTTGAGAATGATGGAAGAGCTAGACATGTTTTACTCTCATCACTAATTGAATGTGAGTTTATTAGAGTCAATGGAGTCAGAACATCCAAATGAATTTGAGATAAGTTGAAAAAAAAATTATGAAGGAAATAAAAATGTAAAGTAGGAAAAATTATAACATTGGATGTTTAAGTAAGAAGATCTGAAAATGGATGATCACGAATCTTTTAATGACATATTTACAAGATTATATGATATTGTTATCACCATAAGATGTATTTCTAAAAATTTGGTAGACTCAAAAGAAATTGAAACAATCTTGATAATTCTCCATGATATGTTCGATTCCAATGTCTCATAATTTGAAGATATAGATCCTAAAAATATATATTGGTTTGATAATCATAGTACTCCTGTTACTTATTAATTGAGAAAATAGAAGTCTATTAAAAGTAATGAAAATGGTGATCAATAAATGGACTTCAAATATTTTTTAAAAACAAAAAAAGATGAATAAATTGAATATGAATCAATTGATTCAAAAGAAGAGGTATAAGTTGAATATTTCACTACAATTGTTTCCCTTATTTAAATGAAATAAAATAAGTGAATATTGAAAAGTAATACTTTAAAATGTTGGAAATATGAAGGGAAAGGAAAATTTTTATAGAATTTCACAAGGAATAAATTTGTGGAGTAATTCTAATGAGGATGATGAGAAACCCCCAAAATAGTGGAAGAAACATTACAAATTATTTCCTTGTGATAAGAAAAAGATAATGTGTGAGAAAAAGAATGAAAAATAATTTCTTATCCCATGATGAATCAAATATTCAAATAAAATTCATTTATCAAGTTATAAATGGATATAATTCTTTATATATTGATGATAGTGATGAATATATTACAAAAATGGAATGGCTTCTTAATGATACTATAGAAAAATGTTTTTATCAGAATACTCAACTTGAGAAAGAATGAAAATAAAGGAAGATGTTGAATGTATAAATTTTTAGGATAGTGATAAGATGATGAAAGAAGAGACAAATTTCAATTTCATTAGATCCCATAGTATGAATATTAGTTATCATTAATGAAAAATGAAATATTATGAATAAAAATCAGCACAAAATGTGATCCTCAAGAGGAAATAATCCACACTTATTGAAGAAAATAGGCATAACAAGTCGAAGATAGTTGAATCCAAAAGGATGATAGATGTTCTGAAAGTTATTCTAGATAAGAATAATAAGAGATTTTTGAAACATAGTCAATTATTCTTACACCACAATGTGAGATAAGAAATATGAGAGAAAAATTCCCTAAGGCTATTTATGTTAATGGTGAAACATTAAAAGAAGGTGAAATGAATGGATTATAAAAGAATGTTTTTGAGAAAAAATATTTCCTAAAGAGAGATTGGAATTGTTTTGGAAAGTATCCTCCTAAGAAAAATGATACACTATTTCCAAATAAATAATAAATAATATTTGTATTAGTTTTACTCTCATTTTGAAATATTAGGATTCATGGGTCACTATTAGTGTTGTTGAATTTTTAGTCACTTAGCCTATTCATGTTGGTACTACATGTCTCTACCTAGAAATTCGTATGATTAAATCGGTATATTTGATGATCAAATAAGATTAACGTTTTCTAAAAATAATGTGGAAGCAAAAATGGGAACTGAAATGATGAATAAAAGTGATCATGTTAAAAAAGGGTGGAAAATAAAACATGGTGAGTCCGAAAATAAATATTACTTAGGTATTTGGAAAATATAAGTTTACATGGATAGAAAATTAGAAGAAAAAAATAAGATAATGAATATGGAATGAATCATCTTTATGAAGATGTGGAAAAATTAGATAAAATGATATCAATAGATTTTGGTCTTAAAGTTCAGAAAGTATAAAAGAGATGTGAGAAATAAGGAAATGTTACATGTTTGACAATCCTTACAGAACAAGAGGAAGTCATGAATGAATTGTTTCAAAAATATCATAATAAAAGGTTTTCCAAACAAAGTATATTAGTTTAAATCTTTATCGTAATAATCTATAGATTAAAAAAACATATTACAATACTAGAGAAAGATGAACATAAGGTAAAAATATATCTAATAAAAAATCCAAAAATAAGAAGAAAAATGAAAGGTTAAGAGAGGACTCTCAATAGAAATTTTTTTAATGAAACTAATCAGATTCCCCCTTATTCCCAAAATATTTGTATTTTTACAAACTTGTAGGGAATTGAAGGATTTGAAGTAAAGAAGATGATTTTCATGAGACTCTTACTATAATAGTAAAAGAAAGTAATGAGGTTATGAAAAATATTTTCCTGAATGTTATGTATATTCCCCTAAACATTTTGATATGTTTGTTACACTATTTCAATGATACTTTAATCTTAAACAAATCATATTCATGATTTTCCCAAAAAATAATAATGTTGAATGAAACTTGAAAAGGGTATTACATGAAAGCTGTGGAATGTAAAAAATTACTAACATTGATTAGAAAATATTTTTTTCTACACCGGGTTCACACTGATATATTTATAGTTGGTTAGATAAAGATCATTGTTAAGAAACTCATGTGAAACTTATTCTATTCTAGAAAGTAATATCATGGTTCAGAGAATAAAAGATCAAACACTTGGAAATTAAATCATTTTTCCATAATGGGGAAAAATTTTCATGATAACCACCATTGAATTTTATTTTCAATAAGGGAGAGAGAAAAGAAATTGGGGAGAGAAAAAAACTCAGGGAGGGTTAAGAAATAGAAGGATTAAGAAAGAAATACGGAGAATGGATTTTTTGAAAAGAAGAGAAGTCATATTG
Source organism: Viscum album (assembly GCA_963277665.1). NCBI lineage: Eukaryota > Viridiplantae > Streptophyta > Magnoliopsida > Santalales > Viscaceae > Viscum > Viscum album. Next base: position 991,501,694 of record OY728146.1, read on the forward strand.
TTTTGAAGTGGTGGAAGTGGGTATTGAAAATAACAAAAACAAAGGGATTTATTGTTAGACCCCAATTAAGTTTGGGTGGTATTTGTTGTCAATAGATCAATTTTTTGATTATGTTGAGATGGTACTAGAAATATATATTGAAGAATGGTGTGAGTGAAGTTTTCAATAAGATCCAAAACTATTTGGAAGATAATAATATCCAGGATCAGAACCAGAATCATCGATTTCATATAAATACATTGACATGAATCAATAGATCTAGACAATCAGAATGAGACATTGATAAAAATTTAGAAGGTATTGGAGATTATAATGTGAAGCTATATCAGATTCTGAATAGATCTGATTAAAACCTGATTATTCTTTAATATTTTTTAATTAAAAAAAAGTGATATGTTATGTAGAAAACATGTGATGCTGGAAATATAAATTAATTGGGGAGTGCTGGTTTCAGCAAACCAATTGAGAATTGATTGGAAATGAATATTTTTTTTGTAAATCTAAGAAGATACAACACTTCCCAAGGTAATCCAAATGATTCTATAACAATATTCAACATTATCAACGTAATGAGGGGATTCATGAAAAAAAATCCATTGATTTTGGAAGAAAGGAGAATAAAAATGAAGTTTTTCAACTATACCTCATCGGTTTGAGCCTCCTCAATCTGTGGAACATCAAACATAATAGGATGAAAAATCTTATGTATTATAATTTTATGTGTCAAAATTGATAGAAGGATGAAATATTGATCTCAATTATGTAATGAAATCACTACCAAATTCTAATTTGTATTACCAATTGTTGGTATCTTTAACAAATAAACTACAAAGTGTTATTAGAGGAATAATGTTTATGTAATATTGAATTTAATTTCAATTAAATCATGAACAAAATAAGTCATTAATTATTCTCTTAAAATTGGGTCAATAGAATTAGAACTAAAGTATTGATTTTTTATTAAAGAAGTGGGGGATTATTATAAGACATGAATTGAAATTGATTTATTAGATTGAACTAGATACCAATAAATTAGGCGTGGGATGAATCTGATAAATTCATCAATTGCTAGATAATGTACATGAGGAACTAAATAAAAAGAGAAATACATTAAAAACATTTCACATATGTGATAATTGGAAAATTATTTTTAATGGGGAGAAATTTAATGTAGAATATACTTTCTTAATAATAAAAAACAAATCTAAATGAGAAGATTAGTTTTTCAAATAGTGTGGAGAAACATAATGAATAATCTGATTCTATACATTTTCCTTCATCATAATGAATAATCAGAATGAGGAATCAGATTGTGGTTTGTATAGAATGTGTGAAGTGAGATGAAGTTGTGAGAAGGTTTGAGAAGAGTTAATAGATGATTAAGAAGTCAATGAATGATCAAAGAGTAAAATAGATTTGAATATTGACGAATGTTTCTTTAGGAGGAAGTATTTTTTTAATCCCACCAAAACCATATCCGGGTTTCCTATAAAAGGATAGAACATTTCCACTGTAAGTTTGTGAAAAAGATAAACAATTCACATATTCATGAGCCTAGAAAATTTTGGAGTAGGTATTAAGTTTCCAATAGATGTTTTTTAAGGTTGATGTTAAGTAATTTCGTTTGGAATGAAACAAATGGAGTAAGGTTCAATCCGATCAACATAGTAACTTCCAAAAGATGATACTTCATCAGAGTAAGTCTGTCAGAGTGAGATCATCCATGAAACATCCATCGAAGCATGATTTATTACAATGAGTTCCATCAGAAAGAGAAATTGTGATCTACAGATTGAGTTCTTACTCAATTAAAGAAGGAAGAGAAAAAGGAAAAGCTGAATGAGGAAAATTGGATGGAATCCTTCCAACATAGGTTATGGGATTGAGCCTAATCAGACAAACTTTTCAGAGGATGTTTTTCATACTATGTTTCTGTAATAATTTTCAAGAATAAAAATTTATATATTGATTTTCTATGTTCATTAATATTATATATAGGTATAGTTTGATTCATATTACATATCAAGGAAGTGAATATATTTTGAAGTCGATCGGAAAATAAGTAATAAAGTGTAGTTTGTAACTTTGGATACTTAAATGTTGTCGAAAAGGATTATCTTGTTGATGTGTATAACCATATTTGTGAAGTGGATACTGAAAACGATAGCTGTGGGGTATAACCAAATATAAAAGGAAAGTTTATACTGGGTTTGTAAATTTTTTCACAGCACGTGACTATATATTTCAGAGAGAAGTTGGTGAAATAATCCATGTAGGTGGGACTATCCAAGTTGGAAAGGAGGATGTATTTTTTCTGAACCCTTTTAATTTCTTATTCTTCATTCTCTTTATATTTTTTTATATGAATGGTGAGGTTATGTATAAGAAATCGACCTTAAACATTTCATAAACCAATTAATTCATCTAGGTTCTACTTATTCACATTCCCAAAGATCTTTTTGGTTTAGTGTTTTAGAATGTTAATACAGAAATCAATCATGTCAAACAACGATCATAAAAAGTGGGTACAACTAAAACAATAATAATTTCTTTCATAATACAAATTGTTTTAACAAATCCCGAAATATTTTCAAGACATGTCTTCAAAACATTAAGCTTGGATTGTCTTTTTCTATTACCCATCCTTAATCCCTATGAAAAAAACAATTACAGTTGGGATGAGAATAAAATCTTAGTAAGGGATATAAAAAGAAGGAGAGAAACCATTAGTACATGAATCATTAAAAAAATTTGAAATAACTTTTTGAAAGACATACTTCTCACACATAGAGAATCATATAGATAATTGTGAAACATTATATTTCCATAAATCATAAAAAACATAAATATTGAATAAGTTAATCTTTGGGTATTACATACTTAAATTGTTTATCCCTCACATCTACCTTATGACTTGTAACCCTCACAGCTACCTTACAATGTAACCCTCACAACAACCTTATAGTGTAACCATCACAGTTACACTTGGAGTAACCATAAGACCAGCCTCAAACTTATGTGTACCTAATAAATTAGAGGGATATATAGGTCCCATCATTCATCATAATCATTAACCATGAACCATAACATAATCATCAAACAATAATACTTGCATAAAACTATTCACTTTAAATTTTGTAAAACAAAAAGTTTTAAAAAATATTTTATAAGAAATGTCCCTTACAAATAAAATATAATTGATAGGAGAATCAAATAGAAGGAAAGTAATTTGTGTTATACTATAAATTAAAATAATATGAAATAATATAAACAATATTCATTACAAAAAATAATCTTAGTAACACATAATTAATGAAGTAGAAAGTTAACCCAATGAATGAAAATTGGGTTAAGACTTCCCTTACCCAAAGTTCATCTTACTTCAAACCTATTTAATATACTTTATGATAGATATAAAGTATTATTAATATTATAATGAAACGTATACATTTATATTACACCTTATATTATCATTTAATAACATCTTTTCACCCATTAGTTTTTAATATTTTGTTCTTTTCATTGTTTCAGGTGTGTTCTTTACAGTATTTCCATGGTTAGTTCATAGAGGATTTTCTTATTGAATGGAATAGAAACACAAGAAAAGGAATTAAATCGTATTAATTTGTTTCCAAAAATATTTAATTATCCAATAAATTATTTTGGTTATATCATATGATGATGAATCATTAGATAAATCATTAAGGATATCGGTTTATATTATTTTGGCAGTTCTTTGATAATCATAGATTTTTTTGTTATATAACCTAATATTATGTTTATATATTGACTCTAGAACATAAAATATGATATATAATAAATATTAAAATATGTTTCAACCCTTAAAATGATTTTATAATGAGTTTTCAAAGAAGTAAATTTTATCGAAAACATATCATCCATGATTTTGATAAATCGGTACAATGTGGACAATGTTTTTTTAGAATTAGAGGGTTAGGAGAGTGGGAATGATTCTGAAATTTTCCATAAACATGATAAATTCCTTAATATATTATATTCTAGTGGTTTCATGACTCTTTGATAAGGGAATTGGAGAAAAATATAGGAAAGGAAAACCAGTTGAAAAAAAACCCAAGAAAATGAAAGAGGATTCTTACCTCTTGATCTCTTCTCATTGATATCCTCTTTAAGAACATTGGTTTTCTCATTTTAGAGAAGACATATGGTATAGGAAGTTGTAAAGATCCTTGGTAATGGTATAGGGAAGAATTTATTCAATGCTCAAAGCTTAAGCGGTGTGAGAGTAAGAGGGATGTGGGTGGTAGTTATAGTGGAGGGGGGGGGAGGGGTTTTCCATTATATTATTCATTATTTTATTATTTTTCCACAAGACAAGAAATAGTAATGATTCCCTAACTAAATAAATCTATTATTTCATGTGAGTTTGAGATAATGGGCTTACATCAGTACAACATCATGTTTATGACATAATAATTAAAGTATTTATCTAATTTTTTAAATTATAGTATTCACTATTGAAAAAAACCAACTAATTCATAAAAATCCCAAAAATTCACCCTAACAATTTTTCAACATGTAGAATTAAAAAATGAACCCTATTCTTGGAAAATAACTTTCTAAATATGATTAATTTAATTTTGTAATATAATCAAAATTTATTCAAAAAATAACATTTTTAAAACTCTAAGTCAATTTACCTCACCTTTAAAAATTAATCATGTTCTCATTATCTTATAACCTCAAGATAATAAAATAATAATACAATTTACTATTAATAAGGCTCATATTACTATTCATATTAATATTTATTAGGTTATGTTACTATTCACCAAAAATCAATTTGGTTCTATCAGACTCCAAATAACATACTGATCGCAATAATAGATGTCTATTTTTTGAAATTCAAATAATATAAGTTGAATAATTATGTTTAACAGATTGTTTATAACTAAATCCTTAAAAATGATTTTTCATATATTATTTGTGTTTCATGCATTTCATTACATTTATTTGTAAAACCTCGGGGTGTTACATTCTCCCCACCTTCTAGAAATTGCGTCCTCCCAATTTTTATTTACTTATTAAACAAGTGAGGGTACCTTTTTATCATAGAATTTTCATATTATAATGTTGCTTCTTCCACCATGTGGTTTCTCCACAAAACCTTTACCTAGTGGATTACCTTATTCTATAATACCGATTTATTTCGATTAATAATAAAAATACATTTATATTCATATGAATGGTTCTCTTCCAGCCAAACTACATTTGGGCTCAAAACATGTGATGAATATGGAACGTTCGTTCTCAACATCGAAACATGAAGAACATTTTGAATCTAGCATAAACTCGGAGGAAAAGCTACCCAGTATGTGATTGGTCCAACATTCTCTAAGATTTTATATGGTCCAATGAAATGTGGAACTAGCTTTACTTTCTTTCCAAACTCATAACACTTTCCCATGGTGATATTCTAAGAAAACAAATGTTAACCTACCTTGAATGAAAAGTCTTTCCTCATATTATATGCATAACTTTTATGCATACTCTAATTTTTACTTTTCTGTTGTTCGATCTTCTTTACTTTCTTAGCCACCTCACAACTAATTATGGTCCAACAAACTTATGATAGATTAAAACCTTATATTATTCAGATATTGTTTCATTGTTAGACAATAATAAATTCTCCCTTCCACCCGTAGCAATATATGAATAGATATGAAAATCATTCGCATGACACAATGATTATTACTTGGTTCACCCTCACAGGGCTATGTCTAATGAGCATACAACGATAATGTACCGATGTTCCAAATTTCCTAAGGCTCACTTCCAATAATGAGTACAGTGTCTGGGCTAGATCTCATATACCAAGGCTTATTGTTTTTATAGGGTTTAGGGTCTGCTCACTTCATTCCCAAAGGTCACTCCAAGTTCCACTTTCTCTGGCTCATTGCCGATGGAAAGGGTCACTGTTATCCTCTTCATTCGCTCACTACTCTTGGAATGGAATCCACTCACAGTTTACGGACATTTAGGTCAAACATAGTTTATAGACATGTAGGTCCCTTAATTTTCATGATTTCTTGCATCATAAAATGTAAGTAGATGATCTGTTGAAGTTTCGTTTTCACTCGTAGATGAATTGAACCTTCTCGAGTACTAATATGTACCAGAAAATATTTTTGAAAACTGATTTGATGCTTTTAGAAGCCTCTTTATGACAATAAAAAACCACCCACCTCTCCCATGTACTGAGTTCTGGGTTTGGTATATGAAACAACTCGTCTTTGTACTACCACTGCAACTGCGAACCACCATTCGTCTACGGACTGCCTATACCTTCGCAATCACGTAGCGCTATCGTGTACAGACTTCGCGAACCTCCTATGTGGAAAACCCTATGTTCGTGAACTGTTCTCTATTTGCAGATTGCCTACGAATCCGCATACCATATCTATCCCTCCACGTACAGCTTACAGAATTCACCCTCTCGCATACTGAAGACTCCTCCTCTTGAGTCATAATAGGATACAACTTTTTGCTTAAATATTTTAGTGAATAGTTTTCCACGCAAACCACTGTAGCCTTCAAGGGATTATCCCTCACAAACTTCCTTTGGACTTCACTAAATTCCCAAGGAAAAATATGTTTTATAATGATGTTTAATATCCATAGTAATTGGTGGGATTAGTGATTCTTATATAGGAAAAGATATCCTCAAAATACGCTAATCCAAGATTTACCAAATCATCCACCCAACCTCTACCACTTTCTGATTCTTCTACCGTCATGAACCACAATCTGCCCGCAAACCATTTTCACGCAGTCTACATATTGCATTTTCTCTTACACAATTTATTTCCTCTACCTACATCAATCCATATTCATATTGCACCACCACTCAGCCACGAACCATTTTTTTGTTTCACAAAACATATTTGTGTACCATTATTCCTGCTGCGCATACCGTTCCCATAACATTGTACACGACCCATGAATTATGGTATGGTGTTCTCACCCTTTTCCAGTTTTCGTTAAATTTTGTCATACCTTTCAATCCTATGAATAAATCTTTCCTTTTCCAACACCAAACATTTTATTTTGATACCCCAAATTTTGGAAAACACTAGGAAACTGTGCCACCTCAAAAACTTGTCTTGGGGAAATAGAAATGATACACATTTTCTATCATATGGCATTGTCAACAAACAAAATCACACTCAAAAAATCCCTAAAGAACACCTTGGGGGATTTTTCCCAACAAAATATCCATTTGGTTTTGTTGACAAGTCTTCTAAAAACAATTATTTGTATTTTGATATCTCATTAAATCTCTTACAATCTTCAACCATTATTCACTTCAGGTGATTAAGATAGCGATAAAGGATTTAATCAACACATACTCTAAGCCGTCATGAGCCATTCATGGTGTGAGAAACAAGATTATAATAAAAATTTCATCAATGAACCACTTCATTTATAATCACCAATTATTGATACAATACTGATACCAATGAACACCTTTCATCAGGAACCATAGCCACTGTGATATCTAATAATTGATCTATCACTTATAGCATCTTCAGATTTAGTGATCCCCCTATCTTATAGACCATCCAAAAAAATTCATCTAAGATTCAACTCACACTATATCTTTTCCCTACTTAACATCTTCTCCCCATGTCTTTTCCCCCAAAAATAGTCACACATTCACTCATTTTTCAACAAACCTGAAGGGCACTTCAAGGTTGTTTTCAAATAGGGTAAAGAACACATATCAATACATTAGGGAAAAACACAAAATACCTCGGGGAGAGGGGGAACAAAATCCACACTTTTTCAAGTGTGGGAAGTCTACTGGATGCTCAGAGCCAGTAGAATCCTTTCAATGGCATCTTTGGGTAAGGCCTTTATAAGAATTTCATCGACTTTTTGTTTTGTATCCACATACTCCAACATCACAAGCCCTTATTCCACTTTCTCCTTGATAAAATGATATTTAATTTCAATGTGATTTGTCCTAGAGTGATGGACTGAATTTTTTCTAAGATTTATAGCACTTGAATTGTCACAATGGATTCCGATCAGAGATTTCAATTCAATTCACATATCATCAAGTTTCTTCTTCATCCACAATAGATGTGCATAAGATCAAGTATCCAAAAAATTTTGTTCTCATATCCATGAACAAGAAAAACAACTTGTTGATCAATGTACACAACTTCTTCCAGAACTACATTAAGAAATGTTGACTTTACATCCATCTAGAAGATCTTGAACATTCATTTCACTATAATGGACAAGAATAATCTTATTATCTACAGCCTTGCAATGGGTGAAAATGTCTTATCAACATCTATACCATCTATCTGAAAGTACTTTTTTCACACCAGTCATGCTTTGTTTCGAATGAAAACACAATATTCATTCATTTTTTTATGAAAGACCCATTTTTTCCCAATAATATTCTTGTCAACCGGTCTCGAAACAATTTCCCATGCCTGATTCTTTTCAATTTGGTCTAGCTATTCATTAATTTCCTCAACCAATTTATCTACTTTAGCTACTTTACCAAAACTTTTAGGCTCCACTTGTGATATGTATGATTATTTTTGTAGAGACTTCATTCATATTGTTTTCACTAGTGTTTTATGATCACTAATTATATTCTACCTATCAATTTTAGCTCTTCTTGCTGGTCTCTAGGAAGACATTCATTTGTTATCATCATCTGAGTCTTATTCTGAATCAAAATTTTCACATCTTCACCTCCTGATTCTCTTACCACTTCATCACTTTATATAATAATATTGATGAATCATTTTTGATATTCTTTCAAAGCACCTTGGTATCCTAAAAATAGTCAAATGATACAACATTGTCAAAAAAATCATTAAGTGCAAGAGCTTTGCTACTTCATAGTAGTCCACCATCTCTCGGTGGATGACTAACACCTGAACTAGGGAATGATACCAATGAATATATATTCAATGAAACTCATAACCCATGTATAATACTTGTATAGTTTTGACGTCTCTTCAATTTCAACATAGAATTTTCATCACATCATCCCTTCTTTCCATAACACACATTGTTCTTATAAGGATTTGGACACTAGAAACATTTTTTTGAATCTGATTAGGAAGTAGAAAGATCCATATATGATGTCTAGATATTCCAGTTATAAGTTCTATTATTTAGTCCCACAAATATTCTTATTCTCCTGCGCCATTTCATCATATGTGACTACAGGTTTATGAAACTTATCCCACTTGATTATGTCAATGATATCTTTATTGGTTAAATTCACCACTTAGCAATGAGCCATCAACCAAACCTCTAATCCTACTGATTCAAACTTGATGTAGGAAACAAGAGATAATGTTAATGACACAATCACTATCTATTGCACTAAATTAGTTCCACATGTCTCATGCAACCATATAACATTAAATCCTTTCATTTAATTCTTCTAGAGACCTTCTCCAACTCGAGTTACTAATTTGAATCAGTTGACATTATGAATCACATCACATCACTGCTTTGCATCTTTTTATTCTACTTCTCCTTGGATAGTATCTCTCTTTGAACCTGAAACACATTAACATCATTTAATAGCATTAATATACAAAGGGAATGGGGGAATTATAGAATCTTCAACGTCAGGATTGTGGTTGATCCTGATGGGTCCACCCTTTGAATCTTTCTCATAGAGCATCACACTCCTTCACTACTTCTTCTAGCTGCCCAACCAACTTCAACTACTGTGGCCATATGAATAGGCATCCATTTCCCAGATGATGAGTCTTTTTTTGATATGTTGATTATGAAAATATGGAAATTCTCAAAATTTGGGGTTTAATCCCACTGGTACACATTTCCATCTTTGATGTTCCACCAATATGCTACGTTCCTTTATTCCTTTTATGGGTAGGAATCTGTATGCTTGTCAACTTCCTATGATTATTCCTCCATTGTAGAGATATTACTCTTTCCTCCACTTCTCATCATGGCACACAACATGAAAATTTTGCAATTCATTCTTTGTTCATATATATTTTATCATATATTTGAGTCACCACACTATTTTGTGCTGGGGGTGAGTCCTCTACTGAACGTGCATTCTTCTAACTCATAGCTAGAGTAGATCTCCCCATAGTGTTCTGGGTTTGTTCATATTCTCTCCATAAGAGCTGTTGTGAGTGTGATAGAGTAGGTGATTGATACACATTTATTAATCTCCATGTAATCCCCCTGAGGTAGTAAACCTAATTTTCAATTTACCACTTTTTCTTCTAGTGTAGGATTTCTCATTATACACCACCGGAGTGGAGAATCTCCTTTCGAGTTCCTTTTTCTTTCCTACTTTATTCTAGATACATTTTCTTGCTAAATGACCATAATCATAAAATATAAAACATTTTCGACCAAAGGCATAGCTCATTTCATCATTTCTAAGTCGAGATGTTGTTGTAGCTTGAATTCTTCTACCATTGAGCTCCTGAGCTTCCTGACACAAACACATGATGTGTACCATTCTTCCACAATAATAACATCTGATTAATTCTTTCTTATATGATACTTCTCTTTATAATTTCTCATGAAACGTCTTATTATTCCAAGATTTAGCGAAACATCTATCTTCACAGCATGAAATGTATTTCTGAACCTCTGATCAAAATCTTGATGTATGACCATGAATCCCACATAAATAGCACATGTTGTTGTTAATTATTGTAAAAGATTTTCTAGTTCAATCTCTACCACCTACAAGGTTTTTCTTATCTCTGGAACTTTTCACTACTTTCTTACTATCTTGTATAGGAGTGGGATCATCATATTTAATTATAGATTTTATCAAAATGGATGGCCTTTGGGATAACATTATCCTTTTATGATTCTCCTCTAAGGTAGTATATTTGACTTTCATTTCATTATCACCTACCAAAGGACAATAGAATAGTAAATTTAGTGCCTCCATTAATGTAGGCTTTCCATTGTCATTTGATTTCTCCATTTTTTTCTTGACTTATTCTATCTCTTCCTCCATTTGCTGAATCATTTTATCAATTGATTCATTTGGAGAATTGAGCTATCTTTTGAGATTCTTTCTACCAATAATATCATCTTCCAGTTCTAGTGTGATATTTTCTACCCTATCACTTTGATCCTTTATTATCAATTTATCTTGATAAATTGAATTTGAGAAGGATGAATTCTCTTATTTTAGCATTTTATTCTTCTGAACTAGTTCAGATTGATGTGTAGCAAGACCCTCATTTCTGGCATTTAGAATCTGAATTTCATCTGACTTATTATTCTTTCCCTTGTAATCATATTTTTGTTTCTCTCTTTTTGTAGATATTTATTTTTCCAGTACTTCAGCATGATAATCATTATTTTCTCTCACATTAGTGGTCACATCAATATGCCTCAGATTTAATCCTCTTATCTTGTTAACCTAAATTTACAATGTTTGGATCCAAATATCATTAGATTTAATCTCTTTATCCAATTTTGGATTAAATTACTTTATTTTATGGACAACATCCATGTTTCTCCTTCTAAGACTTTATTCATTATCATTAGTTCCAACATCACTTGGAATATTATGTTTTTTTCTTATTCCTTCAGCATCATTGAATGAGTAAGTATTTTCACTATTTGATTTATCCAAACCATCATTCTTTTCACTACTTGGTTCTTTTATCTAACTCACAATATCTCTATAGACACTTCCACAGTGAGGGATACCACCCGAATTCTGCTTCTTCATTGAAGTTTGAACTTTTTCCATGGTAGATTGAGACAATAGAAGACTGTATATTCACCTTTAATGAGCTACTGAACTGAGTTAGAGAGAACAAATATGATAAAATAAATCTTCCCTCTGATACCAATTGTTTGGTCTACTAGGTCGAATACCCTAGGGGGGGGGGGGTGAATCAGGTTATGATATATTAATACCATCTTTTGTTTAGATCTTGTTTTATTGTAAAAAAAAACTCAATTCTCTCTTCCTCTCGTAGTAATATAGGAACAGATATGAAAACATTCACATGAAAAATTAATTTTTACTTGTTCCACCCTCACATGGCAACATCCAAGGAGCATTCAACAACAATGTGCCGATGTATGAAATACACTAAGGCTTACTGCCAATAATGACTACAATGTTTAGGCTAGATCTTCTATACCTAGGTTCACCCCATTTATAAGGTTTAGGGTCTACTCCCTGATTCCTAAGGGTCAGTACCTATGCCTTTTTCTCTGGCTCACTATCAGTGGAAATGGTCACCGTCTACCTCTTCCTTCGCTCAGTGCTCTTGGAATGGAATCCACTCACAGTTTATGGACTTTTAGGTCAAACACATTTTATGGACATGTAGGTCCCTTCATTTGCATGAATTCCTGCATCCTCAACTATAGGTAGACACTATGTTGAAGTTCAATTTTCACCCGTACATGAAGACCACCTTCAGGAGTATCGATAGGTATAGGAAAAGAATTTTGCAAAAGGATTTGAATCTATTACAAGCTCTCTTCTGAAAATTGTGAACCACATTACTCTCACGCATAATGAGTACTAGGTTTGGTATGTGGAAATCCTCCTAAACATACTAACACCACTACTGTGAACCACCCTTCATCCGTGGATTACCTCTGCATTTGTGATTGCATACCGATATCACGTACCAACTCTGCAAACCTCCTCTTCAAAAAACCCTCTGTCCGCGAACTTTTCTCTATTCACAGACTGCCTTCACATTTGCGTACCAGAGCTCTCCCTCCACTTGTCATTTATGGAATTCACTCTCTCGTGTACTAGAGACTCCTCCTCCACATACTGAGTCTTAAGCAGATACAACATTCCGCCTAAATCATTCGGTGAAAATTCGTCCATGTGAACCACTCTAGCATTTGCAGGATTATCCCTCACAAACATCCTTCGGACATCACTGAATTCCCTGGAAAAAATATATTCTCTAATAATTTTTAATCTACATAGTAATCAGTGGGATCAGTGACTCTTATATAGGAAATGATATCCCCAAAATCCACTAATTCCAGATTTACCAAATCTTCAACCAAACCACCACCGCTTACCGATTCTTCTACCATCACAAAACGCAAGCCACCTGCAAACCATTTTTCACGTCATCTGTATACTTAATTTTCTATTATGTGGTTTATTTCCTCCACCGAAATCATTCCATCGACACACCGCACCGCCACTCAGCCAAGAACCATTTTGGTTTTTGCGAAACACAGCCACGTACCGTTTCGGCCACTCCGCATACCGTTCTCAAAACGAGGTACACGACCCATGAATTATGGTATGGGTTTCTCACGCTTAATTTATTTTATTTAATGTTATTCATACCATTCAATACAATATATAAATCATTTCTTTTCCAACACCAAACAACTGATTTTGAAGCCCCAAAATGTTGTTATCACTATGAAACTGCGCAACCTCAAAAACCTATCTTCAGAAAACACCAACAATACTCATTTTCAGTCATTTGGATTTGTCAAAAAACACAATCACACTCAAAACATCTCAATGGAACACCTTGAGGGATTTTTCCCAACAATATGTATACTAGAATTAAAACTATTATTATAAGAAAACTCAACTACAGAAAGATATTGATCCCAACATCCCCTTTAGTCCATTTAACAAACTCGATTGATATCCTCCAATGTCTTAATTGATCTCTTGGGAATTCCATCCGATCGAGGATGAAAATAAGTTTAAAAATTTTATGTTTTTACCAATGATTTCTAAAGGCCTTTCCAAAAGTTAAAAGTGAACTTGGGATCAAGATCAGATAAAATATAAAGAGGAACATAATGTAACCTAACAACATCTTTAAAGTACAATCGAGAAATATGATCCAAATCCATAATATATTGAATAGGAAAAAAATGTGAAGATTTATTTAGCCAATAAAAAATAATCCAAATCACATTATTACCTAATGAAGACTTTGGTAGTCCCACAAAAAAAATTCAGGGATATGTTTTCCTATTTCCACTTCGACATTGGAAAAGGTTGAAGCATCCTCTTTGGTAATTGTCACTCTGCTTTAACCTTTTGACATTTCAAAAATTTCAGTGTATAATACGAAATATCTATTTTCATTCCATCACACTAATAATACTCCTGAAGGTCTTTATACATCTCAATACCACTGGGATGAACTATAAATGGATAACTATAAGATTCAGACAATAATTATTTCTGCAATTGGAAATCATAATGTAGACACAATATTTATTCAAACATCAACAAACAATCATTATCAAGGTAAAATTATGGAAGTCTACCCATTTTAAAAAATTCTACCTTTTTAGGTAACTCACAACATTCCTTCTTCACATTCTTAATTCCATCTGAAAAAGATGACTACACTAAAACATAAAAAAAAACATAGGAATTTCCTTTACCTACAACTTCCAAGAAAAAATTCCTCAAATCATTAATCATGGGGTAATGTTCCAATTGAAACATGGTTAATGATTCATGATGTTTTTGACTCAATAGATCCTCCACATTGTTTTATTTTACCTGGTGGTAATCTATTGTGAAATAATAATCCTTTATCCATTCAAGAAATATTCCATATCTCAAGGTTAATTCCCTTACAGTCAATATTTACTTCAGAATTTTATGGTTTGTATATATTTTACATTTAGAACTATATAAATAATGCCTCCAAAGTTTTATGGCATAAACCACAACTGATAATTTTAAATCATTTATATGATAATTAACTCATGAGGTTTTAGTTGTCTTGAAGAATAAGAAATTACTTGATCATTATACATCAGAACAGAACCATATCCCTTCAAGGAAGCATCGTTGTAGATGAAAAAAATTCATTATTTCTAGGAGGTAGGGCCAAAACTAGGGCATTCACCTATCTCCTTTTCTATTTCTGAAAAAACCTGACATTCTTCTATCTAAAAAAATTTAACCACTTTTCATTTTAACTTAGTAAGAAGGAAAGATAATCGTGGAATGTTTTTAACATTACGTTAGTAATATCTTTCTCACCAACCAAAACAATGAACCTCTATAACATTTTAAGGTCTCGTCCATTCATCAACCACTTTTTTTGGTAGGATCAATTGATATTCCATAAGTATTTGAAATATTCAAACGAAAAGAAATTACTTCCAACCAGAATTCAAACTTTTTAATTTTCCATAATGTTGTTTTTTCTTTTAAACTTTGAAAAAAATCCCTTAGATGTCTTTCACGCTCCTCTTTACTTTTTGAATATACCAAAATGTCATTAATAAACAAAACCTAAAAAATATCCAAGAATTCATGAAATATTCTATTAATTTGATCCATGAATATATAAGGTTTATTATTTAACCCAAACAACATAACAAAAAATTCATAATGCCCATATCTAGTATGGAATATAGTCTTCAGGATGTCTGCATCCATTACATTCAACTGATGGTACCCCGACCTTAGTTCATCCTATGAAAGATGATGTTATCCCTAGAGCTGATCAAATAAATCATCGATATGAAGCAAATGATAATTGTTTTTAATAGTTATGTTATACAAGGTTATATATTAAATGAAAATTTTCATTGAACCATCATTATTTTTAACAAATAAGACAATAGAACCCCATGGTGAAGTGATGGGTCGTATGGAGCCTTTATCTAACAATTAATGCAACTTCTCTTTCAACTCTAAAATTTCCAATTGACCCATTGGATAAGTGGTTTTGAAATAGGATTAGCCTTAGGGACCAAGTCAATAGTAAATTCAACTTTTTGATTATGTATAACATGGACTAACTCATCATAAAAAAAATCGAGATATTCATTTACCACTGGCACATTATTAATCTAAATAGTTACATAGTTTTCGACAATATGAGAAGGATAAATTTCATTTCCATATTTCAATAGTTTCTCAGATTCCTAATATTTTATCACTTTTATGGGTTCATTATTGTATAGAAACTGAAAATCTTTCTGAAAAACAACTTCTTTATCTCTTAAATCACAATTAACCTGATAATCAAAAATCCAATCCACACATAGAATGATATCAAACTCCACTAAGGAAAAAACATCAAGGATTGTAGGTAATTTACTTTGATATAAAACAATATAAATACTATTATAATTCATATTTTCTACAATACATCCCTCTGGAGTTTTAACAATGAGTTATGGTCTCATTTTTGGAGGTGATATTTCAAATTTTGCAGAAATTTCTCAGAAATAAAGGAATGTGTAAACCCCATATCAAAAAATTCTTTAGAAAAATGTGAGTAAATAAATAAATTGCCTAATTCCACTTCCTTGGATTACCTAACATCTATTGACGTAGTCACAAATGATCTCACTACCACTTTATACTCATAATCCGGCTCCATTGCATCACTCAAATCTTTCTTTGGGAAGGAATTTTCATAATGAACCATCTCACCAAATTTAAAACACATTACAGTTAGATTATTTGGATTAGAATTAAGATCATTTTCTTTAAAATATTGGGAAATATATCCAAACTTTATACATCAAAAAACTTCCCTGTTTTGGTAACACATTCCCTATGGTTCTGTTAACCACATTTTTCACAAACTAGAAACTGAACTTTCTTACCATCATATTTTTTTGAATGATTATTATCTATAACATTCCACGTGGAACTCTTCTTCTATTTGTTCTCAAGGTACATGTGGTTATAAAAAACACCATTTCTACCCTCTCAGCACATTGCAATAGTTCCTCATAACTTTTTAACTCATTGGAATATAATTCCCTTTGTTATATTGGCTTCAATCCAGAGTAAAAATAATTTATTTTTCTATAAAGATCCAAAATAAGATTTGAAGCATACCTCGCCAGTCGGGTGAAGTTCTCATCATACATGGAAACTAAATCCATATTCTTTTTCATTATTTCATGTTATTAATTCTCCATCCAAATTCGAACCACCTTAGGAAAATATTTTTCAATTAAAATACTTTTAAATTCATCACACTCTAAGGAATCAATCACTTCTCTATACATGATATTATAGACCATTGAACAAAACTGATCAAATTCACCTTCAAAACAATAAATGGAAAGACACAAATTTTTATTATCTGAACATCCCATAACAAAAAATATCTTTTCATGGGATTTAATCCATCTTTCAACTACTACTAGGTCAAATGATCAACTAAAAGTAGGTGGGTGTTTCCTCATGAAATGTTCTACTATCATCACGTTTCTTTATGGTTCCTTTAGTTTTTCTATATAATGAATGTCACCTCCATTTATTCTTTGATTCAGAAAATCCATTACTGTCACAAACATCTCTGTTCCCATTCCCACCATTTCTAGTTGCAGATTCAGAAAGATATCTGCCACTTGGTTCCTTCCAACTTCATCTTCCATGTTTCTTCTGCAAAAAGACATCTTGAACAGACATATCATATATGAAAAACATGGTAATATTTAAATTATATATCATTTCAGCATAAAAATATGGTAAAAATAACTTATTTTATTTTATTAACATTATACAAACTCCCAAAGTTATCTAAATCGTTCTCTAATACCAACTATAAGGACCCCAATATAAATATTACATAATCCAGTTAATTACACTAGATTCCACTTATTTGGACTCCCAAAGATCCTTTCTGTTTAGAGTATTTGAATTTCTAGAAAAAATAAAACATATCAAACTACAAGAATAAAAATTTATTATTACTAAAATAGTATCCATTTCTTTCATAATACAATTTCTTTTAATAAAACATGAAATCCTTTCATAAAAAGTCTTCACAACATTCATCTTGGAATATCCTTTTCTCTTTCTCATACTTACTCCCAGTGGTAAACATTTTAATACTTTGGATGAGAAATATATCTAATTAATGGATATAAAAATGAGAGAAACTAGTAGTCTATGAATACTTATAAACATATGAATTCATTTTCACAAAGGCATACTTCTCACCCATAAAGAATCATATAGTCACTTATGAAACATGCTATTTACATAAATCATAAATAACATAAATAGATAATAATGTTATCTTGGGGAATTACATACATAAATTTTTAACCCTCATGACTAAGTTATTATTTTTAACCCTAATACCTAACTTACAATGTAAACCTAACAACCACCTTATGGTGTAACCATCACTATTACACTTGGAGTAACCATACATCCGACCTCCAAATTACACATTCCTAATGCATTGGAGGGAGGTACAGTTCCCACCATTCATCACAAACAATCCCAAGAACCATAACATAATCAGAAAACAATAATAATTGCATAAAAACATTCACATTAAATTTTGTAAAACAAGAATTTTAAAAGATGATTTTATAAGAAACGTCCTTTAAAAATAACATATAATTGAAATAAGAATCAAATAGAATTAAAGGAATTTGTTTATAAACTATAAATATACATAATATAACATTATATAAACAACAATAATTAAACAAAAATAATCTTATTACCACATAATTAATGAAGTATAAGTTTATCGCAATGAATGGAAATTGGTTTAAGAATTCCCTTACCTCAGGATCATATTACTTTAAACATGTTTAAAACTCAATTATAATGGTTAAAAAAGTGGTTTTAATATCTTATGGAATAATATTCATTTTTATAACTCCTTATATGATCATTTTATAACATCATTTCATCCATTAATTGTTAATAGTTTGTTCTTTTCTTAGTTTCAGGTGTGTTCTTTAAATGATTTCCATGGTTGGTTCATAAAAGGTTTCCTTATCGAATGGAAGAGAAATAACAGATGTGTAATGAAATGGAATTAAAATGTTTCCATAATATTTAATGACTCTATAAATCAATTTGGTTATATTGTATGAGGATGAATCGTTAGACAAATTATTAGTGAGAACCGTTTAGATAACTTGGGTGGTTATTTAATAATCATGAACAAGTTTCATTATATAACATAATATTATGAATATGTTTTAACTAAGAAACATAAAAGATGATATATCATACCATTTGAAAAATATTTAAACCATTAAAATGGTTTTATAACCAGTTTTTAAGGAAGTTAGGGAAATTGAAAACACATCATACATGATTTTGATAAATCGACACCTCACAGATGAATATTTTATTTTTTAAATTTTAGTAAGAGGATAGATAAAATGATGATGAATTTTTTCATAAAAAATATAACATACAATATATATAATATTATGGATCTTTTATTCCATCTAGTATAAGGGGAGGGAAGAGATTATAAGAAAGTAAAAGGAGTTGAAAAGAAAGCACAAGAAAATGAATGATGATTCTTACCTCTTGATATATTCTCCTTGAGATCCTCTTTAAGGACTTTGGTTTTAGATTTTTGGTGAGACTATTAGGTCTAGGATGTGGGTAAGAGACTTCAGAAAGGGATTGGGTAGAAATTAGACAAGTTTGAAATCTTGAGAGGTGTCAGAGGGTGAGGGGGTGGGGTGATGATAGTATTTATAGTGAAGGATAGGAGGGGTTTTCCATTATTTTATTATTTTACCACAAGACAAGAAATAGTGATGATTCCATGAATAAATATAGTAGTAAGTGTGTATGAGTCTTATAAAATGGGATTACATCATTACCACATCATATTTATGTTATAATCATTCTACTATTTATCTTATTTTATAAATCATCATATTTCACTATTCAAAAAAATTTATGTATTTAAGAAAAATCCCAAAAATTCACCCCAACAATTTTTCGACACGTTGAATTAAAAAATGCACTCCATTTTTCGGAAATAATTTTCTAAATATGATTAATTTAATTTTGGAATAAAATAATAATTTTTTTGCAAAATAACAATTTTAATACTATAACTCATTTTATATCACCTTGAAAAATTAATCAAGATCTAATTATCTTATAACCTTAATATAATAAAATAATAATTAAATTTACTATTGATAAGGGAAATATTATTATTAATATTTATATTCATAAGGGTATGTTATTATTAACCAAATATCAAGTTGGTTCTATCATACTCCAAATAACTTACCGATCACAATTGTATATGTCTGTTTTTCAAAATTCAAAACATAGATGCAACCAAATTATGTTTAATGGAAAGTTTATAACATTATACTTAAAAAATGTAGTTTTAAAGAGTCTTAGAGTTTTATTAATTTTATTAAATTTTTTTTAAAACCTTGGGGTGTAACATTGTGTATTATATTTGAATAGAATATAAGTCTAACAAGTTTTAGAGGACTTCTTGTTAAGGAGTAAAGCTTCATTATTATAAAAGAAAAATAAACCATTTATTCTCCCCATAAATGGTCTCAATATTATTTTGGACCAAAAATTATCATCAACATAGAATTCAAGAGTCTGATATACCAAAGAGAACATTCAAGAGAGGGTATGGACATTAAAAATATCCTTGGATTCTTTTTGGTCTCAGTAATGTTCTCACAGTTTTTTTTATATTTGAGGAATCCTATAATTCATGACTATCTCAAAAAAAATTTAGTAGTTTTCCTGTGTAGTAATTTGGTTTGTTAATGAATTGAGCATAAGCATGAACACCACTTCGGTTTTGTTATGGAAATCATAAGGGCTCACCATTTGTATGGACAGATTTCAAAGTGAATTTTTTTGATCCAATATGTGATGTTATTTGGGAATTTAATTTCTAAACACAACTTATTAGTAAATCTTGAGAATGTGAAAGATATTTTTTATGGGATTATCCCCATAAAATCTTTGTGATTCATACCTTCCTTGGTGTTACTAGATACTACCAATACTTCTAAAAGCATTTCACAATAATGGAATCCCCTTTGACTAATCTTACCAGAAAAGGGGTGAATTTAATATGTGAGGTAATGTGCATATCTTCATTTTATTCATTGCAATGAATCCTAGAATCATCTACTATTCTAATTTTACATATTCCTGGTATGAGTTATATGGTTTTTTGTGATGCCTATGGAACTATTATGGCTTGCGTGCTTAAGTAGGATAATAATGTGGTGCCTTATAGCTCTATACAGCTTTGGATGCATGAGAAGTATTTCCCGACTAATTATTTAGAGCATTTTATGGTTTTTCATGACCTTCAATGATGGGGAAACTATCTTATTGGGGATACGTTCAAAGTGTTTTCTCCCCTTAATATTATGAGATATATCATTTCCTAGAAATAATTAAATATCAGAAAATTGGTTGTGGGTGGAATGCATTCAGATGTCTGACTTCAACATACACTACCACCCTGAGAAGGGAAATGTAATTTTAGATGATCTTAATAGGAATGTATTATTACTTGCTATTAATTAATTGAAGGAAGAGTAGAAGCATATGTGTCTCTTTACTCTGTTTCACCTGGATACTCAGGATGCTATTTTTAGCATGGTTCTGTCTATTATTCAGTTATCATCACCTCTCATTGATTCTATTCTATATAGTCAGTATTAGGTGATGAGTTACAGGGAATTGGAGAAACCCATTGTGGTGGTGAGACCACATTGTGTTGGTCTCTTTCTTTATAAGGTATTGTCCATTTTTGGGATTATTTTCTCATCCCAACATATATGAGGAGCACTATTTTGATTGTATGTAATCGTTCTTCATGGTCTATTCATTTAATCAATATGAATATGTATTTTTGAATGAGATGTTAATTCTAGTTTCTTGGTATGAAGTGTGACATTTAGGACCTCATGTCCCACTATTATACCTACCAAAAGACAAATTAAATACATTTAAAAACCTCTCGTTTGTTCTATCCTTTTTTAGTGCTGGCTTGGAAATGGGATTAGGTGTTCATGGTATTATTTTCAGATGAAGGTGGACTCCATTAGGGGGGAATACTATATAGTTGGTGTGTAACGACCCAATCATTTATTAATGAAAAATTCTATTGATCTAATTAAATGTCTTATTATGTAAAATGGTTATATAAAAAATGTACTTCCTTGGTTTTATGTTTCTGGATTTCAAAATACCGTTAATAATTGTTACCGTTGCTAATATAGCCATTGAACATTGATTACATGATTAGTAAATATAGGGCATTAACAAATCCAATTTACTCAGACAATGGAAGTGATAGCCTCATCCAGTAGAATTTCTCTATATGAAGCACATTTTTTTCAGAACTTGTAAGGAGGTGGAATCACTTGGATTCTCTCTTGACCAAGCCCAAGCTGAGCTTCAACTCATTAATCTTGAATGGAACCTCATATGGGAGAAGAGGAAGTTAATTGAGATTACCACCCAGACGATGTTATCTGAGCCCCCCCCAAGAGTATATCACCCTCGTACACCATTCCTTTAGATACTATGTGGGTATTATAAGGGGTTATGTAACATGACTCTCTCATTATGATTATGTGAATTATTTTTGTATATAATAAATAATATACATTAATTTTATTATTTTTACTTTGTAAATAGTTTTAAAGAAAAAATTGTATTTTTTAGTTAATATTCAATTAAGATAAATATTTTGATGAATTAATAGATTTTAAAATTCTATAATATTTTAATAAAATATTATAACTAAATTAATATTTACAAAATATAGTTGATCATATAATCTTTATGAATACAATTGTAATTTTTATTACGGTTTGAAAGCCATTTTTTTCAAAACCAATGAATATTCGATAAATGTCAGTTTTTATTTTAAATGTAAAATTTAACATATTTAGATAATTATTTAGAAAAAATGAATATTATTTTTTGAATTAGGATGTCGAAATTATCCAACGGTGAATTTTTCATAATTTTCTGAGACCATCGAATGTTTGGGAAAATATTAAACACCGTTTACTTATACAATGCATCTTATGACAACATAATGAACAAATATTGACATAATAAAATATTATAAAATGTATTTTCGTCCAATATATGTTTTAACTTAAAAAAATATGATTTTATATTTGTTTTGATTAATTTTATGGTGCCTTAGTGGACTCTCCAAGAATTATAAATCATTTTATCCTTTTAAAATGATTTCAATGAGAGTGTGACTCACCTATACATAATAATCCTACTATTTTAGTAAGCTTTTATGTTTTACAAATAAAATAAATCTTTCCACTCCACTTTGTAAAAAACCATTGGCAAAAACCAAGGGTTGGTTTGTGGTTTTGATTAGCTGAATGTGTAGTGTCTAAAACCTATATAATAAAGAATTCCCTCCCTTTGTCTATATAAAACCACCCAAGAAACTACTTATTTACACTATTAACCTTTGCAGATCCTCCCTACCCCACCCTTATCTCTCTAAAATCCTCACAAGTTTCCCCATGCTCCCAATAAGCCTCTCTCAATCGCCTCCCAAGCCTTTGGGATCACACTTTCAAGTAAGGTATTTCTCCATTTCTCATTTTTTCCCATGTTTCCTTATGTTCCTATACCCTTGTCTTTTCAATTAAAAAAGTTGGGGTATGATTTCTCACCTACCATATACTTCCTTCCTTTTATTTTAATGATGAGAGACCTCTTTATCTCTCATTAATTCCTCCCATGTACACCTGTTACCATGCCAAAATTCTGTAAGGGATTTATCTCCCCTCAATTACATTCAAGCAATTTTTTTGTATTATGAATCTAAATTTCATTAAATATGTTGATACATGTATCTATATGACCCATATACTTTCAATTTCATGTAAATATGAAGAGAGTCCCATTTCTCTCTCATCAACACTTTTTATGAATTCTTATGTCACACTGTTATGCTTCCAAAATTGCAAAACGATTTTCCAAGACAAAGTCATTGTGTAGTGAATACCATGACCATTTATCTATCATGGGTATTATCCTTTATAAATGTTAAATTCTTGATTATAGGGTTTAATGTATGAATTCCACATTCCTTTATAATGGAATAAATGATGATGTTTAATGAACCCATGTTATATGATCCATTTGGAACATATGCATGAAATGAAATGATTAAGGAGGGTGCACCATAATAGTGCTCTAATTCAATGGGTAGGGATAAGTATCATGATACATCAAGTTAAATGATGGTTTACTCATTATATTTAAATTGAAATGAGGGTTTACTCATGATTCATGTGCGATGAGCCTAGGATCACGCTAATTTCATGTTAAATGTTCTTGCCACATTTCCATGTTATGATAATCATGCTATATTATGTGTTTATATTCATGTTTCTCTTATGATCCATTGATATATATAATTCTTAAATTGTAATATATTCTTCATGTTATGACTTATTTACTCCCTTACTGGGCTTTATATCTCACACATTTCTTATACATGTCCTCAGGTAATCCCATTCAATGCTAAGTACGAATGAATGTATGTGGTCTTGTAAAAGATGTTTTCAATAAACATGTGTATTTCATGTTTTTTGTTGATATGTAATGTTCCTAATCCTCAAATACACTTTCCCTCGTGATCTACTATGTCATATCAAGTGAAGAGCTTATGAAATAAATTATGGTTATGTGTGAAATAAAGAGCAGGGTTTCTATTGTTGGTATTAGAGGATAGTAATAGTTATTTTTGGTATTAGGATAAAGAACCTTGGTAAAATCCTTAGGGGTAAGAAAAAGTATAATAAAAACATCCATACATTTTGGTGAGTATTTATTAACTATTTTATCAAGAAAATACATCCCTGTGTGCATATGAGCTGGTAGAGGCAGCTCTAGTACAAATGTATCTAGGGGTAAAACCTGGAAACACTGCTTTGAGCTAGAATTGAATGGGAAATGGTACCCGACAACGAGCCTTGTTTCACTCATGGTTATGACACTATTGGGGGATTTTATTAGGAAAATTCATAAGCTTAGTATGGACCGTTATTAAGGAAATTAAAAAAACTCCCCTAAGAATATATGTTTGGATGTAGATCATCAACAAAATAGATTGAAGCCTATAAATAATAATTTAAGGAAATAAAAGTAATTTATAGGTTATCCATTTTTGTCTTTGGATTACCCTTCATATGTTACCTCTAATATTCCTTTTATTCCAGCCAATGGTTGGTAATGTGAGGAATCAATCTAACAACTGATACGAAGATCAATGTGATGACTGTTCTAATGAGATGCCCAATCAGATGGGAGTAGAAATCGTGAACATTGTCATGATACTCTCTCATTTAAAAAATGTTTTTAATAGAAACATGGGTCAAGAAGAACGTTCAACCTCCCCACTAAGAAAGAACAAGTTGAAATCAAGAGATTTATGAGACAAAGGTCTCATACATTTAATGGATCTTATGATCCTTCAATTACCGCACAAAAAATCATCTACATTGAAAATATATTCTCCATCATTCAATGTTCCAAACAAGAGAAGGTTCTCTTGTTTGTTTATCTTATGGAGGGTGAATCTGGTCAACGATGGAAATTGATAAAAATAAGAATCTAGAGGAGGAGATCGAGGCATTGGAATTGAAGGATTTAATGAATTGTTTTTTCCATTAATATTTTCCTCGCACCCTCGGACTAAATATAGAAGGGGACTTCTTTCCATTAAGGGAATAGATAACGAACCCATCAGATCATATGAGGAAAACTTCATAGGGCTAGCACGATATGCCTCTGTCTTTCTTGTTACCCACGAATGAAAGGTTGACCACTTATTTGGTAGGATAAAACCTAGCCTATGGAAAGACCTAGTGATTCATGACTTCAAGTGCTATGAAGAATTGTATAATGTTCCCTCAAAGTTGAAATGGATATCAGAGAATCTTAAGGTTATCAAGGGGATAAGAAATTTAAGGTGGACTTTAATTACGGAAGTCTAATGGATATATCCAATGGTTCTATGAAAATAGAGAACCCCACTTGCCAAAGGTGTGGAAGGAAGCACCCTGAAATTTTCTAGAAGGGGATGAGGAAATGCTTTAGGTGTAGAAGAGAAGGGAACCGTGCCATTACCTTCTGAAAAGAAAAACCCACAACTATGATAAAGGATAGGAATTATCTATTCGATCATCAATTATTTGTTCGTTGCTTCAACTACAAAGAACTAGGAAACTTTGAAAACTAGTTCTATATGCCAAAGGTTTTCTGAGGCAACCAAGAAACTCCAAGGCAAAAAGGTTGAGATTTTTCCATCACTACCACTGACGTGAACCCTTGAAACAAAGTGGTGATAGGTACATTAGCTATTCATTCAAGAATAAGGAGCATTCTTTTGGATTCTAGTTCAATACATTCTTTTATATACTTAATGATTAGTAGAAAAATCCCGACACCACAAAAAATCATGGTTGTAATGATGTCAGTGAGAATGAAAAAATGGGGAAATAATTTCATCCCAGGAATATAAATCCTCCCCTACAATAATTTGTGGATTGAACTTCCCAGAGAACCTATTCATACCCCCTCTAGTATAATTTTATATAATTCTTTCCATAGATTGACTTTCATTATATAGAGCAAACACATATTGTCATGAGAGGGAAATCAATCTTCATATAGTGAATCGACCCCCAATTGTATACAAATTCAAGGAGGAGGATGAATATTCATTAGCACCATCATCTCCATTGTAGATATTACTACCCAATGAGCACGCATATCTAGGTCAGATGATTGAGTCAAAAGAAGAAACAATCCTTAAAGGCATTCATTTTGTGTGGGAATTTTTTGAAGTGTTTCTTAAGTAATTTCTTGGTCTTCATCATAGAAGAAATGTTGAATTATCAATTGATCTTATACCTGGTGCATTGCCAATATCGAAGAATTCATATAGAATGAATGTTATGAAGCTTGAGAAGCTAAAGAAACAACTACATGAGAATCTGAACAATGGGTTTATACGCCCATGTGCTTCACCATGAGGTGCACCAGTCCTCTTTATCAAGAAGAAGGATGAGTCAATGCACATTTTCATCGATTATCATGGGCTTAACAAAATCATGATAAATGACATGTATACTCTACCAAGAATTGATTACTTTTTCAATCATCTACATGGAGCACAATACTTTTCCAAGGTGGATCTGTGGTCGTGATTTTATCAGGTAAGCGAGAATAAAGTGGATATCCCCAAGACTGCTTTTCACACAAGATACAGGCACTATGAATTCATAGTAATGCATTTTAGACTTACTAATGCTCCATCAATATTAATGATCTTTATGCATATAGTCTTTAGAGTTTACCTCTTAAAATTTGGGGCATTCTTTTAATATACTTCAAAACTAAGGAGGAGCATGAGAAGAATCTAATCACTATACTAGAGACCTTGCAATAGGAGAAGCTCTATGAAAAGTAAAAAAAGTGTCAGTTCTGGTTGAGGGAGGTCTCATTCATGGGTCATATCATCACAAGAAATGGGATATATATGGATACCTTCATGTTATCTACAATTGAGTGATGGTTGAGGCCAACAATAGTTGTGAATATCCATAGCTTTCTGGAGTTAGCTGGATATTATTGCTGATTTGTGAGAAATTTATAATGATTGTAAAACCCTCTTACCAAGCTAACTCAGAATGGAATAATGTTTTATTGGAGTGATGAATGTGAAGAGATACCCAAGGAGTTAAAAATGAGGCTTATCACTGTGCCCATGCTTGCACAACCCAAATGTGTGGAACTGTTCGTGGTATTTTGTGATGATTCAAAGAAGGGCATGGGCAGTGTGTTGATGAAAAATGAAAAATTCGTTGCCTATGATTCAAGGTAATTTAATGTTCATGAGAAAAACTATACAAAACATGATCAAGAGTTGGATGCAGTAATCTTCGCTTTAAATTTTTGTGAAATTACCTCTTCGGGGATAAGTGTGAAATATACAAAGATCACAAAAACCTCAAGTATATATTCACACAGAAAGAGTTGAATATGCACCAATGAAGATGGATAGAGCTGATCAAAGAATATGACTACTGAATACATTACCACCCTGGGAAAGATACCAAGGTTTCTGATGCTCTAAGTAGAAAGAAGACATAAATTCTATTATTGATGATAATTTAAAAGGATCCAATCAAATTAGATTTGATGAAGATGGACATGGAAATCATAAATAAGGGAATATCATCAAATCTTTCACAAATTATTGCTCAACCATATCATTTAGAAAGGATAAATGATGCTCAAAATGTTGATGTGGGAATCCAGAAGAAAGTGGAAAATATCAAAAAAGGGAAATCGTCGGAGTTCAATGTTAATGAAGAAGGAATTATAAGATTTGGGACAAGACCATGTGTTCCATCAAATCTAGAGTTAAAGAACGAACTTTTGGATAATGCACATAGTATGAATTTATCCATTCTCTCAGGAAACACAATGATGTATTGAGATCTTTGAGAGATTTATTGGGGGGATAAAATGAAGAAAATGAACGCTGCGTATACATCAACGTGCCTGGTATGTCAGAATGTGAAGGTTGAGAGGCTGAAGTCTAAGGGGGTGATGAAACCATTACTCATACTAGCATAGAAATGGAAGAACATCACCATAGACTTTGTCACCAAATTTCTAAAGAAATCCAAAGGATACAATGATATATGGGTTGTTCTGGATAATCTAACAAAGACTGCACCATTCATTTTAAATATAGAGGATTTCTCATTGGATCAACTAACAAAGATATACATCAGAGAAGTGGTAAGGCTGCATGGAGTACCACTATCAATTGTATCTGATCGAGATCCAAGATTCATATCTATGTTCTGGAAGAGTCTTCAACATGCTCTTAATATTGAGCTGAACTTCAGTATGATATATCATCCTCAAACTGAGGTCCAATCTAAGCAGACTATCCAAACAATTGAGTACATGTTGAGAGCATGCTCAATGGACTTCAAAGGAGGATGGGATCAACATCATCATCTGTTTGAGTTCTCTTACAATAATAGTTTCCACTCAATCATACAAATGGATCCTCTTGAAGCCCTGTATGGGAATAGGTGCCGAACATCGACATGTTGGGATGATGTTGGGGAGAAAAAATTGTTTGGTCTAGAAATGGTTGAAGAAATGGTGGACAAGGTTAAGACCATACAATAGCACATTAAAGCTGCTCAGGGTCAACAACATAGCTATTTTGGTAATCATTGACGAGACCTAGAGTTCGATGTTAGAGACATGGTATTCCTCCGCATAGTGCTGTGGAATATAATCATGATATTTGGGAATAAGGGAAATCATAAAAGTAAATTGACCCTTTTGAGATCATTAATTGCAATGGAGCAGCAGCCTATCGACTGCCACTCCCCCTGAAACTATCTCAAGAACATGATTTTTCTATGTATCACTCCCTTGGAAGTACATACCTGATCCATCACATGAACTTAATCTAGAGGTGGTACCATTGGGGAATTTCCTCTCCTATAAAGTGAATCTATTGAAGATCATAGATTATAGTTAAAATGTTCTATGAAAAAAGGCAATGCCCCTCATCAAGGTGTTGTGGTGAAACCACTAGTTTAAAGGAGATACATGGGAATTAAAGGAAGTGATGAAGTAGAGTTACCCTCATCTCTTTTAGTGTGGGAAAAAGAAATTTCGAAGGGGAAATTTATAAATGGGGGAAGATTATAATGACCCGAACATTTATTAATGAAAATTACTCTTGATCTACATAAATTTATTATTATGTAAAATGGTTATATTAAATTTTCAATCACATGGTTTTATGTTTTTGGATTTTAAAATACCTTTAAGAGTTGTTACCATTGCTAATATAGCCATTGAATAGGGATCACATGATTAGAATAAATGTTGGGCTTTCACAAATAAAATTTACTCAGACAAATGAAATGATGGCCTCATCCAGTATAATTTCCCTATACGAAGCCCATTTTTCAGAGCTTGGAAAGATGGTTGAGTCACTAAAATTAACTCTTTACCAAACCCAATCCATGATTCCACATGTTAAGCTTGAACAGAACTACTTATGAGAGAAGTGGAAGTTAAAAGAGATTACCACCCAGGCAATGTTATTTGAGCCTCCCCAAGAGTCTGTCATCATCACAGACCTTACCCTTAAGACTTATGTGGGTGTTATAAAGGGTTATGTAACAAGACCCCAACACCATGATTATGTGATTTTTTTGTATAGAATAAATTATATACATTGATTTTATTATTTTTACTTTGTAAATAGTTTCTAAATCACAAATAGTAATTTTGTAGTTAATATTCAATTACAAAACCTATTTTAATGAATTAATGGATTTGTGAATCAAAAAACATTTTTAGAAAATATTATTACTAAATTAATTTTCATTAAATATAAATTATTGTATAATTTATATGGATATAATTGTAAATTTTATTAAGGTTTGAAAGCCTTTTTTGTCAAAACCCATGAATTTTCGATAAATGTCAGTTTTTATTTAAAAATTAAAAATTAACGTATTTAGAATCTTCTTTAGATAAAATGAATATTATTTTTTGAATCCAGACATCTATATTATCCAATGGTGAATTTTTTATAATTTTCTGAGATAGTCAATTTTTTTGTAAACATTAAATACGATTTAAATATATAATGTGATTTATGACATCATAATGACCCAATAGTGATATAATAAAATACTATAAATGGTATGTTCAGATATTATATGTTTACCTTTAAGAAAAATGTGATTTTAGATTTGTTTTATTAATTTTATGGTGCCTTAGTGGACCCTCCAAGACTTATAAAACATTTTTTCCTTTTAAAATGGTTTCCTTGAGAGTGTGATTCACCTCCATATAAGAAAACCTAATATTTTAATACAGTTGGACATTGGTCTTATAAAATAATATTTACCACTCCACTTTGGGAAAACCCATGGGGAAAACCATGGGGTGGTTTGAGTTTTTGATTAGTTTAATGGGTAGTGTCCAAAACCTAAATAATAAAGAATTCCTTCTCTCTTCTTATATAAAACCACCCAAGAACCCACTTATCTTCACTAAAAACACTTGAAGCACGTCCCTACCCTGACCTTATCTCTCTAAAACACCCCCAAGGTTCCCCATTCTCTCAAGAAGCCTCTCTCAATCCTCTCCCAAGCCTTTAGGAACACACTTCCATGTAATGGATTTCGTCCTTTCTCATTTTTCTTTGTTTTCTTATGTTGTTATGCACATGTATTTTCAATTATAAATGTTGGAATATGATTTAAAACATCCCAAAAAATTACCTCCTTATGTTTTAAAGATTATACAACCATTTATCTTTCATTAATTCCTCTCATGTACACCTGTTACCATGCTGAAATTCTATAAGGGATTTCTGTCTCCTCATTTGCATTCAAGAAATTATTTGGTATTATAAATCTAAATTCCATTTAATATGTTCGAACATTTATATATATGACCCCATTACTTCCCATTTCATGTAAATATTATGAGACACCACTTTCTCTCTCATCAACCATTTTAAAGAATTCTTATGTCAAGCCCTTATGCTACCAAAATGGTACCATGATTTTCCAAGCCAAAGTCATTATGTAGTGAATACCATGCCCATTTCTCTATCAAGGGTATTAAACTTTATGCACGTTTACTTATTGAATATAGAGTTTTATTTATGAATTCAACATTCCTTTTTCCTAGAATAAATGCTGATATTTAATGAATCTATGTTATATGATCCATGTGGCACACTTACGAATGAAATAAAATGATTAAAAATGGTGCTCCCTAATAGCACTTCAATGCATTGGGTAAAGAATAGTCTCGTGATATTTCATGTGAAAAGAGGGTTTACTCATGCTAAGTCAATTTCAATGATGGTTTAATCATTCTATAAGTGCAATTTTTTTGCCTCATGCTAATATAATGTTAAATGTTGTTCCCACATTTCCATGTTATGATAATCATGTTATATCATTCCTTTATGATCATGTTTCTCTTATGATCCATTGATATGCCAATTTTCTAACATGTACTTTATTCTTCATGTTATTCCTTGTTTATTCCCTTACTAGGCTTTATATCTCACCCTTTTCTTATGCATGTCCTCAAATTATCCCATACAACGCTAAGTACGAAAGAATGTGTGTGGTCATGTAAAAGAAGTTTTCAATAATGATGTGTATTTCGTGTTTTAAGTTGTTATGTAATTTTACTTAATCCCCAAAGAAACTAGACCTCCCAATATTCAAGGTTTCATTAAGTGAATATTGTTTGTAATAAATTATGTTTAAGTGTGAAATAAAGAGTATGGTTTTTATATAGTGATTGATCAGTTGAAAAATTTATCTCACTTCATTCCCATTAGGGACTTTAGTAATATTTATGACTTGGGTAGTTTTTATGTTTAAGATATAATGATGTTACATGGGGTGCACTCTTCTATTACATTAGTCAAGGAGCCTTGGTTTACCTCATGGTTCGAGAAGAGTCTCTAAGATGCAATTGGGAATTAGATCAGGTTGAGTAAAACTTATCATCTATAAAAAGATGGTGAAACATAGTATACTATTTAGATCATAAATGATATACATTGTTTGAACATAATAAAATTTTAAGGATAATGGGATATCCATTAAGGACTGGTAGAATTTTCTTATAACAATTGTTTTTAGCAATCGATCTGAATGGATCCCCTAGAGGCTTCGTATGGTCACCCATGTATGTAACCTATTTTTTGGAAGAGCAGGGAGATTCTTGTTTCTCATTCCAGATACATCATGTATGGTTCTTGGTATATGTCAATGTCTAGTAATACCTCAGAGTCAAAAAATAATATACGAATTGAAAAATATCTCTTTGAGGATTTCTAAAAGTTTTTGGGTTTTATAAAATGTTTATCCTCAATTGGTTCAATATAAAATTGGAAAATTAGAAAATTTAGACCCAAGATATGTTGGACTATTTGAGGTCACTGAGAGGATTGGGCAGGTTTCCTATCAGTTGGAATTGATAGACCAGTTGATTAGAAGTCATGATAGTTTCCACTTATATAAGCTATGTAAGCACCATCCCATTACCTATTGCATTTTGAGTTGGGAACACATCATTTTGGATCCATATGTATTATTTGTAAATAAACTGGTGGAGATTTTTGACTCTCAAGTAAATGTCTAGTGTGGGATGTTTATTCTATAGGTTATTTGGTTATAGTGTAAGAACTCAGTTCTTAGTTTTGATGTACGAGTTTCTTGTTTTCTCTTTTCCTTAAGTGTTTTTGAGAAAATAAGGAAAATGTGATAAATCCTAAATTTTGTGACTGCATACCAAGTAATTTTCCACACGATGTGTACTTTTCCATGTGGGATGAGTACACAGGGTGTGTAGCCATGTCGATGAGAAAAGGTGTAGAAAAGGACTACATGCCATGTAGTGGTATTTACACACCGTGTAGTCAGTCGGCAGGAAAATACTAAGGCGGTGGAAACAACCGCCAGCTGAGTGAAAGTACAAGATGTCTAATCAGGAATACACGCCATGTTCTCATGTCGACAATGAACAGTTTGGCGGTGGGAAAAAGGTATCCACCAGAGAAACAATTAAATGAGAAAAGTACACGCCGTGTAGTCTATAGTACACGCCGTGTAGGTTTTTTTTGCTTAAAATGGGATGTAGCCTACCCTATCCACAGGGAAGGGTTAGAATCAGAAGAGGTGTTGGGAGAGAGAGCCAAACCTTTGAGAAGCTCCAGATCGCACGCCGGGAATCCGTTCCCGCCTCTGTCGATCTCATTGGAACCGTATGGGTAAGCCTCTCTTAATCCTTAAGTAGTTCTTGCCAATTATTCCTCAAAGAGAAGTTATTTGAGTTTGAAAGCGGTTTTATTTTACCTTGGATATTTGTTGTTCTTGGGCATTTTTAAAAGCGCGGTTCATGTATACCGATCAGGGGCGTTTAAGGTAGGTGTCTTGGTGGTTAATTTCCAACTGTTGTGCATTTTGTGTACCGTTGAGCTACGGACCCATGTTGGGGGTGTCATGTGGATGAGTCCTTGGCTGTTTTAAATACCTATAATTGTATAGGTAATTAAATGTGATAAATAAAATGTTGTTTGGGATCACAGCTTGGATACAGGACCACCCTGGGGGGTGTGTTCCTCTATTTAGCCATTTGGCCAGGATACCCGAGTGTATGCCACTGTAATAATGAATATTGAATTGCCTTGATAGGAATTTCATGTGTATTTCTTGTTTACATGTTGGGTTCGGCCTAGTTACTTGCGCCTAAGGGAAGTGTTCTATTTAGCCTCAGGGATTGTTGTTTAGCCTAAGGGCGCAATTCTATTAGCCTAAGGGAAATGCCTGAGGGCAAGATTCTATTTACCTGAGGGGTTCGTTTCAGTTTGGCCTGAGGGCAAGATTCTATTTTTCCTGAGGGAAATTCCTGAGGGAAAGGTACTGTATATCCTGAGGGCATGCTTGAGGGAATGGGTTTACTCTATTATCCTAAGGGAAAGATTTTGATTGGCCTAAGGGATTGGTTCTGTTGAGCACAGATTGTTGTTAAATTAAATGGTTAAAATGAATAATAAAATGGAAATATAATGGGTAAAGTTATCTAATTTTGAGTACCACTTAGTTTATTGCATTTTTACTACATCACACGGTTTTTTTATATTTTTCACACAGTTGGGCACGAGCCTTTGGTGGGTGCCTACTGGGATTTATTTCTCACACCCTATTTGGGTCATGTCTTCATCCCAAATAGATACATTTCTGCAGGTGTGGATAATGGAAAGGGACCCTATACAGGTAAATGATTGATACTGAGGAGTAGGGGAGCATGGGACCGAGCATAGGCTCATGATGCTACCAACTGTTTCGTTTTGTTCTGTTGTACCAGTACATTCTATTGTATTGTACTGTATTGCTGCCTAACATGTTCTGACTGTTTTCATAGAACTTGAGACATGTTGCATCATTATCTATATAACTGGTTTGTTATCTTTTAATGTAGTTTTTTATTTTTAATATGTATGGGTGATTGCTTCCAATATTGTTGTATGTTTTATCTTGTATCCCACTACGCTACACTTTGACAAATTAGGGCATAGTTTCCCCACTATCAGACCTGGGCCCTCGCTGCTAGTCGGCAGCCTCCGACGTTTGGGGAAATTCACTTGAGGTCATGTGACCAACCGTGTTTGGGGCACCCGTTGAGTGGCACCCGGATCCGGGACGTTACAAAGTGGTATCAAATGAGTTCTTTTCTTGGACATACGATTTGGAACGTTAGTCAGTTATAGGATAGAACAGTATTTGGTAATAAGTTATGCCCAGGCATAGCTAACCCATGTACAAGGAAAATTCAGTCTACCTCGTATTTTTGCAATCTTTCTAGTTTTGAAAATTTTATAGTTGATTTGATTTCACCATTGGGTGATGCACTTTTGATAGTGATGCAACATTTTATTCATGGGTTCTATTTAATTGCAACCCGATGAGATGAGGGTATTCCATCTCATGCATCATTTTGGCACATGCTAGAAATCACATGCCATGCATAGTTCCATGCCATGTAGGCGTATTAGAAAATTACATGTTGTTGTGATAGTTGTTGTGCTAGAAAAAGAATGCTGTTGTGATAGTTGCTTAGATAAATACCTACTATGTGATATGGTCTTTTTCTGTGAGTCTGTTGATAGAATGAAGGCCAAACTTTGGTTTTTGGGGAGTATGGGACCTCATTGACCAGAATTTGGTGGAGCATTGACTATTTATCTTGTTATAACACATATAAGATGACAAACATTGATTCCCAGGGAGTATGGGCCCTCATGGATCAGAATTTGGCACTTAGGTTTTGTTTATAAGTATTTTTCGGGTTCCAGAGTAGTTTTAGAGGATTACTGTCTGGAAAACCCCAGATACACGCTGTGTAGTTCCTCGGACATAGGTCATGTGTTCTTATATTCGGGAAGAAAAGATAACTTTTTCTGTACATGCCGTGTACCCTCAGTACACACCATGTTGGCTATTTCAGTGCCATAGACCATGTGGGAAGGAACACGGGGAAGGGAAAATCATGGGAAAACACGCCGTGTACCTGATGTACATGTCGTATAGTGTTAACCCAAAGTCCAGCCATGTAACTAACAACACAGTCTGGTGTAATCTTTTCCTGTACACGTCGTGTCAATGATGAACACACCGTGTGGTCTGACCTAGGATTCGGACATGTAACTAACAACACGGGTCGGTGAAATCCTTTCATGTACACTCCATGTGTATATGGAACATGCCATGTAGTGTGAGTTGTGTATCCATCCATGTAACTAACAACACGGGTCAGCGGAGATCATCCAGTACACGTCGTGTGCCTGAGGGACATGCCATGTAGTCTTGACTGGTGGCAGACCATGTATAATTTTCCGTGTGGCTGGGGAAACGGGGTGGTGTACATGCCGTGTGCAGGTGTAACACGCCATGTAGTTTTAGCCGAGTAGTTGGCCGTGTCACAAATGACACGGGTAGTTGGAAATATTCACCAAACACATCGTGTAGCCTTGTTTAA
This sequence comes from Viscum album, assembly GCA_963277665.1. Classification (NCBI taxonomy): domain Eukaryota; kingdom Viridiplantae; phylum Streptophyta; class Magnoliopsida; order Santalales; family Viscaceae; genus Viscum; species Viscum album. The sequence continues at coordinate 991,538,124 of OY728146.1, forward strand.
TGGGAGCTGTGTGGCTTAGCCACATAGAAGGACCCGAGAAGGGGAAGAGAAGTCAGGTACACGCCGTGCAGTCAGTATAAATGCATTATAGTCTTGTTTTTTAAATTTTGAAATGCCTTCTTCCTCCTATTCCCTTTTCAGTCCCTTCATTTTCCTTCTTTGATAATCATGATCTATGGTGTGCGCTTGACCTTGTAGAGTCATGCCGCCGAGACAATCACGCGTTGTTCTCCAGGAGAGCGGCAAGGATTATACTCCAAATATGGTGGTCCATGGGCTACCAGTGGATCCTCCAGCAGAGTCAGATGCGGTGCCAACCATTATACCGGACACAGGCATAGAGGCACAGTTCTGTGATGGCTTTATGAGGTTCATGAAAACCATTCAGGGAGCACCGCTGGCTACCATATTTATGGCTGAGTTGACTCGAATATTCTGGAAGCAGCATACGCCTACATTTTTAGGGGATGGTGGACCACAGGCTGTGAAATCATGGATAGATTCTATGCAGACTATTTTCGTGCATCTAGAGACGACTCCAGGGCAGAGGGTCAAGCTCGCGACGTATATGTTGCGTGATTCTGCCAAGAGGTGGTGGGATGTTACCACTCAGACAGAGCATCACAGAGATATGATGTGGGAATATTTTCAGATAGTTTTCTATGATTTCTTCTACCCAGAGACACTGAGGGAAGATATAGATTCAGAGTTCATGAATTTGCAGCGCCCTATGTCGGTGATGGACTATTCTGCTCATTTTACCAAGCTTCAGCATTTTTCACCCGTTCTGGTGGGTGATGAGATATTAAGAGCCAAACAGTTTGAGGATGGTCTTCGATATAACATCTGAGAACTGGTGAATTTCTTTAGGTTTACTTGAGTACATTCTATTATGAATCAGGCGCTGATTAAATAGAGAAACCTACGGGAGGCTAGTGGTGTGGGCCAGGGTGGTTCGACACCAGTTTCTGGTACTATTTCTACCGGGAAGAGGAAGCGACAGATGAGTTTCTCTCATGGTGGAAGTACTAGCCAGGCAGTTTCTTCAGGTGGCCCGATCTTTTGCTACCAGTGTGGTAGAGATGGACACAAGAGACCGTAGTGTCCACGTGATCCAGTGGAGTGCTGATCTTGCGGCAAGATGGGTCATTTTCAGCGCTTTTGCAGGGCGTTTGTACCAGTGGCTTGTGAGAGGGGTACTGTGCAGACTCCACGTGTGGGATGAGGACCATCGGCTTCTTACCAGTTGGGAAACATGAGTACGTCTGGGCGTGCATGAAGAGATGGTGGTCGTGGCCATGGTAGCCAGACACCAGGATCTCAGAGGTAGCACGGCAGGACAGATCAGGGTAGCCAGGCTGTGTCGCAGGGCCGCGACACTGTGTAGGCATATGTAGTGCAACAGACCCAGCGGGAGTAGGATCTCAGACCATCTACTATCAGAGGTACAATTCTAGTATCTTCTTTCTTATATTCAGTACTTTTCAATATGGGTGCCATGCATTTTTTCGTATCTGTGCCTGTTGTAGAGAGCATCGGGATCTTTGTTTCTTATTCTTCTACAGTTATGACGCTAGACACTCCATTGGGAACTAGAACAGCTGGTGTGCGTCAGTAAAACCAGTGCCCCCTTGAGTTTAGTGGGTGTCAAATTATATGGGACATCTTTTTCTTAGATATGATAGCTTATGATGTCATTCTTTGGATGGATTGGTTGGTTCCCTTTCAAGCCTTTTTAGATTGCTATCGTCATAGGGTGAGTTTCAAGTCACCAGAGGGCGGAGAGTTTCTATACAAGGGAGAATGGGATGTTCAAGCGAGCAGAATTGGACCAGAGCATCATGGGGGAGGTGGATACATAGCCCAGATTGCGAGTTTGTACCTAGATGATTAGGGGACTTGTTAGAAGGATTTCCCTCCAGTGGTTGATCATTTCAGGGATGTCATCCCGGATGATTTTTCAGGTCTACCTCCGGAGGGAGAGGTGGATTTCTCTATTGAACTTGTTCCATGGGAATCACCGGTGTCCATTCCTCATTATAGGATGGATACACCCGAGTTTACGGAGCTCAAGAGGCAGTTATAGGAGTTATATTCAAAGGGTTTCATCTGAACCAGTACTTCTCCTTGGGGTTCTCCGGCCCTCTTCGTGAAGATGGTAGACGGTACCCTGAGACTCTTTGTGGATTATCGGATGCTGAACCAGTTGAGGGTCAAGAACTGATATCCCTTGCCGAGTATTGATGGTCTTTTTGATCAACTTAGTGGAGAAAGGGTGTTCTCGAACATTGACTTGGGATCTGGATATCATTAGCTACGCGTGAGACCATCAGATATACTACTTAAAGCATTTCAGAGTAGATATGGTCTGTACGAGTACTTGGTTATGCCATTATGACTAACGAATGCACAAGTAGTTTTCATGGATTTGATGAATCGTGTGTTCCATTCTTACTTTTATTCTTTGTGGTAGTATTCATGGACGAAATCTTGGTGTAATCTCACACTCGACACGACCATGCCACCAATCATGAGATTGTATTGAGTACACTGAGATATAATAAGCTATATGTTAAGCTCTCAAAGTGCCATTTTTGGATAGACCTGATTCACTTCTTGGGACATATCATCTCAGAGGAAGGAGTTGAATTAGACCCAGAGATGGTGAGGGAAGTAGTTTCCTTGGATCAACCTAAGAACGTGTTTGAGATAAAAAATTTCTTGGGACTAGCTGGTTACTACAGGATATTTATACCGGACTTCTCCTGCTTAGCAGCGCCATTGACAGGTCTAACTAAGAAGGGTGTGAAGTTTGCTTGGTCAGAAGCTTGTGAGACAACCTTTTAGGACCTGAAAGAAAGGCTGAATTCAGCACCAGTCTTGATACTTCCAGAGCAAGGGACGATATATACAGTTTACTGTGATTCATCAGGCATTGGGTAGGGAGAAGTGTTGATGTTGGGCGATCGAGTGGTAGCATACAGTTCTCTGCAGTTGAGGCCACATGAGAGGAATTACCCAACGCATGATCTCGAGTTGGCTGTAGTTGTGAATGAGTTGCACTGTTGGAGACATTATCTCTTGGGATATCATTTTTTGGTTTTCACCAACAAAAAGAGTCTCAAGTACATCTTCACTCAGCATGAACAGAACCTGAGACAATGAAGGTGGGTTGAATACCTTCAGTCCTTAGACTTTGAGCTTGCCTATACACCTGGTATAGGTTATGCAGTAGCTGATGCACTTAGCAGGAGGACTCAGATACATGCAGTGCGGGAGGCAAGTGGTTAGTGTCAGCTTATGGATTTGTTCTCTGAGATGCATTTGGAGGTGCACAAAAGTAAGGGGAAGACCTATCTTTATTCTTTAGCTGTGACTTCTACCCTCCTGGATAGAGTGAAGATGAGACAACTATCTATTTCTGAAGGCCTAGTTCTAGAAGAGTCAGTGGCAAGTGAGGACCCTTCTCCTGGTTGGACGATAGGCGATGATGAGGTACTTCATTTCCATGGACAAGTGTGGGTTCTAGGGGATATACGCAAGGATTTGATGCAAGAGTTCCATACTTCTTCTTGGGAAATTCATCCCGGGGTTACCAAGATGTACCGTGACTTGAGACGTTAGTACTGGTGGCTAGGTATGAAGAGGGAGATAGCTGGTTTTGTTATGAGGTGTTCCACCTATCAGCAGGGGAAGGCGGAGCATTAGAGGCCAGCCGGACTATTACAGTAGTTACCAATCCCGGAGTGGAAATGGGATGATGTCGTGATGGACTTCGTGACTGGGTTGCCGAGGTCACCTTGATGCAATGATGTCGTGTGGGTTTTTGTGGACAGAATAACGAAGGTAGCTCAGTTTTTGCCGATCAAGGAGGCCTTCGGTGTTGACGAGCTCAGGAAGTTGTATATCCGAGAGGTCGTACGTCTTCACGGGGTTCTCGTTCTATCATTTCAGATAGGGATGCCCACTTTACGTCTCATTTCTAGCATAGTTTTTATAGGGAAATGGGTATTCAGGTGCTTCTGATCCTAGCTTACCACCCTCAGACCGATGGTCAGTCAGACCGTATGATACAGGTGCTTGAGGACATGCTGCATGAATGAATCCTAGAATTTGGGGGCTCTTGGGTGAAACATATACCCCTGGTCTAGTTTTCCTATAATAATAGTTTTTATGAAACTATCGAGATGGAACCTTACGAGGATTTATTTGGTAGGCCATGCTGATCACCCTTGTGCAGGTTAGAGGCAGGTGAGGAAGATTTACTGGGACTGCATCTCGTGCAGAATACTTCTGAGCTGGTCTAGTTGATTTTGAAGCAGATGGCTACTGCACAGTCTCTTCATAAATATTATTCTGATCACCGCAGACGACCCTTGGAGTTTTTTGTCAGGTATCAGGTTTTCTTACCTATTTCACCAAGGTTGGGACACAAGTGGATCAAGAGATATGGTAAACATTCACCGAGGTATGTGGGGCCATCTGAGATTCTGGAGAGATTTAGGTCGGTTGCCTATTGGTTGCAGTTACCACAGAGGTATCAGGCCATGCACGATGTCTTCCTTGTATCTCAGTTACGCCCCTTTCATTCAGACCCCTCTCACATCTTTCAGCCTAAGGAGGTTGAGCTTCAGATCGATGCGTCCTTTGAGAAGCATCCAATTCATATCATTGACAGGAGCACAAAGGTTCTCCGAGGTCAAACATTTCCTCTCGTATGGGTGCCACGGCAGCATGGTCGAGTGCATGATGAAACTTGGGAGCGGGAGACTGACGTACGTGCTCAGTGGCCAGAGTTTTTCTGAACTTTATCTTCGCTACCCTTGTAAGGGAAATTCGGGGACGAATTGCTTTAAGGGGGGAAGTTTTTAAGAACCCGGTTCATAGTTTTGAGGTACGAGGTTATTCTTTTCTCTTTTCCCTACATGTTTTTGAGAAAATAAGGAAAATCGAAAAAATACTAAATTTTGTGACTACACATCGTGTACTTTTCCACACGGCGTATACATTGGCCGCGTGGGATGAGTATATAGGGTGTGTAGCCATGTCGACAAGAAAAGGTGTAAAAACTGAATACACTCCGTGTAGTGGTATTTACACACCTTGTAGTCAGTCGGTAGGAAAATAGTAAGGTGGTGGAAACAACCACCAGCTGAGTGATAGTATACGCTGTGTAATCATGAATACACGTCGTGTGCTCATGTAGACAATGAACAATTTGACGGTGGAAAAAAGGTAGCTACCAGAGGAATAGTTAAATGAGAAAATTACACGCTGTGTAATCTATAGTACATGTTGTGTAGTTTGTTTTTTTCACTTAAATTGGGCAGTATCCTCCCCTATTCACAGGTAAGGCTTAGAACTGGAAGAGGAGTTGGGAGAGAGAGCCGAACCTTCGAGGAGCTCCAGATCGCACGCCGCGAATCCGTTCCCGCCTCCGTCGATCTTGTTGCAACTGTATGGGTAAGAATCTCCTTCTCCTTAAGTAGTTCATGACAATTCATCCTCTAAGGGATGTTATTTGAGTTTGAACAAGGTTTTATTTTACCTCATATCTTCGTTGTTCTTAGGCGTTTTTAGAAGCGTTGTTCACATTTACTGATCAGGGGCGTTTAAAGTAGGTGGCTTGGTGGTTAATTTCCAACTGTTGTGCATTTTGTATACCGTTGAGCTAAGAACCCATGTTGGGATGTCGTGTGGCTGCAGTCTTGGATATTTTAAATACCTATAATTGTATAGGTAATTAAATGTGATAAATAAACTGTTGTTTGGGATCGCTGCTTGGATCCAGGACCACCATGAGGGGTGCGTTCCTCTGTTTAGCCGTTTGTCCAGGATACCCAAGGGTATGCAATTCTAATAATGAATATGGAATTTCCTTGAGAGGAATTTCATGTGTATTTCTTGTTTACATCTTGGGGTCGGCCCAGTTACTTGTGCCTGAGGGAAGTGTTCTATTTTTCCTGAGGGCATTGTTGTTTATCCTGAGGGAACAATTCTATTAGCCTGAGGGCAATGCCTGAGGGCAATGCCTGAGGGCAGGATTCTGTTTACCTGAGGGTTTCATCTGAGTTTGGAATGAGGGAAAGATTCTATTTCACCTGAGGGAAATTCCTTAAGGCAAGGTACTGTATAGCCTGAGGGAAAGCCTGAGGGCATGATTTTACTATATTAGCCTGGGGGAAATATTTTGATTCGCCTGCGGGCTTGATTTTTTTGAACACAGAATGTTGTTAAATTAAATCATTAAAATGAATAATTAAATGGAAATATAATAGGTAATGTAAGCTACTATTTAGTACTACTTAGTTTATTTCATTTTTACTACTGCACATAGTTGTTGCATATTTTTCACACAGTTGGGCACAAGCCTTTACTGGGTGCCTACTGGGATTTATTTTTCACACCCTGCTTGGGTCATGTCTTCACCCCAAAAAAATTATGTTTCTGCAGGTGTGGATAAGGGAAATTGTACCTATACAGGTACATGATTGTTGCTGAGGAGTAGGGGAGCATGGGACCGAGATTAGGCTCGCGATTCTGTCGGTTGTTTTGTTTTGTTCTATTATACATTTACTTTCTATTGTATTGTACTGTTTTTTTGCGTAATGTGTTTTGGATGTATTCGTAGAACTTGAGACATGTTGTATCATTATAGGTATAATTGGTTAGTTATCTATTACTACAGTTGTTTATTTTAAATATGTATGGGTTATTGCTTACGCTGTTGTTGTATGTTTTATCTTGTATCCCCTAGCCCTACACTTTGAAAAATGAGGGAATAGTTTCCCCACTATCAGACTTGGGCCCTCGCTGCTAGTCGGCATCCTCTGGCATTTTGGGAAATGCTCTTGAGGTCATGTGACCAACTAGGTTTGGGGCACCCATTGAGTGGCACCCGGATCTGGGACATTAAATACGGAAACACAAATCATATTCTCATGAGATTTGGGAGAATGAATATTTGGCAAGAGATTAGTGGACTCCCCTCTATCCAAATATAATTACACCACACGACTACCCTGACATGGAAACTCTTATAGCAGTGAGTCTCTAACATCCTGTTACCGTTTTTAGGTATTTCTATAATCTCTTTTAATTTCCCTCTATATTTTGGTGTCTCTTAGGAAATCTTAGGACATAGAGAATTTATCGAGGAAAATTAACTACGTTTGGGGATTTATTTTTTTAATTAATGGAGTCTGGGTATAAATGTTCATATAAATTTATAGGGTTCTCCACATGTTAGGAGAACAGTAGTGTTGGTTTGGGTTTTTGAATAGAAATTTTACTGTTTGATATCTATTGAGTGATTTCACATCATTAAATGCCTATATGTCCTAAAAGGTTTACACATCATGAAAATTGTTCACATAGTGAATTAGTTTCTTGAAAAATTTATTTGTTTTGGTTTAGAGAGTGAAAATCATACACAACATGAAAAGTGTACTGGCTGTGAATTGGTTAGGATCAGTATTTTAACCCGTGGAGACATGTTTTTGGTTAGGGAAATATAATAAAAAATTAAGAAAAGCAAAGGGTTTCACAATTACATTTATATATTAGATAAGGTTAGTTTATAATATTTTAATGGAAAATTTTATTTCTTATTTTTATGAAACATCTTCTCTCTCAACCTAGGATCTCTCACAACTAATTTTGGTTACCCTGATCCTTCGAGATCTCATTGATTCGAAATTAATCATCAGGTTTGTTTCACTACGTCCATCTACTACTTCATTTAACTTGATCAAAACATCACCATTGTACTATGTTTTCAGATATGTTGATATTTTGGTGTCGTTATTTCAAGATTCAAGTGGTTATATTCTTTTGGGGAAAATATTTAGTTGGTTGTGGTGCGAAGGGTTATTGTTCTTTGAGGTTTTTCTTGATCTACTCTTTCCACCATCTACTTTGTTTTTTGGATGTTATTCTAAGACATGGGAATCAATATTAGGGACTTCTTTTATGATTGTGTGTTCCTTTTTTGTTGGTGGATCCCATTACATGTGTGTGACCCAAATTTGAGGTAGGTGGTTCCATATCAAGCCTATGTTGGATAAACCTTATTTTTATAGTTTTATAAATTGTTTTATAAATTGATTAAAATGATTTATTTGTGGGTGTATAAATGGATTTTTGAGTAAAAATTATTTTCACCCTATTTTGGTAAAAGTAAAATGCATTTTCAAAGCATTGTAAAATAGATTTATGAAATGGTTCTCAAAAAGTTTTTTTATGAATTTGTTTGGAATGCATAGAACATGGGAAGCCTTGGGTACTTCAGTGGAATGTGATGTAATATGAATCATCTGTTGATATTATCAAGGGTTTACTTATGGGGTGTTCCTATAATCCCATGCGTTATAGTTCTAGTGACTTTTTAGAAACTATTTGGTTGTTTACATTCTAGGGTGTTAGTATACTCTCTAGTTTCGATGCATATGTCTAGAGGTATAATGTGTGTGATTTTCTATGTCTTGGTATGAGTGTCTTAGCTGCATAGTCTGATAGTTTTCCTTAGTATGATGTTAATAATGATTTTTCTTATATTTTTTTATCTTATATTGCCATGGATTTGATATAATATTTGATCAATTATTTGATTTGATTTGACCAATTTAATGTATATGAGAATCTTTGAAACAACTTTGCCTACTTTATTTTAAAAAGGTGGAAAAGGGGAATTATTTTACCTTTTATTTTAATATAAAAAATATTTAATTGATTAAAATAATTTTTTTCTTTAAATTTAAGCATGTTCATATTTTTGTATAGATTCTTTAATTCGAACACCTAATTGGGATCCTAATAAGACTATTTATATCACACCCCATGACCCCCTTTAATTATGAGTATACATTGTTATATCATTTGATGTGAGTAAAGGGAAGGAACCACAGTGAGGCAGTGAGATTTTGGTCTACTATGTATGGGTAGATGGTGGTGAGATTGTAGGAGTTTTCCCTTTCTATCATATGGAGAAGCTATATTGGTTTTAGATTTCCTCTTCAATAAGATTTGTATCTTGGAGATTGTTAGATAATTTTATTAATTTTTCTTATTCTTTTTTCCTTTCTAATAGGATATATATTTCTTGTTTGTTCTTTTATTTTTTCTTCCATCTTATCTATATATGTCATGTGTTATGCTTCATGTTGGCGGAAATCATTCCCTAGAGTTTCTGTTTATACCAGGGTGATATTTTCTTAAAAGTGGGGATTTTGAACTCTCTTTAAGGATCTGAAAATTTAGTTTGAATACTAGTTTGAGAGTGTATCTGGGATAATGTCAACACACTTGATCATTATAAAACATTTTAATCGTAAATAACATCATTATAATAACTTTTTTCCATGTATATTATATATTATTTTCAATGGTTTCCCAGGGAATTGTAAAAAAATTAAACAGTCCAACTAGAATTTACAATAAGTGTTACTATATATTTAATGGTTCATTTATTCTTAGTCTTTTAATTTTTTATTTTTGGTTTTTAGAGGTGTTCAAAGGATGTCTCAAAGAGTTTTGGTGATGAGATCTACGAGAAGAGAACTTTCGTGACGTGAATGTGGGATTCACATTGTGTAAAATAACTTCATAATGTGAAAGTTGGTTTCACTATTTGTAATTAATCAAGGTTATAAAAATATAATAATGTAATGGGGGATGAATTTTTTGATAGAAACTGAACCACCAGGATTACACAATGTGAAATAGTAATACATGTCATTTAATACCTTGTTGTAGCATAGATTTAAAAACAATATCTTGTCAAACCCTAATTTATTAATCTGTGGTTTCTTCTTACACTCATTTTGGGAGAACATTAGTCACCTCTAAGTGTTCATTGTGCCCTTTTACTCCCTCCTTGATTAATTGATCCTAGTTATCATTCGTTGGAAATCTGTTGTTGATCTATGGTGAGTTCTCTTGTCATTCTCATATGTTTTCTTCTTTTCTTCTCCTGAGGTTTCTCTATGGTGGGGTTTCTTTGGTTTTGGGGTAAATTTGGGGTTTCATTCAATGGATCCTTTTATTTTATTGGTTGATCTACATTTTTCATAGTCTGTTTATGGTTTACGTGCATTCTTCTTCACCTGATGGTTCAAAGTGAGTTGGAATGATTCTTTGAGGTAGGATTTCCCACATTTCTCTTTACTGTGTTTCATATGAGTGGGGTTTCCCCGTGTTTTTATATGGATCATCGGTTTTCTAGGATAAATAGATATAATTAATTGGTTAATTTGAAATTGTAATGGGAAAATGATTTGTGATTCATAAGTTTTATGGATTTGATATTGTTATATAATTGTAGATTGTACAGGCTTGATGCCCCACTAAATATTTCGGTCTTCAGTGGTTTTGTTTTCACTAGATATATTTATTTTCACTATTGGAATTTTTTTTGTAACACCCTTAATGGATATTGGATAATTAATTATAATTAACTAATGAAATTATTTCCCCCAGATCTTGGATTGTGTGACAACACTCCTAAAATAAAGTAGAATGTGAAAAAACACCCATTTTTTAATTTTTAAGAATGTCATTGATGTATTGTGATTTGTGGTTGTAATGGGGTGTTGGGTGGTGTTTTGTTTTTATGGCCATTATTGTGGGTAAATGAGGTGGTGGTTTGTTTGGATATGATTGTGGGTTGGTGAGGTGGTGGTTTGTGGGCTGTGATTATGGGGCGGCGAGGTTGTGGATTCTTTATGCAACATGTTCAGGTAGTCATAGAAAAAATAAATGAATGTTTAATAATGTTTGAAATGGAATGGGTTGATTTTGATAAATGTGATGAAAGTGGTTAGTGGATAATTAAATCTTGGGTTTTGTTGTTAGATGTTGTTGATGCCAAGAAAAAAAATGATTGGGTGTTAAACATGGAGAAAATATGAAGATAAATTATTTTATTAAGGATCTTAAACTTCTAAAATTACTATTTAAAATAATAATAAATTCATTTAGAGGTAGAAACAAAAGGTGATGGTGTTGTGCGTTGGTTGTGTGTTTAAGAACCCATAGTTTGGGCTTGAGTGTTTGATACTACATATATATACTTGTATTTTTCTTTGTTATTTAAATATGAACCCCAACCATGTAAAAAATTATGTTCGGAACAAATGCATCTTCATGTTGGGGGTGTATTTCCCATATATCTCCATGGGAGGATGGATGGTTGGCCACCCCCTCTTCACTCCTCCATCATCCCACTGATGAAGGTATTTCACAGGCTAGTATGGCAGGAAGTCTTTTTGTGAATTAGATGATGAGATGTGGTATCCCAAGTGTCTTTAGGATGAGTTGTGACATGGTGTCCTAGATGTCTTTAGGATGAGTTGTGATGTGTTGTCTTATGTGTCTTCAGGATGAGTTGTGATGCGGTTTCTAGTGTCTTCAGAATGAGACAATATGTGTTGTGCGGCCTAGGTGTGTGTGGGAAAGATTTTTTTTAAGGCACATGTGTGTTTGGGTGGGATATATTGTGATTTCCACGTGCGTGCATGCGGGGTGTGATGTGGTATATTCAGAAGAGGTGGGAGCATCATGACGTTTGCCTTTGAGGCGTGAGAGTAGATAATCAGCGGTACTATGTTGTGGGGAACAATATAATCAATGTTATCATGTTATATTATATTACATGACTTGAGTTATTTGGTGAGCATGCATTTGTGAGGATGGGTTTTCTTAGTATACCTATTTAGGTATTGTTTGGTTCTACTATATTCTCATAGGGGAATTAGTATTATTTATTCAGATGTGCATGAGGGACTTTGGTTTTCCTACTGAGTATACTGGTATGCTCACCCTATGTATATAAAACTATTTTCATGTTTCCAAAAAGATTTCATAGAACATTTTAGGTGTTACTAGCTTGGATCTTTGGATAACTGCAGTGTCACAGATTTATATTTCTTTTGATTATTTTCATTGGATATTTTTTACTTGTATCAGTTATATTTATACAAGCATGTGGGATGGTATTGTATTTCCCAATTATATAATGTCTTGGGGTTTTATGTGGATGATTTATTCTATCTCCCAATCATTTTAATTATAAATGGTAATTACTCCCATTTTTTTATATTTTTACACCCATGGATCCATTTTCCAACCAAGGTCAAATTGCAGACACGATCAGGGGTCAGTATCTCCCTTTCTAGATAACCATCCCATGAGAGGTATCATTGGAGGGAGAGGGTCATGACAGAGTGGTATTAGAGATAATGGTTGAGATATAAGATGGACTATGGTGTATGCATAATGATATTTTCAATGGGTGGTATGGAAATAGTTCCATTTGATCATGGTGCATGACATAGGCCAGGGAGACTAGCTAGGACATAAGATTTTAGGGCCCCACATTATCTAGAGAAAATACTCTGAGCTTATTGAACAACCAAGTGATATAGACCAACTAACAGGTTAGAGGCCAAGGAAAGGTACATACATCTTAATTACTTTTATTCTTGTTCGAAATGGGTTATTTTGGAAATTTAAAATTAATAACAAAAATAACTAAATTAGTTAAAATGAATCTTAAAAAAATTCCATTCTACTCCGGTTTAGGAAAAATTTGTTTTCCTCTCATCTATAACTCCTTGTCATCATCTTCATGTATCATTGGTAGTATAGGATTAGTAGGGAAACCTTTTTGAATGATGAAGGGTTGATTAAGTTGGGGAGGATGATAGGTGGTAGAGGAAATTTCATTCTTTACAGTGGAATGATTTGGGAATTAAAGAGGGAAATATTTCAGACATGGAGACATGGAGTTGGATGGAGGAGATCAAGATCTCTTTTAGTTTGATCCAGGCCCAAACAGAGTACTCAGTCCCTTTAGTTGTTAATCAGATGCAGGGAGCTGTGTGTTAAGAGTGGATGGTGTATATGGGAGAGTGAAAGGTGGTAGATGATTTGTGGGTTAACTTATAAAAGGAGTTCTAGGTAGAGTTCCTATTATTGACCATGAAGGCAGTTAAGAGGCATGGGATTCTTTGTATATTTCGAGAACCAATGTTTTATCAATGGAATTACATTATTATAATTATATCTTATAGTATAATCACATAATATTACATATATAACATAATAGAAACATTATAAATGAATAATTACAAAAATAAAAGATATCTCGAGAAGTTAAGGAATAAATACCAATAAAATAGTAACTTTACCTTTGGAATAGTAATGTGACCCTTATGAATAGTAAACCATACAATGCAATAGTAGCCATACCAATGAAATTATAAATACAATTTATCCATCTTATAAGTATTAATATGATAAAATTATATAATAGTAAAAGTAAATTAGTACTTTCCAAATTATTAGTTATGTGTTTGTATTTTTGAAAGTCATGAATATTTAATTATAATATTATAAATAGATTAATAAAATAAAATATTTTTTTCATATATGTATTTATAAAAAAATATTTTGATGTGTTATGATTATAAAGTTATTTTATGAGACCTTAACAAAAATTTCAAAGTGTTAGAAAATCAGTTGTAATTTTAAAATTTGAATTTAACAAGTAAATTATTATTTTAATTAAAAATTAAATTTCTTATCTTTATAAAATTATGTTTTGATATTTGATTTAATTTATTAATTATAATCTTAAAAAAAATTTAGGTTGACTTTTTATGATGTTTAAAAAATACTTGAATTTTTTGTGAATAGTGAAATACATTAATTTACTGTATATGTAAATAAATAAATTTTTTGAGTCATTTTTTAGTCATGGATGAAGTAAGTGAACATTTTTTAGAATTAAAATGCACATATTACTATATTTTGTCTCAATAATTAGCACTATTTCTTTTCTTGAGTTGAATAATAAAAAATTGAATAAAATAATGAGAAAACACCCCCTCCTCCACTATAAATACCACCACTCACCAGCTCTTCTACATACACCTCTCAAGCCTTATTGCTTGTACAAATAGTTATCATATCTCTTCCCAAACCCCTACCCAAACTCTAAGATATCTTGGTGTCATTGAAGTACCCAAACCACTTCCCTATGGAGGCTCTTAAGGAGGAAAAATTCAAGAGGTAAATTCCTCTTTCCAATTCTTTTATTTTCTTTTCAAGTTTCTTTATTTTATTTTTCTCTACTAAATTCCACTAAAAATGGTATTATATCTCCAGTTCCATACATATATTGTATGTTTTTTATGTTAATGGAATAATTCATCATTATTTCTCCTTCCACCTCATTGTACACTAAAAATGAAAAAAATGTCCATGATATGTTAATTTATCACATTCAAGGATGATGAAGTTTTAAATTTCCATTACCTTATTCAATGTCTAGTCATGATAAAATTTTTATGGTTGAATCATATTATAATATATTTATCGTAACTTATTTATGGTTTTGTAATCATTTTTTCTCCGGATATTAATTTACAACCCAAGATGAGTTTATTCTAATCGAAAACCCGCCAAAAATAAACCCAAATGATTATCATTAACTATTTATCTAATGATTCATACTCATGTCCTAAAACAATATTTTATAATATCAATTTAAAAATTATAATATCATTAATAATTTAAAATATAAATTTTTGATAATTAACCCCATATTACATGACCCTATATACATGTATACAAGAAAACCAATAATGAAAACCACAGAAGACAACACTCCCAAGCAATGAAATTTAATCTATTATCTCATAAAAAGGCCATAAATGAACATAATTAAGTTATAAAAAATAAAATTCATATATAATAGATTCTATAATTATTAATTAGTAAACAGTAATTGATTTTCCTTGATATTACGATCAATTTAAGGAGGCACTCAGACTTAAGGTCATGGATTTTACAAAAACATCCATTATTCCTTCGAGTTATTCCTTCTTTCCCTTTACCCAAATAAAATTATATATATTTTTATTTTTATATTACAAATGTTTTGTATATGTTTCGAGATCACGTATCAATATCCATTCATCCTTCCTTTTTGGGGATATACATGTTTTTAAAAGGCTATATACTGAATTATTCCTAATATGAAAGCCCGAATTAAGGGACGTTTCTGAATTCATAACCATTTTAAGTGAACTATATATTCTATTTTGAGCCACCATATCTTTTATAAAATTTATACTTTTAATATAAAAACATTCTAGGTTCACTTCCGGTTCTATATAAAATATTATTCCACATTCTATTTTAAAGACTCCTTAATATTTTCCTCAAACCACATTAAATAGTTTTATTTCTAAAGATTCTTAAATACAATTTTCACATTTATCACTTCATTTTGACATCACTTATCATGATCTATTCCAATTTTACCTTATGAATTTACATAATGATTAAAATACATTCATTCTATAAAATTTCTATGATATTCAAATTTTAAATGCCTGATGACATGATTATGATACCCATTTATTTTCATGGGTAACCGTAGGTTATGTTTCATTACCTATTTTTGATTCTTTATGTGAAAATCATATTCATGTACATGTTATTATTTTTGAACCCAGATAATGATTCACTTCATTGGGTAAATTTTATTCTCTTGAGACGTTTTTTGAAATACTGTTGGTGGTTAGACTTAACTCGTGCTCTATGTGCAATGATCTTTGTGGTTAGAGTAGACTCGTGCTATTAAATGTGCAACGAGACATCACTCATGCTAAAGTAATGTTTTATGTTTCTTCTACATTAATATGATTCTTTGATTATATCTTCCTAAGATTTATATGTTATGATTTTTTATATCATGTTCCATTCCATTTTATATCATCTTGTCTTGTCTTCTAACCCATGTGCTATGATTCATCTTATGATTATTCCCTTATTATAATTTTTAGATCATCTATTTTTTATGTTATCCCCTAGTTACCCTATGAAGATGTTTGTGCATAATGTATATTCAATTTTCAATGAGGAGATTAAATTAAATATGTTATTATGATGTTTAATTATGTACATAATCCTCCAAGACACTAGACTCTATGATCCTTGGCCTGTAATATGATGTATAATTATGTATAAATTCATGTAATGATATATGTAAAAGTATAGGGTCTCTATGGTTGGTATCAGAGGAAGCATTATTTATATTTGGAGATTAAGAATATATGAAATTAGTAAGATCCTAGGGACAGGAATAAGTATATGAAAACATCCATAAATTATGATAAGTATAAAGTAAGTGGTTTAGAGAGAAAATACATCCTCGTTTGGATACTACAAGTGGACATGGTTCTGGCATAGATGTAACTATGAGTAAAAAATCTGACAAGGTGTTCCGTGCCTAACCTTGGTAACCCGGTACATTATAACGAGACTTACTGTGCACTTGTTTTGACACTCCTAGGTGATATTATTTTGTAAATTTATATGATAACTAAGAACCATTATTAAGGGGAAAATCCCCATTAAAATATATGTTATAAAAAATATATTGTATAATCTAGATTAAAACCTATGTAATGACATGTTGGGATTTACTTTTTCTTTATGAGTGTATCCTTTTATGTTTAATGTTTCATTTTATAATTTTTAACTAAGTATTCAATCCCTCTAATTACAACTTTTTTTTCATAGCTAATGGATGTAAATAGTAGAAAACATTCCAAAAATCAATGTTATAGGTAATTTGATGATTATTCAATTGGAATTCCAATTATAATGCGTATAGGTGTTCAAAACTTCATGAAAATACTTTCTCAGTAGGCTAAAGTTATGAATAATAACGTGAATCATGTGCAACACCATCCTTCTCCAAGGAGAGGCAAGTGGCCATTAAATCCTTTATGTGGAAAAGGCCTACCATGTTTAGTTGATCTTCCAATCCCATCCTAAAGTAATAATGAATTAACACCATTGAAAATATATTTTATGTCATCTAGTTCTTAGATGAAGAGAAATTTGTACTGGAACTCTACAATTTTGATGGGGAAGATGATCCGTGGTGGATATAAATAAAGAAAATACAATTCTCAATAAGGAAATTGAATCCGTATACTGAGAGACATTCAAAAAAATGTTTTTCAATAAATATTTTAACTAAACCCTCTGTCTCAATATTGAAGGAGTGTTCCTTAAACGTAAGAAAAATGAATACAAGACTATTGGGGAGAATGAAGAAATATTTACAATGATTGAATGATACACATCCATATTTTCATGAACACTAAAATCAAGGTGGATCATTTATTTATTGGTGTGAAGTAGTGTCTATGAAAATCATTGGTGATTTAGGACTTCAAAAATTATGAAGAGATTGTATGTTGTTCCCTCAAGGTATAAATGGAGATTGGAGACACTCAGTGGACTCATGGCCACAATGACAAATAATAGGAAATGATGTCTAATATGGATGGTTCAATAAATAAATCCCATTATTGAATGAAGATAGAACATCCCATATGAAAGAATTGTTGGATGAAGAATCCTAGGAATTTTCTAATAGTTACTAGGAATTGCTTCAAATGTGGAAGAATGGGTCACATGGATAAGAACTAAAAAAGGGACATGAAGAATTCCACTATAGTAGAAGAAGAACTAAAGGTTCATATCAATTCTCAGTCAGTAGTATAGTGTTTCTACTATAAGGAAGAAGGGAATTATGAAAACTACTATCCTAAGCCAAGGGTAGTCTGATGAAAGCAACAAGAACCTCCAAGGCAACAATGAATGTATTACTCCATAACTAATGCTAATGTGGATTTGGAAAATGAAGTGACGACATGTTAAATGGTTATTCATTAAAAAATATATAGAATACCATTTTATTCAAGTTCTAAAAATTCTATCATATCTTGAATGATTATTATAACTACTCAAACACGACCTAAAAATATCTAGGTTATGTTATCTATGAGATAAACTAATGGGAAAATTATTTCAGCCAAGGTTTAAAACTCCTCCATGATATATGTTTGTGGATTGAACCTCTTAGTTAATATTGTCGTACTCCCTTTGGTGGAGTTTGATGCTATTTTGGGAATGGATTTCCTATCTTTATATGAATCCACAATCCAATTTTTGGAAGGGTATATCAATTTTCCAATCCCAGAGCATCCTCTAATCCTATAAAACTGTAAGGAGGTAGTTGAATATCTTTCAGTATCATCGTCTCAATTATGGATGTAGTTTCCCTACGATCAAGATTTAATTTATCAAATAATTGATACAATGGTCATAGTAATGTTCGAAGACATGCCCATTGTGATGGATTAGACTAATGTCATCCCCAAAGAATTATCTCTTCTTCATCTTGATAGAGAGGTTGAGTTCATAACTGTGCTTATTCATGGATCTCTACCTATATCAAATACACCATATAGATTGGCCGTTGTAGAGATTGAAGAGACGAATAAGCATTTACAAGAGAATACAGAGAAGGGTTTTATACGCCCGAGTGATTCACCAAGGGGTGCACCAGTCCTATTTGTTATGGAGATGGATGGATCAATGCACCTCAGCATTTATTATCATTATCACAATAAAATCATGATAAAGAATAAGGATACCAACCATAGATATATTACTTGTTTGATAATCTATGTGAGGAAAATTATTTCTCTAAGGTGGACCTTCTGTCAGGATATCACTAATTAAATGCGAGGAATGATGATATCCCCAGACATACTCTTAGAAAATGAATGGATACTACGAGTTCATAGTGATTCAATTTGGACTCAATAATGATCCAAAATTATTAATGTATTTAATAAATAGAGTCTTTAGGTATTACCTTATCAAAATTTTGTTTGTCTTTATCAATGATATTTTGATATTATCCAAGATCATGGAGGAACATGAGGATCATTTGAAAATAGTTCCAGATAATTCTCAAAGGGATAAACTATATGAAATATACAATAAATGTTTGTTCTAGATGGAGTATGTATCATTCTTGGGGCATGTTATCACCAGAATAAGGATATCCATGGAATCTTCGAAGATAAAGGAAATTGAAGAGTGGTCCAGGACAACTTCTATAATGATGATCCATATTTTCCATGGTCTATCTAGTTATTATCGACAGTTTCTATATAACTTCTCATGTTTTTCAAAGACAATAACCAAGATAACATGGATGGGAGTAATTTTTTATGTACCCAATAATGTAAAGAAAGCATTAAGGAGCTCAGAAAGAGACTTATCACTATGCATGTACTCACACACCTTACAAGTGGATAACTTGTTGTGGTGTACAGTGATTCTTAGAACAAATTATCAGACTTTATGTTGACTAAAAATGATAATTTGATAGCCTTCACCATAAGGCAAGTGAAAATCCTTGAATAGGACAATCCCACGCAAGATATGGAATTGAATATTATGATCTATGTGTTAAAAATATGGCCACATTATGATAATGGAGTGTAGTGTGAGATATATAATAATCAAGAGTCTTAAATATACATTCATATATAAGGAGATTAATATGTTCTTGAGAATATGGTTAGAGCTCATTAAGAATTATGAATGTTTAATCCACTAATATACTGGTATGAAAAATAAGGTAAAATATTCTCTAAGTATAAAAGATCATGAATCTTTATCAATGATGATAATTGAGATGGATAAAATATTCTTAGAATTACAAAGGATGGACATGGGAATCATAAGTGAGGAACATCATTAATGCTCTCTCAAATGATTTCTCAACCATCCCACTTGAAGAAAATAAAGACTGGTCAAAGAAAAGATGCGAAAATTTTGAAAATGGTGGAAGCTATTTGAAATGGGAAGTCCTTTGAGTATAATATTTATGATAAAGGAGTTGTAGTATTTGGGTCATGATTATGTGTACCATCCAATCCAGAGATAAAGAAGGATATTTTGAATGATTCACATAGATTAACTTTCTCTAGTCACTGAGAGAGTAATAAGATGTATTGAGATCTTCAAGATAAATTTTGGTAGGACAATATGAAGAAAGATATTTTTGAATATACATCAAAGTGCCTATTATTTCAATAAGTGAATGTTGAATGAAAAACGTTTAATGAGAAGAAGTAACTACTACCCATATCAACATGGTAGTGGAATAATATTACCAGAGACTTTGTCACTATAATTCCAAGGACATCAATAGGAAACCATGCTATATGGGTCTTTATGGATCATATTACAAAGACCACTCACATTTACACAATTTTAGAGGGATTATCGTTGGATAAACTTGGATGGATATATATCAAGGAAGTGGTAAGGTTGCATGGAGTACCAATATCGATTGTATCTAGCTGAGATCCGAGATTCACCTTGAAGTTCTGGAAAAGTCTCAAACATGTTCTAAAAAATTAGCGAAACTTCAGAATGACCTATCATCCTCAAAATGATGGCATATCTGAGTGAACTATTAAAACACTAGAAAAAAGATGAGAGAATGTTCTTTGGACATCAAAGGAGGATGAGACCAATATCATCCACTAGTGAAATTATCTTGTAAAAATAGTTTCCACTCGAGCATCCAGATGGTTCCATATAAATCCCTTTATGGTAAAAGGTGCAGAACACTGACCTCCTAGGATGATGTCAGTGAATGTAAGTTTATATGACCCAAAATGATCGAAGAAATAGTATAGAAGGTGAAAACCATTCATCAACACATCAAATAAGAATAAATCCAATAGAAGAGTTTTGCATACAATTATCAATGAGACCTTGAGTTCAAAGTGGGAGTAATGGTGTTCCTCCACATATCTCAATGTAATATGTTTATAATATTTTGGAAAAAAGGACAGCTATGTCACAGGTACATCAGCCCCTTCGGGATTCTTAATCACATCGGAGTCTATGGCCTATCGACTAACACTTCAACCTACAATGTCTAAAGTACAAAATGTATTCCTTGTACCCCTTTTAAGAAATTATATAACATATACTTCACAATTACTATGTTTAGAGGTGGTAATGTTGGAGGATGATATTTATTATAAGGGGAATACAATGAAGATATTGGATTGTTGAGATAAAGTCATATACAACAAGACTACATACCTAATCAATTTACTATAGTGGAACCATAAGCATGAATACTCTACATGGGAACCATAAGAAGCGATGAAGGAGAAGTACCCAAAACTATTTTCAACCTAAAATGTAAAATGAAATTTCAAGGGATAAATTTTATAATGGAGGAAGAATGTAATGACCCAATGTTTTATCAATCGAATTCCTATCATATAATTAGGCCTTATATTATAATCACATAATATTACACATAGAACCTAATATTAACTTTATAAACAAATAATGAGTGAAATTAAATTGTATCTTTAGAATTTAAGTAACACATAACAATTAAATAACAACTTGACCTTTATAATAGTGATGTGACCATTATTAATAGTAAACTACCCTATGTATTAGTGACATCAGCAATGAAATTATAAATAAAATTTATCCATCTAATAAGTGTTAATATGATATAATTATATCATAGTACATGTAAATAAATAAGTTAAAAATTATTAATAAAGTGTTGGTTTTTTTGTAAGTTAGGTATATTTAGTTACAAATTTATGATTAATTTAATAAATCGAAATAAATATATTTTCATAGAATTTATTCTTAAAAAATATTTTTATTTCTTATTATTATAAGGTAATTTTATGAGACCTTAATTAATTTTCTGAAGTGTTAGAAAAGCAGTTTTAATTTTAGAAGTTGTATTTCTCAACTAAATTATGATTTTAATTAAAAATAAAATTTCATTTAATAATTTTTTTTTAATTTTGGAGATAATTTTTAAATTATAAATATTAAAAAATGGTTAAGGTTAATTTTTGTTATTTTTCTAAAATACTTGAATCATTGGTGAATATTGAAATATGGTATTTTACAGTATATGTAAGTAAATGAATTTTTGAGTCATGAGTGAGTCATGAATGATGTAAGTGACCATTATTTCTAATTCAAAATTACAAATTAGCATATTTATTCCCAATAATCGTAATATTTCTTGTCTTGAGAGAAATAATAAAATATTTTATAAAATAATGAGAAAACACCCTCCTCCTCCACTATCAATACCACCCCTCTCCAAGTATTCTCCTCACATGTCTCAAGCCTTGTTCCTTGTACAAATTCTTCTAAAATCTCTTCCAAATACCATAACACATATCCATGAAATCATGGTCTCATTAATAGACCAAAAAAAATTCCCTAATGAGGCTCTAAAGGGGGAAAAATTTAGGTGGTAAATTCCTCTTTCCGGTTATTTTATTTTCTTTTCAAGTTCCTTTGTTTTATATTTCTCTCCTCAACTAACCACATCCAAAGGGTATTATAACTATAGTGCCATAAATATGTTGTAAATGTTTTATTATAATGGAATAAATCATCATCATCTCTCGTTCCCCCTCATTTTTACTAAAAATGGATGCATCCTCCAATATGTATTAATTTATCACAATCAAGGACCACAAAGTTTTCAATTTTGTTTACCTTATTCAAGATCTATTTATGACCCAATTCTTATTGTCCAACCAAATTTTAATAAATTAATTATATCTTATGTATGTTTTTGGAATCATTTTTTACTCATGATATTAATTTACAACACAAAATGAGTTCATTGTGATCGAAAAACCTCTAAAATTAACCTAAATTATTATCCTTAACAATTTATCTAATGATTCAAACTCATTTCATAAAACCAAATAAAATAATATAAATTTAACCACTAGAAGATTGTTAATAACATAAAGGTATTTTTTTGTATAATTAACCATACTTTACATGACCCTTCACACATTTATACAAGTAAACCGATCATGAAAACAAAGAAAAACCAACACTACTAATAAATGTACTTGAATCTCTTAACCCATCAAAAAAGAAATAAATTAACATAATTAAGAAATAATAAATAAAATTCTTTTATAATAGGGTTTTTAATTATTAATTAATTATTATATTTTGATTATCCATGACATTAAATCATTTGAAGGACACTTTTGGACCTAAGGTAAGGGATTTTACCTAAACATCCATTATTACTTTGGGTTTTTTATTTCTCCCTCATTACACAAATGATATTATCGGTTATTTTTATTGAATCCTATAAATTTTGTTTATATCTTAGAAGATCATTTATCAAGATCCATTCATCCCTATTTTTTGGGGATATACATTTATTAATGGTTCCCTAATCTATTTATCCTGATAGGAAAGCTAGATTTATGAGAAATTCCCAAATTCAAATGATTTTTTAAATGCACTATATAATCTATTTTTAGCCACCATATCTTCTCTAAAATTACTATGTTTATTGTTAAACCCCTATATGTTCGCTTCTGGTTCTATATAAAACCTGATTCTATATTTTGTTTTAAAATCTATTTTATATTTTCCTTAAACCACACCAAAATGATTTAATTCAAAAGATTATTAAATACACTTTTAACATGTTATTACTTCAGTTTGACAAAAAATATAGTGATATTTTACTTTTTTACCATATTTATATCCATGAAGTTTTAAATCCATTATTTCTAGGACACTTTTATGATATTCCCACTTGTAATGCCATATGACATGATTATGATACTCATATCCTTCCACGTGTAACCTTATGTTTTGTTTAATTACATATGTATGATTCATTATGTGGAAAGAATATTCTTGAACATGTTATGACGGGGGAACCCAGATAGCACTTCAACTCATTGGGTAATGTTTAGTATCATAAGACATTTTGTGTAATGGTCTTGGTGGTTAGACTTATCTCATGCTCCATGGGCAACAATCTTGTTGGTTAGCCGAGACTCATGCTCTGCTATATACAATTATCCTCAACTCAAGATAAAGTATTGTTTTATGTTTCCTCCAAATTACTATGATTACATGACTATATTATCCCATATTTTATATTTTAGGATTCCTTATATCAGGTTTAATTCCTTTTTATATAATTATTTCATGCCTTCTAACCCCTGTCCTAAGATGTATTGTTTTGATTATTACTTTAATGGGATTTTTATCCCATACCTTTGTTCAAGTTATACCCATGTTATCTTATTTAGATCTTTGAGAACAATGTAATTTAGAATCCCAATGTGGAGGTTAAATAAATTATCCTTTTATGATGTTTAATTATGCACCTAATCCTCTAAAATCTAGTGTTTATGTTCCTTGGTTTGTAATAAGATGTTTAATAGTGCATAAAATCATATAATTATATATGTAGAAGGCTAGGGTCACTATACTTTTCATTTAGGGAATTTGGTTTTTGGTTCAGTTTGTGGGTAGAGGCAAACCTCATGATGTTCCTCATGTTCATGGACCACAACATAAGCAAGTCCACTAAGGTGGTCATTAGTAGAGTGGTAGAGGGGATAGGCATGGTCGATTACACATAGTGGATGCTGTAGTGCCAGAGGGTCTAGATATATCCAAAGGTAAGAGTAGTTTTTTTACACTTATTTTTTTTCTTGTTTTATATAGGATCTTTACAAACAATTTTTTTTTCATTTTCTATATCCCATTATATGGGACTATATGTTGAGAGGATTCATGAACCCTTGGTGTTGATTCTTCTCGTCAAATGGATGACTGGATTGTTTGATATGTGTCAGGGGTGTAGACTAATAATATGGCCAAATTAGTCCAATGGGGATGTTTTCTTTTAATATATTCTTTCATACAATTTCATCCTCATCATCGACTGGTTATATTCCGTACGTTCAATTGTCGAGTGCTTTCAGAGGAGAGTCATGTTTTCATATGTGCATGTCCAACATGTTGTTTTCGTTGGAGAGTGGGGTTGTTAGGGGGTTAGTTGGAATATGGAGCCCATTTATTCCTCATTGTTTGAGTTTTCAGTGGAATCAATGGATTCTATGATAGTTTAGGTTCCCATGGGTTTTAGGGAGTTCCTTTATGTTTTTATAGAGGAATTCGTGATGCTACCCCCTTGATGTGATATTGAGTTCGCAGTAGAATTACAGGCTAGTTCTTCTCCCATTTTTATGGATCCTTATCAGACGTAACCTTAGGAGTTGCATGAAATACCATGATTTTGTGTGGAGTGATAATTCCAATGCAGTGTTCAGTTATCTAAAGGGGATGTGGGTCAGTGCTCCAACTCTCCAGTTTCCTGAGGAAGGGGTGATGTTTGAGGTGTTTTATGAGGTTTTCTATATAGGATTGGGATTCATGTTGATGAAGAAAAATTCAATGATCTCTTATGGGTATAGATTGTTATAGCCCCATGAGCGCAACTATTCTTCCCATTACCTAGAACTAGAGGCACTTTAGTTTGTAATGAAATTATGGAGACCTTACCTCATTAGGAAGCACTTTGTGGCTCTCATGGGTAATAAGTGTTTGAGGTATATCTTTTACCAGCATGATCAAAAAAATTCGCAATAGAGGTGGATAGATATTGTTATGGATTATGATTTTAAGATCCCCTACATAATATGAATGGGGAATATTTGTGGCCAACACATTGAGGGGGAATTTGTGGAAGTGTGTTGTTCAAGAGTATGGGGTCAATATGAGAGAAAAAAAGGAGTTAGAATCATTGAAAATAGATGAAATATTTGATGATGGTTGATGCTATTTGTTTCAAATGAAAATTCATTATTCTCAAATACAATAGGTTTAGAAATCATAGTGGATAGACTCAGAGTGAGAGGTGTTTCATGATTTTATTGGCCTTGGTGGTTCTCCAAAGGGATCGTCAGAGGGTGATCAAAACTAGATGTTGTCTTGTGGGCGGTTGTTTTATCTGGTAGTAATGTGCGATGGAGTTCTTCATGATTTTCATAAATCAAATTTAAAGGTACAGCCATGAGTTTAAAAAACATACCATGTATTGAGGGAACAATTTTGGTGGCCCATGATGAAACGGGTTGTTGCAGAGTTTTTGGAAAGGTACTTGGTTTTCCATCATGTTAAGGAATAACATTGTATTCCTAGTGGTGTTTTCTACCCATGGACATTACCGAGTTGAAATGGGATGACATATTTATTTATTTCATTATAGGTTCACCGAGATCTCAAGAAGGTTTTGATTATGTCTGGGTGATTGTGGAGTGAATGACAAAATTGACCCACTTCTTAGAAATCAAGAAGTCATGTGTAGTGAAGGCTTTATCTAAGAGGTACATGGCTGAGGTAGTGCAGTTTCATAAAGTTATAAGTTTTTTTTTCTCAGAATGGGATACACATTTTACCTCATGTGTTTTTAAGGTATTACAAAATGATTTGGAACTCAGTTAACCCTCAACACTGCTCTTCACCATCCGAAAGATGGGAAAACATAATGGACTATCGAAACATTGGAGGATATGTTGTGAGAATGCATCATATTATTTGTCGGATCCATGGTACGAAACATATCATTGGTGGAAATTTCATATAATATTTGATATCACTATTCCATTAGCATGGCTTCATTTATGTCTTTGTACAGAAGACCATGTCATTCTTCGTTGTGCTAGACAGTGTTTTGAGAGACCTCCGTTATTTGTCCCTATGTGGTACATAGACCGATAGAGAATTTTTATCTTGTTCACATGTGGTTGAAAGAAGCTAAGGACTCGTAGAAGTCTTATGTCGATCATAGAAGGATTCCCATAGAGTTTTAAGTTGGGGACCGTGTTTTCTAGAGGTTTTCCCCTCAATGTGGGAAACAAAGGTTTGGAAGAGGGGGTAATCTTTCTCTTAGATTTTTTAGACCATTGAGCTATTTGGGTGAGTTGGAAATGTGTAATACTAGTTGGTATTTCCTCTACAATTATAGAGGATCCATGAAATCTTTCACATCTATTACATTCATGAGCATCTTCATGACGAATCCCATGCCATTGACTGGGGAGAGTTGGATATCGAGGATGAAACAATGTTTGTGTAGAGGCTAGTAGAGATCAAGGATATCGATGATAAGGCACTAGATGAATAAAATATTCCATTGGTTCAATTGATGTGGATGCATGGTTTCCTAGAAGAGAGTTCATTGGAACAATAAATGCAAATTCACGCCCAGTACTTGGAGTTATTATGGGTTTTTATTTTCACTGTTTTTCTTTGGGATGTGATTTTTGGATCACTTTTTTATGTGATGAGATGTGTTCCTTGGTTTTTAATGTGTTTTTTGATATGTTTGGAAGATTCTTAATATATGAATATGGGTAGACATGATTTCTAATCAATAATAGTTAACTACTATGAGATTAAAACCGTACGGGGAGTTATTGTTGCCCATAGTGGATAGCATCATGACATAGAGGAAATAATTTTTTGAATAATGTGTTCAGGATGGGTCATTTTTTTGGTTGTGTTGAAGAATGGTTCTTCAGTTGTAGTGGTAATTGGTTTGGGCTATATAGATGTTGATATTGATTTAAAATTCTTTTTTGGATGTGTTCTTGTATTAGATAATACACTTTGTAGTTTTTGTTGTGGTGATGTGGTTGTGAAGTGTGTTTAGGGTTCATTTGAGTTTGCGTGTTTGCCTATTTGTAGCATCTAAGTTCTTTTGAGACCCTTTAGAGGTATCTAGTGGGGTAGTGGTTCAGTCCATTTTTCTTTTTAGGATTTTTTTTGATTCTTGAGGGAGAAAATAATTTTCTAGTTATTTGATGTAATAATCCATGCTTTCCCAATCTGTTACTTTTCTATTTTTAGTTTTTGGTGGTGCCCATTGGAAGTCTGGAGAAGTTTGGGTGCTGAGAGCGAGGAGAAGTGAACTTTCATGATGTGAATTTGGGTTTCAGGCCTTGTAAAATAATTTCATGATATGAAATCTAGTTTCATGATGTGTAATGAATCAGGGTTATAAAAATAAAATAAAATAAAGAGGTAATTCATTTTTAGTGGAAAAATAACCTATGGGATTACGTGATGTGAAAGGGGATTACATGTCATGTAATCCATTAATACCATGAAACAATGTATATTTAAAATTTCTTTTCCAGACGAACCCTCATTCATTTGGTTATGGTATCATTTTTTTCTCATTTTGGTTGAACCCTTGGCACCCCGATGAGTTCTTCGATCCCCTTTCCTCCCTCTATTATCAGTTGATCCCAATGGTCATTTTTTAGTGATCTATGGTGAGTTCACTTCTCATTCACATATGACTTATTCTATTCTTATCTCGGGGGTTTGATGTAGTGGTGTTTCTATAATTTTTTATTTCTGATAGATCTTGGGTGTAATATTGGTTTCTCCATGGTTCTTATGGTGCAGTTGTGGTTCATGGGAATTTTTCTTCACCTGACGGTCCATAATGAGTTCGAAAACCTCATTGAGGAAGGATTTCTATAATTTCTCTTCATTGTGTATCATGGTGGTGGGGTTTTCTCTTAATTTCCCATGGATCATGGTTATTACAGCTTATCTGCAGATAAATAATTGGATAAATAGTAATTGGAAGGGGTTAATAGGGTTTTATTCACATGTTTTTATGGATTTGATGTTACTGTGTTGTTGTGGATTGTGTGGGATTGATTCCCCAGAAAAACTTGTGGCCATTGGGGGATTTGTTTGTGCTGGATATATGTATTTTGACTATTTTTATTGTTGTGGTATTACCCTAAATTCATATTGATTAATTACTCATAGTTGACTAATGAAATAGTTTCCCCAAGATTTTTTTTTGCTTGATACCGACCCGAATATATAGTGGAATGTGATAAAATAAACTTTTTTAAATCTTTAAGAATGTGATTGATGTGTTATTATTTTTGGTTTCAATGGGGTGGGGGGGGGCTTATTTGGATATTCTTATGGGGGTATCGAGGTGTTGGTTTTTTTCGATGTGCTTTTGGGGTGGCAAGGTGGTGGTCTGTGGTCCATTTTTTGGGGCCTCTAGGTTGTGGAAACATTTCGCTAGATAGCAGGGTAGTTATGGAACAAATAAATGAATTTTAATAATGTTTATAATGGATTGGGTTGGTTTGGTTGGATGGGATGAAAAGTATTAATGGATAATTAAATGGAAGGTTGTGTGGTTAGATGTGGTTTATGATAGGTTATAAAATGAATGTGTGTTAAATGTGGAGTAAATTTGATGCCACATTAGTTTATCCAGGCTCTTCACCTTCTGAAATGACTGTTGTAGATACTAAAAAATTCATTTTAAGGTGGCATCAAAAGGTGACAGTGTTTTGACTTGGATGTTTCTTTCAGAACCCATAGGTTGGGATCTTTTTTTTAATACTACATATATATACTTATATTTTCTTTGATATTTATATACACACCCCACCCATGTTGAGAACTATGTGTCAAACACATGCATCATCAACCAAAGGTGTATTTTCCAAACATATCGATGGGATAATGGATGGTTAGTCACCTTCTCTTCCACGATCCCTCTTCCAAAAGAGGTAGGTATTTCACATGATGTGACGAGTAAAAATTTGTTAGTGAATTAGATGATGATATATGGTATCCCATGTGTCTTCAGGATGAGTTGTGATGAGGTGTGCCAAGTGTCTTTGGGATTAGTTGTGTTGTGATATCTCAGGTGTCTTTAAAATGAGTTGTGATGCGGTAGCCCAGGTTTATTCTGGATGAGATGGTATGAGTTGTGAGGACTGAGTGTGTATGGGTGGAATGTGTTGTGGGGCCCATGTGTGTGTGGGTGGGATATGTTGTTCGGCCTAGGAGTATGAAGGTGGGATGGGATGTCGTATATTCGGATGAGGTAGCATGCAAGAATTTTTTTCATTGGGGTGTGAGAGCGACTAATTAGTGGGAAAGTGGTTTGGGGTGCCCTGTCATCAATGTGATCATGTTATGTTATATTATATGGCTTTTGTTATTTGTTGAGAAATCCATGGTGTGTTTAGGTTTGGTTAGAATTCCTATTTATGTCCTGGTTGGTTCTTCTATTTTCTCACAGGGGCATTAGTATTCTTATTTTCAAATGTGCATAAAAGACTTTGGTTTTCCTACTGAGTATTATTTTATACTCACACAATGTATATAAAAATGTTCTTCAGATTATAAGAGGATTGCATAGACCGTGTTAGGTGTTACCAGCTCTGATCTTTTCATAACCGTTGTGACACTTCCTTACATTTCTTTTGGGTATTTACTTTGGATATGCTTATTTGTATCAGTTCAATTTATTCATGCATATGGGATGGTTTTTTATTTTTATTTTATATTATTTTAAGGAGTTTTTTGGGGGTGATTTATTCTATCTCATATTAATGTTTTCCCATAAAGGGTAATTCCACCCATATTTCCAGATTTTTACACCCCTGGTGCTAGTCGTTAACCCATGGTCTGCATGAGGTGGGAATTAGGCGTCACTATCTTGCTTTCATCATTACCAGCCCAGGAGAAGTATCATTGGAGGGAGGGGGTCATTATTGTATAATATAAGATAACATCATATATAGTGGATATAGCTAATATTAAAATAATAAATTATAAAACGATATTAGATAAATGACAACAGATTTATAATATATCAATGGTTGATATGAAAATGGAAATAAAAAATAACACGAATGACAAAAAATTATGACATAGTGATGTTATGTATATTTTCAGATATTATATCCATAATTTCACGGTCTTATTCAAGTACATCATATATAAAAGGGAACACATAAGAAAAATACCCAAGTCAGTTTATCTCATGACTGCTATAGTTCTATAAAGGGGCTATATAAATTTTGGGGTCACCCGTTACATAATAAATCTCATATATCTATCTATGAAAAATGGATAAAAATTTAATTTCATAATGTTTCCAAGAGAAACTATTATAAAAAAATGATACATAATATATAATTATTTGTATTAAATTAATAGAAATAAAAATTTTCTTGATTTTAATAGTCACAAAACTAAATAATTTATTGGTGAATACAGATCATTAAGAATAATTAATTATAAGTTATTCACATCATATAGAATAAAAGGATATATGACTATGTAAATATATTTCCCCAATCACTCCAATTTTATAAATTTCTTTGTAAACACCCTTCAATCCTAATTAAAATATTTATGGTATTTACACGATATGAAATAAATAGAATATGTTGAAGTCAATGGTGTTACTTAGTTAAATTAATAATTTGTATATTTGTATGAAAACACTTTAACTAGTTGATGGTAGTGTAAGGTATTAATAGTGGAAAAGTATTTATGCAACGTATGGTTTTTTATACATAGTTTAATTATAGTTTTAGACAATGGAAGTGATAGATTATTCGACTAATAAAATTATATTTAGTACTTTAATATTTTTACAATGAGGATAATTTGGTAGAAATTTAAATACAGTAAATCTAAAAGGAAAAAAAATATTTATAGAAAATGTTGAAGTGAATCGATACAAAAAATATAGAATATGTCTATAATTATACAAGACCAGGTGAGTATCATAAAGGTAGAATTTTGAAATGATACAAAAAAAACCAAATTTAAAAACACATTACATCATCCTACTAAATTATAGATCAATATTTAGAAAAACTTTATTGCATAAGAACCCGAAATTGATGTGTGTTTAGAGATTATCTATCTAACCACATGATTTTTCAACATAGTTTATATTTCATCCATAAAATATATTACAAAATATTCCATTAAATACATATCATACAAAATATTTTTTCCCATTTTCTCTAGAATGGGATAAAAAGGAAATGGATATATTAGATGCTTCATAAGGGGGAAACATATAGGATATCAATATGATCAACATATGTTTTAATGATACTGATTATAATGGAGGAAACATAAAACAAACATATTGGTATGAAAAAAAAATTATAAAATAATACCAAATGGAATAAGAACCATAAAATATTACATGAATCAAAATATATTTATTTTTAATTTCTTAAGAATGTGGTTCAGTAAAAATCCTAAAATATCATAAAAAATAATAATTATCTTTTTATGGACCTTTAAAATATAATGGACAAATAAGAATACATAATTCCCAATCATATTATATCGAAAAAAATCCTATGGTATCATCTCATGGAATATCATTGTCATAAAATATGATAGAATTAATTACCCAACGAATCAGAGGGATATATAATTTTACCCACCCATTACATAATGATATTATCAAACATATGTACTCCATATAAAAACAACTATAAATCAATCATAAAATAATTAATTAGTTTGAATAAAACCAATTAAATAATTTTTTTTAATTTTTTTAAAACAAAAGATATATGAAATATTTGGATTATATGAAATTATATCAATTGTAATGAATAAGAAAAATTAAAATACGTTGACATAGATGAAAATATAATCGATGTATGATTGAACATTTTGTAAAATTTATGATGAAACATCATGGAACATTAATAGTTATTTTTTAAAAGAAATTTTATTATGATTAAAATGAATAATATATAATGAGGAAGTAAATATTTTTTTTAACGAATTGTGGAATTATAAATCATTAAATATAATATTAGAAATTAATAAAAAATAAAATGGAGGGAGAAAGAGACTGATAAACAAAGGTAATATATGTGAGATAAAAGGATTCTAATACCACAATTGTATATCAATAAAATATATTTGAATGAGAAATTACCATACCATATAACTGAAGGGTAATATATTGAATAAATCCATGAAACATTATGAAGAACATGGAAATAAAACAAAATTTTTCTAAAAAAAATTATAGATAATGAATTATCTTCCTCCAAACATCATAATATGCGATGTATAGACCAATTAAAAGGGAAATTTTAAAAATTAATTAAAATATATAAAATTAAAATATGATATCTAAAATAGCGATTTTAAATTTATTTTATATAAATATCCCCCAAAATTTGTTTATCCATTGATAATGTCCAATTAATACAGAGAATAAGAGATAACCCCTTAATTTTTTCACTACCAATTCATGAATATTATCAAACTACATGTATAATAAAATGTAAAGACCCGTAAAAATTGAGGGAAATTTTTTCTTAATTTTCTTTGGAATTTTACAAGAGCGCGGTTTCTGACGGCACCTGATTCCAAGGCCCAGAGTGCCCGGAATCAATATCCAAAGTTTGGCTTGGGTACGTTCAGTGAACGAACGAGCGAGATTTTCTAACTTTTGATCTGGTGCTCGAAATTGAAATCCGAGGGCACCGATGAACTCGCAGCACCGTTTTCCGCTTAAGGGGACCTTTTCCAAGGTTGCGTTTTATGCGAGACGAAAGTTAGTTTTGGGAGAAATTATAAGAAGTTAAATAAAAAAAACGTGGAAACACTTTTTTTTTATTTTGTTGGTTAACTTCTCTCAAAGGAAGTTAGGGGTGGGACCCACACCAACGTAACCTCCCTTGAGAGGATTAAGTGTGGTGGGGCCCACACGAACCCTAACTTTTCATCTTCTCTCAAAACTCCCTTTAACCCCTCTTTAAATGACATGACAACTTGTTATTTATTTTGGAGTTATTTTATTTGAATTTCAATCCTTTGAAATTCAATTTGTTAAGTGTGTGAATAAAATAAGACTCTAACTTATTTTATTTGGTTAGATTTCTCTAGCCTTCTTGAGAGGATTTTGGGTTCTCCTTCTTCTTCTTCAACCTTGACGAAGAACGCGAAGAACCTTCGAGCTCCGACGAAGAACACCACTCCTCTCTTCTTCGTAGCCGGTTGTCTCCGAAGATCAACGACGTCTTCTGTGTCAACGAAAGGGAACGCCGCTTCCTCCTCAGACTTCCTTCGTCGGCTTACGAAGATTCTCCAATGACGTACCTCTTCGGGCGTACCTCTTCATCAACGGATTTGACGAACGATTACCACGACGCCGGACCTCCGCGACGTTGTCTTCCGCGGGTCGTTGACGAAAATAGATCTTGAAACCAAGGTAGGGGTTGTTGTTGGTTATTTTGTTTCTCGTTCTTGGTTCTAGCATGATAGTCTTGTGGATATTTATTTAAGAGTTATCATCTAACGAGAGGGGGGTCGGACCGCACAAACACGGCCGAATTCCCCCTCCTTTGTTCGTGATGATTATTATTTTCTTGTGGATGACGAGATGGCGTGGTGATGTCGCACGACGCGGGAATTCGCACGGTTGTATTGCGCGTCGCCGTCGTGCCGCGCCGTGGAAGGATCATCATGAACGCGACGCCGTCGCGCCGCGTCGAAGAAAACTGAAGGCACCGCGGCCGGAGCGAGGCCGCGGCGGAGGGGTGCGGTGCCGTCACACCGCACCGGACGACAAACACCGCGACCGGTTCCGGGCCGCGGCGGGACGAGAGGACCGGCGGCTCGCCGGGCCGCCGGCGTCGGATGCCGGAAAGGGGACCGGTTTGCCAGTCCCGTTGAAGAAAAACCGGCCGGCCAGGTGGGCCGGCCGGAAGGGTAAAGACAGGGGGAATTAAACTCCCCCGTCCAGGTTTTTTCCCCCCCATTATGAGGG
Source organism: Viscum album (assembly GCA_963277665.1). NCBI lineage: Eukaryota > Viridiplantae > Streptophyta > Magnoliopsida > Santalales > Viscaceae > Viscum > Viscum album. Next base: position 991,572,517 of record OY728146.1, read on the forward strand.
GGGGCCGGTTTCATTAAGGGGGGCAGGCGTCCCCCCGTTTTTCCTCAAAGCAGGCCCCCACAAGGGGGGGCCGGTTCTCTAAAGGCGCGGCTGAAGCCGCGCCGCCAACTAAACAAAAGCGGGGGCCTTGCCCCCCACGCGCTGCACCCGTGCGGTGCCAGGCCGCACCGCCGCCGGCCGGGCCGCGCCACCGCGCCGGACCGCGCCACCGCGCCGGGCCGCGGCGCCGTGCCGGGTCGGACCCGGGTCGGGCCGACCCAGGGGGGGTCGGGCCGGGTCGCCCCAGACCCGCACCCCCCGTTTTCGAGACGTTTTCGGTCTTTTGGCCATAACTTGAGTCGCAGACCTCCGATTGACGAACCGTCAGCGGCAATGCGATCCTTGGATCGAGACGGTCGTTTCAGTATACCACACTCAATGTTTCGGAATAATTTGAGTTCAGCCGAGTTGGTTCGTACACGAAACCAACCGGGCCCTCGGAGCGGAAATGCTCATATCTTGAGCTACAGACGTCCGATTGACGTGCCGTCAGCTTTGTTGTGTTCCTCTTAGTGAGACGGATCTTTTGGCATACTCTGCCCGAGCTTTGGACACAGGTGGAGTACGGTCGGGTTGGTTTTGCCTTAAAAACCAACCGGGCCCCTAGGACGAAAAAGCCAATAACTCTCAGACCGGGCGTCCGATCGACGCGCCGTCTGTTGCGTTGAGTTCCTATTGGCGATACGGAACTTTTGGATACATCAACTCTGGACTTTATGACTGTTGATGTATCAGCCTCTCGGCTCGTGGAGCGGACCCTCCTGAACGAGCTTGCTATGTGCGGGAACCCTAGTGCTGGCTGCGACTGTTACTATAACTACTACTGCTACTGCTACTGTGACTGCGACGACGACAGTACTGAGATCCTGTGTGGATTCGACGACGACTACAACACTCAGCGATCCTACGTGGATCAGTGCTACAGGTCCTGTGTGGGCCCGATCCGGTGTGGGTCTTTGCGCTCAGCGGTCATGTGTGAACCAGCGCCTACAGGTCCTTTGTGGGCCCGATCCTGTGTGGGTCTTTGCGGGGGTTAGTTACCTATCGATCCTTCGTGGGTCCGACGACTTAGATGGATCAGATATCATCTTTATCGTCTTTCGAAGAAGTATACCTGTGTGAGCTGAATCCTGTTGCTATCCTGTGTGGATTGTGTTGTGCTATCCTGTGTGGATTTCGTTTGCTTTCCTGTGTGGAATACATTTACTTTCCTGTGTGGACTGAGTTGTACTTGGGCTCGGAGGTTGGAGCGTATTGGAATTGATGACTTAGGTATATGTATGGGCATATACATAAGCAGTGTTGGTTGTTACTTTGTGTTTGTATCTTCCTTTTGTGGTTTATCCTTTGTGGATTTTGGAAGACCTTCGGGGGTCTCGGGGTCCCTACTGAGTAGCTTATACTCACCCCTGCACGGGCTATGCCCGCACTACGTTGTGTTGGTTGCAGATGACAGACAGCGTTGATCGTGGTTGAGGCTCGCAGAGCAGGACAGTACCTGGAGGTGGACCACTGGGCGGGACATGCTCGGAGCGGACGACGGGACCCGAGGAGCAGTGGAGCTATCTGTACCCACCCTTCAGGTGGGATTTCCAGTGGACAGCTCGGTGTTTCAGCATTTGCTTTACAGTTGCTGTTTTCCCTTTCGAGTTGTACTTTACTTTCAGTTTGGGTTTGTATACTGGCCCATTTACTTTTCTGCACTTTCAGTTGTACTCTGTTTTTACTTAGTGTTTACTTTTCGCTTGCTTACTCAGTGGTGTTTGTTTACTTTACAAAGGCAATGCATTCCCTTTTTACCGGGAATTATGCCTTGGTGCTAGTCGCCAGCCCCTGGCCTATGGAAGGCGGGCTTGGGGTAGTCACGGCACGGACCCTAAGGGCGGGTCGTGACAATTGGTATCAGAGGAGTTCGGTTCTACCGCGAACTCTGATCTTTTCTATGTGAAGCAATAATGTTTTGCGTATTGAGTGTGGTTCTCAGTCCAGTGAGTCCAGTGTTGGTGCGGCGGCCGACGTATCCATACACCAGGACCCTGACTTATGATTTCCGACTTAATGCACGAAAACATTGATTGCGTGTGTGTTTCAAAGTTTTCTTTGTGATTACTTTATATCAGCTCACCAGGTATACTTTTCTGACCGTGGCGGACCTGTTTTCTTTTCAGGATGGCCCCACGATGGCAGCCAGCTAGGGTTCCGAGAGTCGAGTGTGACGACAGCCCACCAAGCTACGAGGCCTCAGTGCAGGTCCCTTTGTCAGTAGTGGCACCGGCGGTAGCTCTACCCGTCGAGCCACCGATACTTCCAGCACCAGCCACTGACGACGCACGTCGCCTTAGCGCACTGCATGAGTTTCAGCGCCAGCGACCACCCAGGTTTCGCGGGGAGACGGATCCCCAGGCTGCCGAGGACTGGCTGGAGGCAGTGGTACATGTGTTTAGGCTAGTGAGGACACCAGCAGACCTCATGGTGATCCTCGCTGTGAGCCTACTACACGCAGCAGTAGGACGATGGTGGAGCTTGATGCTCCAGGTGCACAATGAGGCTTCTCTTATATGGACGGACTTTGAGAGCCTCTTCCGCTCGGAGTTCGTCCCAGCCACCCTTCGTGCGGTGCGTATCCAGGAGCTTCTTCAGCTGTGGCAGGGCAGCATGATGGTTGCTCAGTACTCGGCGAGATTTACCGATCTCTCGTGCTACTCGACCGACATGGTACGAGACCCATTCTTTCGGGCTCGGACCTTCGAGTAGGGTTTGAGACACGAGATCAGGGCATCGCTTTTCTCCCTCAGCATACCGACTCAGATAGGAGTACTGGAGCGGGCCCTTTTGATCGAGAGCTTCATTGCTGAGTCTGCACCAGCACCGAGACCCACCGCAGGGTGGCACGTGGCAGAGTCATCTGCAGCAGGCAGTCGACGGATGACTCAGGGGTTCAGGCAGACTAGACCATCAGGCAGACGACCTCAGGACACTGGCTCAGCAGTGCGGGGCACACAGCGCGGAGCCAGTCTTTCGAGAGGCAGACAGTGCAACTCGTGCGGCGGGCAGGGCCACATGGCTCGTGACTGCCCGACCCGCCGTGCCGAGGAGCAGCAGACGGTTGAGGGACCACCGAGGCAGAGGGAGAGGGTCGACCGTGGCAGTCCGCAGGGAGGAGGAGGATGAGGCAGAGGAGCTGGCCGAGCAGCAGGTGGTGGGCGACGCTTTGAGGCTCTGCCACCACCACCACCAGGAGGTCCACCCCGACCACAGGGAGCTGGCGGGCAGAGACAGGCACAACTCCAGGCAGTAGAGGCCTACGACCACGGTGCACCCGAGTTGATTCGAGGTACTATCTGTGTCTATTCCACTCTTGCTTCAGTTCTTATAGACACAGGAGTGAGTCACTCTTTCATAACCGCTGCCCTCGTTCGGAGCTCAGAGATTCCGATAGAGCCTTTGGCTCGATCCTTACAGCTAGAGACTCCTACGGGACCAGACTCGACGATTACGCACTGGTGCCGGAAGTGCGATCTTACTATAGGAGGCGAGAGCTTCGGCTGGGATCTTCTTGTAGCAGCGTCGAGGCCTTACGACGTCATCTTGGGCATGGATTGTCTATCTACGGTCCATGCACAGATTGACTGTTTTAGGCGCAAGGTGCGATGTGTACGCACCGACGGGAGCAGGTTCACCTTCACCGGCGAGAAGGGAGCCTTTGCAGCACAGGATGGACTTCCGCGGAGGAGAGGACAGCCCATTACTCATCAGTTGGCTAGCCTCATCCTTGGAGCAGTTGACGTGCGGAGTCCTGGTTTTCCTGCAGTGGTGGATCAGTTTGCAGACGTTTTTCCCGACGATGTTCCAGGGCTACCTCCTCGCAGAGAGGTAGAATTTTATATTGACTTGTACCCCGGGACAGCCCCGATTTTGACTCCAGCATATCGGATGGCCCCCGCCGAGCTTCGAGAGCTACAGGTACAGTTGGAGGACTTGCAGGGAAAGGGGTTCATCCGACCCAGTGTTTCACCCTGGGCTTCCCCGATATTGTTCGCCAAGAAGGCGGACGGGAGCTTGTGAATTTGTGTTGACTATCGTCACCTGAACCAGGTGACGGTGAGGAACAAGTATCTGCTACCGAGGATTGATGACCTCTTTGATCAGCTCAAGGGAGCACGATGGTTCTCAAAGATAGACCTCAGGTCAGGCTATCATCAGCTCAGAGTCAGAGACGAGGACGTGCAGAAGACGACCTTCAGATGTCGGTATGGCCACTATGAGTTTTTTGTTATGCCTTTCGGCGTAACCAATGCTCCAGCAGTGTTCATGGCTCTCATGAACAGGATCTTTCAGCCATACCTTGATCGATTCGTCATAGTCTTCATTGACGACATTCTGATTTACTCTTCGACTGAGGAGCACGCATACCACTTGCGAGTTGTACTAGACACACTCCGAGAGCACCAGATTTATGGTAAGCTCTCAAAGTGCCAGTTCTGGATACGATAGGTCCACTTCTTGGGACACGTTATCTTTGAGGTGGGAGTTGCAGGGGATCCTGCAAAGATCGAGGCTGTGTTAGCATGGGACCCACCTAGGAGAGTGATTGAGGTTCGGAGTTTCTTGGGACTAGCTGGATACTATCGGAGATTCGTGCCAGACTTGTCTAGAGTTGCGGCACCACTCACAGCTTTGACGAAGAAGGGGAAACCCTTCGTGTGGTCAGACAGATGTCAGCAGAGCTTCCAGGAGCTGAGACAGAGATTGACCAGCGCACCTATCTTGAGGTTGCCTGAGGAGGCAGTAGGGTACGTAGTCTACTGCGATGCATCAGGGACCGGACTCGGATGTGTTCGGATGCAGGAGTGGGCAGCGATCGCCTATTGATCACATCAGTTGATGCCGTATGAGCAGAACTACGCTACCCATGACCTGGAGTTAGCAGCAGTGGTCTTCGCTCTAAAGACATGGCGACACTATCTGATGGGCGAGCGCTTTACAGTCTTTTCTGATCATCAGAGTCTCAGGTATATCTTCTCACAGAAGGACCTGAACCTGAGACAGCGGCGATGGCTTGAGTTTCTCCAGGACTATGACTTTGAGATAGTCTATACTCCTGGGAAGGGGAACATGGTAGCCGATGCCCTCAGCAGGAGGACGGGCATTCATCTACTTGAGGAGGCAATGAAGTAGCTAGCCTCTTTACAGATATCCTTCGTGGATAGAGATGGACCAGCCTTCCTTCAGTCTCTCACAGTCACCCCTCCACTACTACAGTGGGTCAGAGGGGCACAGCGTGAGGACGCTGACTGTGAGACACGGTGTACACAAATATCCTCGGGATAGGAACCTGATGGTTTCTCCCTTGGAGAAGAGCATGACATCCTTTTCAGAGGACGTACCATGGTACCAGTCTCCTTGCGAGAGGAAGTGCTGAGAAAGTTTCACACTTCTCCTTTGGCGGTACATCCTGGAGTGGCGAAGATGTACCAGGACCTCAGACGACAGCACTGGTGGCCGGGCATGAAGAAGGCTGTAGCAGAGTTCGTTTCTCGATGCCTCACCTGCCAGCAGGTGAAGGCAGAGCATTAGGTATCAGCAGGCTTGGTACAGCCCTTGGAGGTTCCGGAGTGGAAGTGGGACGACATATCTATGGACTTCGTGACTAGACTTCCACGCACTTCCAGAGGTCACGACTCCATCTGGGTGATTGTTGACCGACTCACCAAGTCGGTACACTTCTTACCCATCAGAGAGCAGGGCTCAGTGGAGAGCTTGGGACGTCTCTACGTTCAGGAGATTGTGAGACTCCACGACGTGCCATCATCTATCATCTCCGATCGAGATGCTCTCTTTACTTCCTGGCTTTGGAAGGGGTTACAGGAGGCGTTCGGGACACAGCTACGTCTGAGCACAACCTTTCACCCTCAGACGGATGGTCAGACAGAGAGGACCATTCAGACTCTCGAGGACATGCTCCGTGCATGTGTCCTCGACTTTGGTCGTAGCTGGGAGGACCACCTACCCTTGGTGGAGTTTGCATACAACAACAGCTACCACTCCACCATCGGGATGGCACCGTATGAGGCGTTGTACGACCGACCTTGTAGATCTCCTTTATGCTGGACAGACCCTGGGGGTCAGCACTTGTGGGACCGGAGATGGTCCAGGCCATGACAGAGAAGGTCCAGGTCATCCAGGAGCGGATGAGGACAGCTCAGAGCCGGCAGAAGTCATACGCTGATAGGAGGCGGAGGCCACTAGAGTTCGAGGATGGAGACAACGTCTTCTTGCGGGTCTCACCTCGACGTGGTATATGGCGATTTGGCCGTGGCGGCAAGTTATCTTCGCGCTTCATCGGACCCTTCCAGATCCTCAGCAGGATTGGCGAGGTGGCTTATCGCCTGGCTCTACCACCTCAGTTGCACCGGGTGCACGACGTCTTCCACGTATCTCAGCTGAGGAGGTACGTGCACGACCCGACACACATCATTGACCATGGGGAGCTTGACATCGACGATGGGGCGACTTTTACGGAGGTCCCGGTGGAGATAGAGGATCGATAGGAGCGGGTCCTACATGGGCGATCGATTCCTCTTGTGCGCATCAGATGGCAGCACGAGAACCTCCAGGAGAGCACATGGGAGCGGGACGCTCAGATGCGTGCTCAGTACCCTCATTTGTTCTCCTAGTTTTTGTTGTATCTTTACGGGGACGTAAATCCCTGAGGTGGGAGTAATGTAAAGACCCGTAAAATTCAAGGGAAATCTTTTCTTAATTTTATTTGGAATTTTAAAAGAGCGTAGTTTCTGACGACACCTGATTCCGAGGCCCAGAGTGCCCGGAATCAATTTCTGAAGTTTGGCTCGGGTACGTTCAGTGAATGAACGAGCGGGATTTTCTAACTTTTGATCCGGTGCTCGGAATTGAAATCCGAGGGAACCGATGAACTCGCAGTGCCATTTTTCGCTTAAGGGGACCTTTTCCGAGGTTGCGTTTTATGCGAGACGAAAGTTAGTTTTGCGGGAAACTATAAGAAGTTAAATAAAAAAAATGTGGAAACACTTTTTTTTTATTTTTTTGGTTAACTTCTCTCAAAGGAAGTTAGGGGTGGGACCCACACCAACTTAACCTCCCTTGAGAGGATTAAGTGTGGTGGGGTCCACACAAACCCTAACTTTTCATCTTCTCTCAAAACTCCCTTTAACCCCTCTTTAAATGACATGATAACTTGTTATTTATTTTGGAGTTATTTTATTTGAATTTCAAACCGTTGAAATTCAATTTGTTAAGTGTGTGAATAAAATAAGACTCTAACTTATTTTATTTGGTTAGATTTCTCTAGCCTTCTTGAGAGGATTTTGGGTTCTCCTTCTTCTTCTTCAACCTTGACGAAGAACGCGAAGAACCTTCGAGCTCCGACGAAGAACACCACTCCTCTCTTCTTCGTAGCCAGTTGTCTCCGAAGATCAACGACGTCTTCCGTGTCAACGAAAGGGAACGCCGCTTCCTCCTCGGACTTCCTTCGTTGGCTTACGAAGATTCGAGAACGACGTACCTCTTCGGACGTACCTCTTCGTCAACGGATTTGACGAACGATTACCGCCACGCCCGACCTCTGCGACGTTGTCTTCCGCGGGTCGTTGACGAACATCGATCTTGAAACCAAGGTAGGGGTTGTTTTTGGTTATTTTCTTTCTCGTTCTTGGTTCTAGCATGATAGTCTTGTGGATATTTATTTAAGAGTTATCATCTAACGAGAGGGGGGTCGGACCGCACAAACACGGCCGAATTCCCCCTCCTTTGTTCGTGATGATTATTATTTTCTTGTGGATGACGAGATGGCATGGTGCCGGCGCACCACGCGGGAATTCGCACGGTTGTATTGCGCGGCGCCGTCGCACCGCGCCGTGGAAGGATCATCATGAACGCGACGCCGTCACGCCGCGTCGAAGAAAACCGAAGGCGCCGCAGCCGGAGCGAGGCCGCGGCGGAGGGGTGCAGTACCGTCGCACCGCACCGGACGACAAACACCGCGGCCGGTTCCGGGCCGCGGCGGGACGAGAGGACCGGCGGCTCGCCGGGCCGCCGACGTCGGAAGCCGGAAAGGGGACCGGTTTGCCGGTCCCGTTGAAAAAAACCGGCCGGCCAGGTGGGCCGGCCGGAAGGGTAATGACCGGGGGAATTAAATTCCCCCGGCCAGGTTTTTCCCCCCCATTATGAGGGGGGGGGGGCGGTTTCATTAAGGGGGCAGGCGGCCCCCCGTTTTCCCTCAAAGCAGGCCCCCACGAGGGGGGTCCGGTTCTCCAAAGGCGCAGCTTAAGCCGCGCCGCCAGCTAAACAAAAGCGGGGGCCTTGCCCCCCGCGCGCTCCACCCGTGCGGCGCCAGGCCGCACCACCGCCGGCCGGGCCGCGCCGGACCGCCGCCAGCCGGGCCGGGTCGGGCCGGGTCGCCCCGGACCCGGACCCCCCGTTTTCGAGACGTTTTCGGTCTTTTGGCTATAACTTGAGTCACAGACCTCCGATTGACGAACCTTCAGTGGAAATGCGATCCTTGGATCGAGACGGTCGTTTTGGTATACCTCACTCAAAGTTTCGGAATACTTTGAGTTCGGCCGGGTTGGTTCATACACGAAACCAACCGGGCCCTCGGAGCGGAAACACTCATATCTTGAGCTACCGACTTCCGATTGACGTGCCGTTAGCTTTGTTGTGTTCCTCTTAGTGAGACGGATCTTTTGGAATACTCCTCCCAAGATTTGGACGCAGGTGGAGTACGGTCGGGTTGGTTTTTCCTTAAAAACCAACCGGGCCCCTGGGACGAAAAAACCAATAACTCTTAGACCGGGCGTCCGATCGACGCGCAGTCTATTGCGTTGAGTTCCTGTTGGCGATACAGAACTTTTGGATACATAAACTATGGACTTTGTGACAGTTGATGTATCAGCCTCTCGGCTCGTGGAGCGGACCCTCCTGAACGAGCTTGCTATGTGCGGGAACCCTAGTGCTGGCTGCGACTGTTACTCTGACTACTACTGCTACTGCTACTATGACTGCGACGACGACAATACTGAGATACTGTGTGGATTCGATGAAGACTACAGCACTCAGCGATCCTACGTGGATCAGTGCTACAGGTCATGTGTGGGCCCGATCCTGTGTGGGTCTTTGCGCTCAGCGGTCCTGTGTGAACCAGCGCCTACAGGTCCTGTGTGAGCCCGATCCTGTGTGGGTGTTTGCGGGGGTTAGTTACCTATCGATCCTTCGTGGGTCCGACGACTTAGATGGATCAGAGATCATCTTTATTGTCTTTCGAAGAAGTATACCTGTGTGAGCTGAATCCTGTTGCTATCCTGTGTGGATTGTGTTGTGCTATCCTGTGTGGATTTCGTTTGCTTTCCTGTGTGGAATACGTTTACTTTCCTGTGTGGACTGAGTTGTACTTGGGCTCAGAGGTTGGAGTGTATTGGAATTGATGACTTAGGTATATGTATGGGCATATACCTAAGCAGTGTCGGTTGTTACTTCGTGTTTGTATCTTCCTTTTTTGGTTTATCCTTTGTGGATTTTGGAAGACCTTCGGGGGTCTCGGGGTCCCTACTGAGTAGGTTATACTCACCCCTGCACGGGCTATTCCCGCACTACGTTGTGTTGGTTGCAGATGACAGACAGCGTTGATCGTGGTTGAGGCTCGCAGAGCAGGACGGTACCTGGAGGTGGACCACTGGGCGGGACATGCTCAGAGCGGACGGCGGGACCCGAGGAGCAGTGGAGCTATCTGTACCCACCCTTCAGGTGGGATTTCCAGTGGACAGCTCGGTGTTGCAGCTTTTACTTTACAGTTTCTGTTTTCCCTTTCGAGTTGTACTTTACTTTCAATTTGGGTTTGTATACTGGCCCATTTACTTTTCCGCACTTTCAGTTGTACTCTATTTTTACTTAGTGTTTATTTTCCGCTTGCTTACTCAGTGGTGTTTGTTTACTTTACAAAGGCAATGCCTTCCCTTTTTACCGGGAATTACGCCTTGGTGCTAGTCGCCAGCCCCTGGCCTATGGAAGGCGGGCTTGGGGTAGTCACGGCACGGACCCCAAGGGCGGGTCGTGACATAAAAATAGTATTTTTAATCATATATTTAGGAACCATATTTATATTTAATAAATTTTATACTAATAAATAATATTCATTTAATACAAATATATTATTTTTATTAATATTCTCTTTATTAAATGTTAGTAGTATAACTTAATTTGTACATATTTTGGAATAATAATTTTTATCATTTTTCATTGTTATTAGGTTTATCATAACTAAATATTTTTGGGAAATATGAAAATAATATTATAATTATTTATACATTCCCATATACATCTTATAATTAATACGGGTATGATTTTCATGTCTGAAATTCATAACAAGCTTATTTAGGGTAACATTATCTACAATAATGAGTTAATTTAAATAATAATTTATGTTGGGGTCAAAATTATATATCAATAAAAATAATTTATTTTTCTAAAAATATTTATTGTTAATATTTTATTATGTTTTAGTACTCATATATGATAAATAAATTATGAAGATAATACATGATTTTCCATATTGGTGGTTGAACTTAGCGAAACAAGAATATGATATATAAAATAATTGGTAATACTATGAAGATAATTGATGGTAATACAATTGTTAAATAAAAATAATGATATCTATAATACATAATTAGTTTTGTAAATTGGATTCAAGGAGATAGAAGAATAATATATTGACAAAAATGATAGAGATGAATTAGTTAATCTGATGAAAACTTTTTCTTATATTGACGATTTCTATCGTGATAAAGAATAATTTTATCCCCTTAACGGGGATAAAAGATTTAAAAAATGATAGAGGACTTAACAATAGAAACTTTGGATAGATATACAGGATTAAATATAACTAGATATGTTGTGTAGACTGTGTTCAATAGACTCCGTATAATTGATGAGATTGGGTGGAATATTTGCAATTATATAATCTTTAATGGATATTAAATTAATTTACGAGATTCCAAGTGGACTATGAAGTTCAAAAAGAATGGTTGGTCAATATATGAATTTGAATTTACATTTAATTTAATTTTATCTATTTTTATACACAATTTTTACTATAAATGGTATTTTATATGTTTTTCAACATACGGACATAATAGAGTATTCCCCTTGGTAAATTATTTTATTCCATAAAAAATTAAATAAACCATAATAATTAATTTTGATGTCTTATTAAAAAAATATGATATCATATATAATAAATTTATGTTCTAAATATGAGAAATGTTTCATTTAAAAAAAATAAATTGTAATATTTTAGAAAAAAATATTTTCATTGAATAAAAAATCACTATGTAATGAATAACTATTTTTTAGATACTACCATTCCATATTAATTTTATAAGGATTAAATATTAATTATAAATAGTAATTATATGATTTATAATAGAATATTATTTTCTTTATAATTATTTTATAGTGATTATAACAATTTCTATAGACCAACTTATAATTTGTATTCTGAATAGTTGAATATATATCCAATGGTTAGGTACAAGTAATAATATTATTTTTAATTATATATATAAAATTTCAAACCTATACAAGAATTATTCAACAAAATATATAATTTATTTGACTGTATTAAAACTATATTTATATATTTTTTACAATATTTTTATATCTATACTCATATGTATGATTTTTATGTGAGATTATAAGGATTAGTTAATGTAGCTTTTTGTTTCTATTCACTTAATTAATATCATCAGTTTAATATTATATGCTAATAAAATATATCATTGTACATTTTAGTTCTGTATTATATGTGAGACATTTTATTTAACACATGGGAAATGTTAAATGAAATTCCATAAAAATGTTAGTGATGTTACATGATACTGAATCTAAAAAATTGACTCATTGAATATCATTTACAGGATGTGAACATATGTAGGTACTTTTGTGTCACCATATATTTTGGATTATATAAATCATCCTTGAACATGAATCTTTTCTATATAACATAAAAAAAATTGTGGTCTATTTTATCTCAGACATCTATGTTATCAACTATTTTTTCCTCAAAAGAGTGATCATGATCTAGTTGAATGACTTCTATATTCAATACATGTGTGTAACATAGTTTATAATTCATCAAAATTGATACACATGATATATTGTGAACTATTTAATGTTTAAATGGATTTCCAATCTTAGAATCTCTAAATCGTATGAGAATAAGATTTTTGAATGGGTAAATATATCTATGTATAAAATTTAATTTTTTCTAAAATCTCATAAACCTCAACCATAGTGATATTTAACGGAATAAAATTTCTCCAACCACATACCTGAAACCTTCTTGATGATCATATGTGTAACACTTATATCAACATTATACCCCTTAATATTCCATTGAATAATTTGGATATTATCTTTAATTTATTGAGAATAATATTGAACCAATAGCTTTATCTCCCTTAATATATCACAATATATAGGAATTATACATCTTTTAACTTATAAATCCTTATATGTTGATATTTTAATGAAATAATTGAAGCTGTTGGTGTATATGAACTGAAAAATAGATGATTTTGATCCCAAACTAATTTTCAATATACAGAGAAATATTTCAAGATGTATTCATATATTTGAGTGAAATAATTGGAATTTATGGTTTATATGAACTAAAAAAATTGAATATTTTTATCGAAACCTAATTTCAAATACAATGAGAAATATTTTCCAAAATATTCATAATAAAATAAAATAAAATCCAAATTGAATGACTGTATTTTTTGTCTTAGTAAGACCTAAAACCTAATCAATGGTGACATTACCTAATTTATATATTAATATTAGTAATTTTTTCATAATCTCTTTTTACATTAATTATTTAATATTAACATTCTCAAAGACTAGAAAATATCATGTATAATCAATAACATCTCACATTATGTTGTCATACTATAACATCTCCATGAGATCTACATAACCTATTATGACTCCTATATTAATAGAGAATTAATAGATTTGTTTTTCATCAAATATATCCTTCTTCATTTCTATAATATAGGGAATATACAGTCTTTCACCAAATCTAATTACTCTATTTTTTAAGGTCGATATCTAGTGTATCTGTGAACTTTGTACTGTTCCATATCATCTTTAGGTTTCTTATTTATCTTAAAATGGATATATTTTAGAGAAATAAGTTTGTAAATTTATTAATTTAATTCTTATATTATTATTTATATATCCAACCCTTTAATTTACCAATATATTGGATCTATTTTAATCCTAATCATGTATTTGGTTTCATGATTTTATTTACTCACAACATTAGCAAACTTTATTTCATTCCATGAGTTGTAATGTAACAAACCAAGTAATGATTTAATAAGTATATTTCTTATTTATTAATATTTACTATTTATATAGTAATTTTAAATTTAATGTTATTCTATTTTCAAGTTAATATATGATAAATCATGTTTTATGCTTAAAAAATGTATTTGTCTAAAAATCAGTTTTCCTTCTTTTTGATGGAACACTTATTACAATTTTTTTTAAAATTTTATTAATAATAATTTGATAGTAAAAAATTATTATTTAAAATAATAATATCAAAATTTACATGGGGTTTATTTTGGATATATTTCTGATAAGTTTCATTTTTTGATGAATATTAAAAAAATAAATCATTTTAATAGAAAATAGATATTTTATCTAAATAATTTATATAGATTAATTGTATCTTTTAATTGGGTTTAACTTATAATATAATATGTTTTATACCATATAATCCAATTTAGATAATTGGAATCAATTAAACAATGAAATTGGATACAATAAAATTACACACATTTGAACATTTTTACATTAAAAATTTGTTGTTTTGTCCCATCTACAGGATTAGTTTTTATTCAATTACAAGAAATTATCTAGTTTTAAATTTTAAAAATTGATTCCATAATTGGAGTCATAATTCACAATTTTTTTTAATAAGACCCTTTAAATTTTAACCAGTTTGAATAGAAACATTGGTAATTTTTATTACCAAAGTTAAGGGTAAATCAATTAATTAAGGGTAAAAATAATATTATAAATATTGGAAAATTATCCTAAAATTTATACTAATTTTGATGATTTAAATTATACCGAGATAATCCTTGTGATTATTTCCTGACTTCTTGGAGCCACATGGATGGCTCTAATCCATTTATAGTAATTTATTTTAAAGATGAGACAAAGATGGCTTATTTATTTTTTAATAGCTACAACATTTTTGTATAGGGTTATTTTGAAGATATATTTGAATATAAATATTATATTTAATGATAAAATGATTATATTCATCATGGCATATTATTTTAAAATTTTTAGAAATAAATAATTACCTTAAAGGATTAGATAACGATAATGCAACAATTTTTTAATTAATGGAAATATCAAATTAATTATATTAAAGATCATAAAATTAATTTTATTTTTGAGAAATATCATAAAAAATCATTTTTATAGATAAATTTTACTTTTAGTGATTTTTTATATGTATTGCTTCAATTTATTTAGTTTTTCTAAAAGAAATAATAATTAATATTTTCAAAATTGACATTAATGATATTATACAACAAATAATATTTTATTAAATGATATAAAATTTATAAAATTATAAAGTTAAGAAAAATAATTGGGATAATGTTTAAAATTTCATAAACGATTCATTTATGGGTCTTTCGAATTTTAGAGTAACTATATTAACCCTCAAAGTGTAAATTTCATGTTGTCCTGATAATATTTAAAGATGTTAAAACCCAAAAGATATTGATTGAAAAAATTAAAAACATGAATATGTTTTATTGGATTAATTTCTTTTAACCCATAATCATCTTATATTTGAAATAACTCACTTTGGATTGTTTGGGTGATGAACAATAATTAATATTATATTAATATTTTAAAGAAATCCATGAGTTCCCCTATCCTCGATTATAAAAATAAACCTATTCTTCTTTTTTATTCATACATTGAAAACTATATGGATCAGAAAATATCTACCCAAATGCATTAATATAATTACTTCCCATAATATATATCTATTATTTTAGTAATAACACAATCCTTAGTGGTATTAAGGTGTTATGTAAAAAGGACTTTTAAAGATGAGGTATCGTTATTATAAAGTAGTTCTATTTTATTTATTATAAAACATACATAAAATGTTCATAATCCATGATAATGTAACAAATAAAGTATCCAAAATATAAAAATATGCTATTATTTTTATTCTATGACCTATATCCACATGCACTTCCATCAATAGTGAATATAATTAATTTTTCGTGTGTACGACATACTGCCACCACATAAAATAATATATTTCATTTTTCATCACTATATTTTCAGAATGGTAATAATGATGAAATGAGTATTTATATATATTATTCATGAAATATCTATCATTATTAAATTATAATATTTCATTTCCGTTCTTATATTTTCCTGCACATAAAAATGATAGTGTTGTTCATGTGTACGTGTTGACTATCACCTCCACGAAGTGATGTGATTCGTTTTTCATCACCAAGTCATATTGATGATATATATAGGTATATTTAAATGATTAATGTGATATTAAATATATTATTATCAATTTAGAAAGATAAAATAATTATTACCTTCATTCTATAATAATCATGGAAAAATGAAAATGTTACTCATGCGTATGTATGGCCTTCTATCACCATGATGGTAATATAGTTAATTTTTTAAATCCGTATGTAATAGACTTAATTTTAAAAAAAATTAAAAAAAAAATCATAATTATTTCATGATAATTATTCTTGATATCATGAACAAATGACTATTTTGTCCATATACATTATACTAAAGTCATTTTAGGCTAATGTACCTAATATTATCAAAACATCCAATGTGAACAAAAATAATTAATTAGTTTTTATAACAAGGAAATAATTTATATAAATGGATTACAAAACAAAAAATTATTATAATGAAATTACACTATTAATATATGTTTACTATTTGGGAATATAACAGACAATCATATCGAATCAGACTCAAGGTAATAGATTTATTCAAAATTTCCATTCTATAATTACATGTTTTAACATATTTTTCATTGAATTTAATGGAGAATAGAGACAAGGATGATATCAATGGGATACTTGTGATGATATATCCTGAAAGATTACGATGTCTTATTTCAAAAAGTTTTATTTTGTGAATAAATGGATATTGAGTAGATGTTTCTAATTTATAATATTTGAGTTATTATGTATGAGTTATGGAATAAGTATCAATAAATATAAACCTAAAAATATCCATAATATGAAATAATGTAATTTCATTACTAAAAATCAATAGTTTTTTTAATATTTTTAGCCAAGGCATTATAGTTGGTATCAAGGGTCAGTTCAAATTACTATAGAGGATTGGATAATACTAATGAGTTTCCTTTAAAATAAATTAACTTATGGACAAGTTAAGATGTTATAAAATTTGAATATTACATTGTTTATTCCTCAAAACTATGTCTATTCAGAATGGTTTTCTTTAGAGGACACAATGAAGTTATATTAAGAAGAAACTATGAGGGCGATATTATTCCAAATCCACTTCCAGAGATGGTTGGAATCAACATAGAATACTATGTTGCCGTTATGACTCAGTTGAATATGGAAATAAATGGTTTTGGTATTCATGATAGAAATGAACCCGATCTACCACGAAAGAAAATATCTTTTCGGGATTATTTCCTGAGAAAAAGTACGACATTAATTAGTTGATCATAATACCCAGTGGTAACTGAATTATGTATCAATTCTCTAGAAAATATATTTGATGTCATGGGATGTTTTGAACATAAAAAGGTAACCTTTACCAATTATCATTTTTATGATGAATATGTTCTATGATATTATTTGGTTAAGAATACCAGAGAAAAATATGATCTTCATTCCTTGGAATGAGAAACATTCAACAAAATTTTCCTTGGGAACTATTCCCTAAGGTTGTTTGACTCCGAATGGAAAAACTATTGTTGTAATTAAGTAAAAATAACAAGATATTGTAGCCTCATGTGATTAAAACACACAATATTGGCTTGGTATATGCCCAGTTTTTTTCAAGAAACTGATAGAAAATATAATCAGTTTTACTCAGGACTGAAACCATGTTTTTGATGATATTTGACTGTGTGATAATATTAAAGCTATGAAAAAGTTGTTCATAATGTGTAAAAGGTATAGATAGAGTTATATGACACTTATTTTCCTCATGATTATGAAATTTGGAATCATTTTACGATGGAAGGTAATGGGGAAACATTCAAAAAAGAAATATGGACGTATGAAAATGAATTTCTAATCTTGTGGTATGTGTGGTAAAAATCACCGTAGAAAATTTCTTATAAAGGCATAGAAGTGTCACTAATGTAAAAATTTTGGCCACATTTCTCATGAATGTAGGGAAAATAATCATAAGGAATAAAAAAATGGGTAACTCATAGAAATAAATTAGTGATTTGTTGCAGCTATAATGAGTTAGTTCATTTTGAGAATATGTGTAAAAAGTTAGTCTCACATGATGGAAATTTTTTTGATTGAAAACAAAAAGGTGTAGAAAAGTCATTTAATGATACTACAGTTGATGTTGGGCCCTCGAATGAAGTATTGATAAGTATATTACTTGAGAATTTGAATTATTCCAATACTCATTTGACTCTGGATCTTCACATTCTTTCATTTTTATGAAATTTGAATGTAAATTGTGAGTATCCCCTATTGAAAAAAAGATAGAGATTTTGGTGGAACTATTGGGTGGAATTATTATAGAAAAAAAGATTTATAAGAGTTTTCCTATTATTATCAGTGGTATGGTATTTACTTTTTTTTCTTATTGAACTCGGTAGAGAAATGTTTGATATCATTATTGGTATGGATTGGATTTTAGTTTATCATAATAAAATGGATTGTAGTGCTAATAAAGTTGTGTTCAACGATTTGACGCATTTCATAAATTATCAAGAAGATGATAAATTGATCATATATGTAAATTAATGTTACCAAGCTCATATTATTGAAAATAAAGATATTTCTCAACTTTGTGATGTTCTAGTAGTAAAAGAATATAGGGATCTTTCTTCCATGTAATGTCTTGGGACAGGATACCATCAAATGGTTCCCTGAACCTGGTTAGCCACATGGCCTGAAGCGTTTCTCCCCAAATTCCAAAGGCTACTGACTAGGAGTGAGAGCCTAGATGAGTTAGTGGGAAGACTATTCCCTCATTAATAGAGTATCACAGTAGAAGACAAACATAAAAAATAGTGGAAGTGAAATAAATAGTAGTCAACTGAAGGTAGGTCAAGACATGAATATATATTAATAACCAAAAGTGTCTAATATAAAAATGATGTAGATGATACAAGTATCTAGAAAACATCTAGAATTGTACATTAAAATACAATACAATACAAGTGTCCCAAAAGAACAATAAAACAAATAGTGTCTGTAGCATCGTAAGCCTCAGCTTGGTCTTATGCTCCCTCTCTCCAAAGCCG
The DNA here is from genome assembly GCA_963277665.1 of Viscum album. NCBI lineage: Eukaryota > Viridiplantae > Streptophyta > Magnoliopsida > Santalales > Viscaceae > Viscum > Viscum album. Next base: position 991,591,160 of record OY728146.1, read on the forward strand.
CATTCAAAGTCTTATACTAGGGATCTTGTCCCTATCACCACATATATCCATATAATCTATTTTGGGTCTCTTAAGAGGTCTAATCAAGCTGTGAGATAAACATACTAGTAGGAAACCACCCATGTCTATATAGTTCTAAAAACAATAAACAAAGATCTAGAAAGTGTAAAGAAAGAAATAAAGTAAGTTTGTATGCCCATGGAATAAGTATACAACAATCTAAAATTAAGCATCCACAAAGGGTACATGAAAAATATCCATCTCCTAATGAGGAAAATATAACGAAGTAAGCAAGTCACACAGCCACACAGTACATCCATCAATACCAAACAAGCCACATTCAAATTGTATAAATAAGTCAATAGTCCCATGGCCATGCCATATAGTGAAGTGTAGAATCCCACGACCATGCCGTATATTGAAAATTAGACCACAAGGGTCAGATCCAAGGTGAAAAAACTTTGGAATGCATGTAATATACCTAGACCACCAAGGGCCAGATCCAAGGAGCTTGTCCAAGACCTACCATCGAGTCCTATGGGCATCCTAGTGGAAACTCGATTAGACAGTAGCTAGGGTCCTAGGAGCATAATAATGTAATGTCCAACGTGATCCCAAGTAAGCCAGATCAACGAGGTACCAAGGCCTGGGGAGTCACACAAAATCATGAACCAAGGGGCCAAGCCTACTCAAGGCATCCACTATAGTGTTCTAGATCCTTGGAGAGAAATCCATGGAATTAATAAAACCATTCAATAAAAATAATTCAATTTAAATCATTCATTCAATGTGAGTATACCAACTCACATCAAAAGGGAAATGAGTATACTCACATTATTATCCAAATTAGTTACTAAAATTTGTCACAATTGGAAAAGTAATCAGATTTAACCCAAAAGGAAAGAATTTTACCTCAAGAAAGACCTGAGATCATTAAATCTACCACCCCTTATATAAATTATTATCCAAATTAGTCACTAAAGGTTGGTCCCGATTCATCTGAAAACAACTATGGACACTGAGCACGTACATCAACCTCTATCCCCCAAGTCTCATCCTATAAATGGCATTGCTTCTATAACACCCATACTAGAGGAATTGATAGGCCTCATAGAACCTATGTGCTCCTATCAACTATATAAATCAGATAATCCTCATAAGAATCATCAAAATGAAGCTCAAACTTCTCATGCTGAAAAAAAGAAGATGTATCTGAGTGATAGTGGTGGGGCTTAGATATATAGAAGATGTTGTGCATGTATCAATACCTCTTGGGTAACTGAAACTTTGAGGTAACTAATCTGAATCTATATAGAATCTCGAACAAAATGGAATATCTCAGTGAATTCTCACCCTATCTCCAGATCCGCATGTGTCCAAGCCTCAGGGAAGCATGACTGAAAACTCGATCCCTGACCTCGAACTCTACTAGTCGTCTATGGTGATCAGTCTATGTTTTATGACAAGACTGTGAAATATCTGTCTACATATGAATAAACTGGAACTACCCAAATGTGTCATAAATGATACATGTTCCAAATAACGATGACTCTCCTACCTCTGCCCAGCACAACAGTTATCAACTTTTCCTACCATATAAAGCCTCATAAGGTTCCATCATTATTATATGATGAGAAATGCTTTTATTGGTGAACTCAACCAGGAGAATGTGATTCTCCCAAGTCACCCAAAAATATAGGATGCATGATTGCATCATTCCTCATAAACCTATATCATACACTATAACTAGAAATAAGTTTTAGGGTAGTATGATGTGCTCAGAAACACTTGTGTACCTAATTCCCTTAGAAAACTCTTCTAGAAACAAGTTGTAAAGAGGGAATCCCTATCTAAAGTGATAGTTTGTGGGAAAAGAAGAAGTTGTACCACCTCTCAAATGTAAAAACTTCCATGATCATAAACACTAAAGGTCTCATTGATCGGATAGAAATGAACGAACTTCATAAGCCTTTCTAAAACAACCCACAAAACATTGCTACCTCGAGGAGACCTTGATAAACCAGTCATGAAATACATCATGACATTAAACAATTTAATTTATTGAATATGTAACTTCTTAAAAATACCTGTTGTTTACTAATGTTCTGCCTTCACCTGCTGACATGTGGAACACCACATAACAAAACCAACTCTTTATGCTTCATTCCCAACCACTAGTACTTACATCGCTAGTCACCATAAAATCTTGGTGACCCCTAGGATGCACTTCCTAAGTTGAAGCAAGAAATTCCCACCCCAACTCCTTATGAATATCCATTGGAACCCAAACACATCCATCAACACAGAGGATATCATCATCACCCACTATCCAACCAGGAGAAGAGTCTTTACTTGCTAAGCACTCCAATTAACTAGGACTTCAAAATATGATAGTTGCACAATCTTATCTCTGTCCAATAGGGTAGAGGTGACAACTAAGAATCATAGAAAATTCTACCCCTAACTATCGTGTTCCTCAAGATGCATCTCAAAAAACAAAGCCATAAGCTACCACTCGCTACTGGAATGTCTCACCCCTATATTTAATTCATCCTACGTATTGCATCAGACAATGCATTTCTCTTACCAGGCATATATAAATTCTCAATGTTGAAGGACTGTAAGTTATCAACCCACATTCATTTCCTCATATTCAAATCATGAAAAATAAAGATATACATGAGGATTTTGTGGTCCATGTACCACACAAAACACACTCTCAGTAAATAGTGTCTCCAACAGAACTATGCATGAACAACCGTAGCTAACTCAAGATCATGTGTAGGGTTGTTCTTCGCATGAGGCCTCAACTGACGAGACCCTTAAGCACTAACTCATTATCCTTTCATCAACACTACCCCCAACATAGTACCTAACACATCATATTAAAACATAAAAATCATTCAATGACCTGGTAGTTTCAAGACTGGTGCTGATGTGAACCTCCTTTTCAACTCTTGAAATAATGTCTCACAAGAATCTGACCACAAAAACATTTCACCCTTGTTAATCAAGCTGGTCAATGGCACTACTATGAATGATAAGTTCAATATAAAATTCTTATAGTAACCATATAGACCCAAAAAACTACCTATTTCAATAAATTTCATTGGTTGTTCCTAGGAAAAAACATCTCTCACTATCTTTGGGCCACTGATACTCCTGTCACTGAGATTTTGTGACCCATTATGTGAATATGATCCATCCAAAAGTATCACTTTGTGAGCATAGAATACAACTAATTTTCTATTAGTGTATTAAAAATGATCTCAAGATGGTTGGATTGGTCATGTCAATTATGAAAATACACAAAAATATTGTACTTGAAGACCACCATAAAAGATTCCAAGTAAGGATAGAACACTCAGTTCATCAGTACAATGAAAAATACTAGCATGTTTGTGAGAATGAATGACATAACCAGATACTTTCATATCCTATACCTTCTAAGAAAGTCTATATGGGGTATTTCTGTAGGTCAAACACACACTTGGTGATATTCGTACCTCATGTTGATTTTTGAGAAAACTTTGGCTCCACAAAGCTGATCAAACAAGTCATATATCTGTAGCAAGGGATATCAACTTTTATCCAAAAACTGGTTCAGTTTTTGATTATCCAAACATATTCTAAGAGTTACATCCACCATTTTCGCAAAAAGTAAATGAAAACCACACCGAGATGTACTGGGTCTAATAAACCCCTTCTCCCCCACATACTATAACATTCTTTTAATATTTTGTATCTCTGTAGTTTCCATCCAATAAAGATTAATGGTTACTTTTCAATCATTTGGAACTAGACTGATGGAGAAATACACCTATATCATATGAGGTCAAAAAAAATTTGTAGGGAAAGACGTCCCTGAAGCGCTCGAGCACGGGAGAAAATTCCACCTCACTCACTCCCTGATCATCTAAAAACAAACATGCAGTATGGGTTGTCATCCTACACTCCCATGATGTGTGGGTCCATCTCTTATTTCTTATAAATCTCACTCACCCTTGCGAATAAACACTGCACCCTATAATGATGTGAATACCACCCCCGAGAGATAGCAGTCAATGTATGCCCGATAAATAACAACCCAATCCATCTTGATAATAAAGTAAAACCCTATCATCTCGAGGATATAAAGATCCTAGATAAAGTGAAGCCCTCCACCTCAAGGGGAAACTCCATAAAAAAGGTTCACATCACCAATACTGACTCCCAATGGTGTGTCTAGCGTTAAAACACCCTCAGAAAAAAACCCACAATCCCAAGGCTTTTAACCACTTATGAAGATATAAAATTGTGTCATGCACCTACATTGAAAAGAGAATATGAAATAGTATAAGATACTAATATCATACCTATCACTGTTGATGTTTTTGGATATAACTCATGATGGGTATATTGCACTTTATACATATAGAATGTACCACAACACTATGACCTAGTGTGGTTACCCTGAGCTGATCCACCCTACAGTCTTTGAGAACTCGGTGTCTGGATCCCTAGGTTATGACCACCACATCCCTAGCTGGACTGGCCTACACTACTCCACCTCCCAGCCTAATGTGGAGATGAAGAAACTGCCCCTTAACTCTATGTCAAAGCTGACCCCATACCACTCATATCTAGAGGTATGATCCTGGAAAACCTCTACATGTACCCCAAAATGTCGCAAGCTCGACACTCGAATGTGTCATGGGAACACAGATTTTTCACATGGCTTCACCTATAACACTGATTGAAATCACCAAGATGACGACACCCACAACCTGATTAGAGCTCACGTCATGGGAAGCCTCAAAACGATGCTTCCTACTAGGAGACATAGATCCACTAGGGAATGAAACAACACTGCCATGTTCTTCAACCCCTTGTTCCCTTAGGTTACACTCTATAAAAAGTGACTGATTCACAATATTAGTGATAGAAGGCAACCTAGATACATTGAACCGAGATTTTATAGCATTTCTTATCCCCTCCTCGAATCATCTCGTCCTCGATAGCTCATCTCTAAGATACATCAATGCAAAATGAAATAGCTCTATAAAATGTTCAATGTATTCCATAACTGTCATTAGGCCCTACTCCAGACGAACGAACTCACTAGACCACTCTACTTGTAGAGTCGTAGGGTAAAAGTAGTTGTAGAAGTGGGTTTGGAATTCATCCGAACCCATATCCCACATCCCATTATCCTAGTTCAAAAAATTACACTAGCACTATTCTACTACATATTGTATATAAGTCACGAGAAGTACCCTCTACTTTGGAGGCTTCTATAGATTCTAAAAAAATCACTAACATGGTCTCTAGCCCTAGTTCTCCAGCTTGTGGTCTAACATACACTAAAAAAGTAGAAGGTTGCTGCTGCTGGAACACTGTGTCAGCTTATCCATAGTCAAGGATGGATATAGTGCTCCCTATAAAATCTTCATAGAACTAAAGAACCACTCATATAATTGTTCCTCAACACCTATGTTCAGAACAACCTTTGGTCTTATAGATGGTACAACAGAAGGATCTACCCATAGCCCATGGCCCACCATCTCATAAGCATGGTCATCACCTCCGTTGTAGCATACCACTGGAGTTCATCATTGTGGAAGGTCTCTACAATTCCAAATTCATGCCTCAAAAAAGAACAACATTAAATCACATAGATCAAAAGCATAGGACAAGTCAAAACCCTCCTACAAACTATGTTATACCCACAACCTAGTCATAAATCAAGAAATATATAATAAAAAACCATAAAAAAATAGAAACTATGCCTCTTGCCCACTCAAAATCCATTTCTAGGTCACCATTCAAGTTTCAATTTCCAATTCACCTTCAGTTATCTAGGATATTTTAGCAAGGGCTTACCAATTCCAAATCCATGAGGGATCAAAACACCTCATGAACCCAGAAGATGACTCCCATTCAAACCATACGTAAAAGAAGTTCATTTATGAATTTTCATTGAATTGGTGTGTCATTTCAAAATTTATAAGGGCCCGCACTCCTTATAGATTTAATGATGACATCACACTTTTATATACTAATCCCAACTAACACAATAGCAGGAAACACTATCACAACTCATAAAATACCTAATGATTACTATATAGTAATGCTTAATGCATGGCATGTGATTTTCTAAGAAATGTCTATGTGATCCAATTGATAGCACAACCTCATCTCATCAGGCTAGAACTAAAATAGAACCCACAATTTTATCAATAGTAATAGAATAAATCATGTGTATAACCCAACTATGAAATCGAATCAACTATAACCATCATAATCCAGAAAAATATAAATCTAGTCGAGTAAATTTGGCTTTTCCCTATACGCAAGGTCACTAATCCCATGCACATTTTTTACCAAAATCCATTTACTTAAAATAATTATATTTTTTTTCCAAAAATTAAATCAAACTAGAAAAAAACCTCATCTGATACCACTTTGTAACATCCCAGGCCAGGATGCGGCCCATTGGGTCCCCAAACCTGATTGGACACAAGTCCTAAGGCGCATCTCCACATATTCTATAGGCATCGGACAAGCAGGGAGGGCCTAGGTGGGTCAATGGGGGAGACTATGCCCTCATTAATAGAGTATCAAAACAGAATACAAACATAAAAAAGAGAAGAAGAGAAATAAACATTAGTAAACTGAATGTAAGACAATACTTGAATAAATATCGATAACCAATAGAGTCTCATATAAAAATTATGCAGATGATAAAATTTTCTAGAAAATATCTAGAACAATACATGGTAATACAATATAGTAAAGTATCTCGAAATAAAAAAAGAAAAAAATTTATGTAGCATCACAAGCCTTATCTTGGTCCTATGATCCCTCGCTCCAACACCACAGTCAACGACCAATACTAGGGAGCTTTACCCTATCATCACATGTAACTATATAAACTATTTGGGTCCCTCAGGAGTACCAAATATGGTTTTCATAAAAATCCCATTAGGATACCACCCAGGTCTATACAGTTCTTATAAAAATATACCAAGTGCTAGAAAGTGTAATGAAAGCATGAAACTATGTGTATATTACCATGGAATAAATCTAGTGAAAATTAAAACTAAGAATCCCTTTAAGGCTATGTATAAAAGATTAATCTTCAAACAAATATGATATAACAAAGTAAAAAAGTCACACACGAAAATTTTACATCCAACAATACCAAAAAAAATCCACTTCTACACTGTATAAAGAAGTCAAGAGTCCCATAACTATACCGTATAGGAAAGCGAAAAATCCCATGATCACACTATATAGTGAAAAGTAGTCCCAAGGGCCAGATCCAAGGTGTCACATACCAGGGATCCAGTAATATATCTTGACCACAATGGGCCAGATCTAAGGAGATTATACAAGGCATCCCATTTAGTCTCATGGTCTCCCTAGTGGAAACTTGGTTAGACACTGGTTGGGGTCCTAAGAGCATGGAAATGGAATTTCCTACATGAGTCAAAGAAAGTCAGATCAACGGGGTAGCAAGCCCTAAGGCATCCCACATAATCAAGACCCAAGTGTCAGAGTCAACCTAAGGCGTCCACTACCTCATTCCAGATCAATGTAGATTAATATATGGAATATATCTACCCATTCAATCAAATCATTCAATTTTAATCATTCAATTTTAATCATTCATTCCATTTGAGTTTACCCACTCACATCAACATGCACATGCCATGAGTATACCCACTCATGAAATCGATTTATCAACTACAAACAGATGGGCCCACCCTCCCATATAAACCATTTAACATGACATTAGTCATTTTATATAGGTATACCCACCCATATCATCACTTTATTTTACATTATTTTATCAAAACAAGCACAATATCCCTATATATAAAAAATAAAGGATACATTACATCTTTGAAAAATATATTCAACCCTCAAAGTATTAACGAAATTTCTATAACCATGAGAACACAAGAACACACCCCTTGGGTGGTTTAAACATGCATAAAAAGGTTAAATCCCAAAGGCACACCACACGGGTGACCATGAAATGGGTAACGAGTGACAACACACCTAAATAGAACCTACATGAATCATCACTAGATCTGACTAATCCTACGACAAGCATCTGACTCAAAAATGGTGCCACATCGGAAAGTCCATCAGAAAATATATTGGAAAAAGGCCCAAAAAGAATAGGAAATGCTGTATGAATGTATAGACCACCTACCTCACCTCAGAAGTAGACAACTCATCCAGTATCAAGTCCGGATTCATTCTTATTTGGAATAAAACTAAATAAACGATGAAGAATTATATTAGGATATGAGATCCTAAATACAAATATTGTAGTCATTATTCTAAAGAATCAAAAATGGATTAAATGGAATAGAGTACTTAGCGATGCAGTTCCAAATGACAAACTCTGCTCGAATTAGATTTCGGACATCATCAAAACATGAAAAAACATTTTAGATTGTTTAGGTTCTCAAAAATGATAGAAACCTTCTTTGATTCAAAATAATAAGAGGCTACTGCCTCTTTTTTTAAAAACCCCAATGGAAATTTACACAACATAAAATTCTTGATTTTATTTTTTATAACCTGAAAGGATACATGTTGTGACAGGCTAGTACAAAACGTGTAGGACAATTACATGGCATGTTGGCCAAGTATATACTGTTTAGTTGGACAACAGTTGGCCTTCAGCCTTACTCTATCTTTCCCAAAAACAACCCAACCAACCCATGAATTAGCTTAGAGATTAATCCAAAATGGATAGTGAACATGTTTAACCTAAAATGAAAGATCTTTACCTCAACAAAGACCCGTGATTTTACATTTTGGATGAGTTTCCTAGTGTTATTCATGATCGATAGTTTGATTTTAATAGTTTCTTAATACATGAGACTATGCTTATTTTTAAACCCCTTATTAAATGTGTCAATTGGAGCTTTTAGAATTCCAAAATAAATTATAGGAATTATTATATAATGGTTTCATCCAATATACAATTGCACCATGGGCTGCTCAGGTATTATTTATAAAAAAGAAATATAGTTCAATGAATCTTTTTATTGATTATAGAGACTTTAATAACATCACTATTAAGAAAAAGTGTATTTTTTCTCATATTAATGATTTATTTGATCCTCATTAAGGGGACTATATTTTTTTATGTTTGACCTATTATTCGTATACCATAAGTTTAATTTAAAGGAAGAATACATTTCAATAAATGTTTTTCAGACTCGATATAGACAATATTAAACTATAGTTATTTAATTTTTGTTAACTAAGAAACCCTTGGTAATCATGGATCCTGGGAATAATATATTGGATGCATTATTGGAGATGTTTTTGGTGGTTTTTATTGATGACATTTCAGAATATTATAATTATAATGATGATCATGAAATACATCTAAAATTTGTTTTTCAAATATTAAATGAAAATAAACTGTATGGTAAATTTTGTAAGAGCCATTTTTTTGCAATAAACATATTTCCTTCAACACTTTGTTTCCAAAGATAGAATAACTATTGAACTTTATAAAAAGAATGTTTTTGGAATAACATATATGACCAAAAAATATCACCGATATTCTTAGTGTTATTGGTTTAGAAGGAAATTGACAGACATTTGTTGAAAACGTTTCTTGGTTATCTAGCCTACTAACTAAGTTAATTCTAAAATGATTTAAGTTATTTTTGACAAAATAATATGATGATTGGTTTTAGGAATTGAAAATAATATTGGTGAATTCTCTAGTTTTGGACATGCCTTTATGGAATGGTGAATATGTGATTTATAGTGATTCATCATTAAAAGGATTTGGTTTTGTAATAATGTATAATGATTATAAAATTTCTTATTATTTATGTTAGTTGAATACTCATGGGTAAAATTACAATACAAATGATTTGTAATTGGGTACTTTTATTTTCTCATTACAAATTTAGTTTCAACATTTTTATAGAGTAATGTGTGAAATATATTCTGAGCACAATATTTTGAAGTATATATTCACATAGAAAAAATTATAATGAGGCTGAGAATATGGAATGAAATAATAAAGTATTATGATTACTGGATTCATTACCATTATAGAAAAGAAAATTATGCAGATGATTATTTTAGTTAGAAATGTAATGTTACATTTACTATGTTACGTTTAGAATATGAATCATTGGTCAACGATTTGATAAATTCGGGATTGGAAGTTTTTGGTTCATGAAATTCCACTGTTTTGTTTCAGGTGTATGTACAATATTCTATAACAGATAAAGTTATGCAAGCATAGAATGAAGGTTTTGAGTTGTAGGAAAAAAGAATAATATGTTAGAAGTGTATGTTTCTTGAATATAACATTATTAAAAATTATGTTTTTAGATTTTGGAAGAGATTATTTGTGTCTTTTGATTCACTATTTAAGAAAGACGTGTTATGTGATGCTCATAGTCCTCCATTTTACGTTTATTCAGAAATCACTAAGATATACAAGGACCTTCATGAGTGTTACTGATGGGATGAAATGAATAGTGATATTTGTAAATTTACCATGAACTGTTTTAATTCTCAGCATGTTAATGCAGAATAAAAGTTACCGAAGTGGTTACTTAATCATTTTCTAGTACTAAAGTGAATATGGGAGAACATATCCATGGTTTTTGTTGTAATATTGGAAAATAAATCTAAATGTAATAATCTGATTTGGGTTATTTTTGATTGATTAAACAAATATATAAATTTCTTTCCCATTAGAGATATGATGTATTTAGGTAAAATTGCATGAAAAAATCTTAATGATATAGTTAGATTATATATATTTCATCTTTCCGTTGAATAAAAATATGATCGTAGATTCATTTCTAATTTTTTTAATGGAAATAATTACTCAATGTCCACTTAATTATATTTTATTATGACTGTTCATCCTCAATTTGGTTGATATTTTGAGTGGAAAATTCAAACCTTTGAATATACAATTAGTTCTTATTTGATGGATTACCAGGGATTTTGGAACCAACATATTTATTTAGTTGAGTTTCTATAAAAAAACATTTAATTCAAGAATACATATATCACAATTTGTGGAGTTATATAGATTGTGTTGTCAAACACAAGGTTTTTGGGATGTTATCTGCAAAATGAAGTTTATGGGACCAAAGTTGGTATAGGAAAGAGTAGATTAAATTCAGTTTATTCATTAACACATGATAGTAAATCAAGGTAAGAAAAAATGTAGGCAGATAACTCGAGGAAGTATTTTCATTCTAGGTAGGTGATCATGAATTCTCAAAGATTATCCATGTAAAGTCATGTGGCATTTTGGTAATAAGGGAAAGCCGAGTCCATGGTTCATTGGACCCTATGAAATCTTAGAGAATGTTGAATCAATTTCCTATAAAGTGGATTTTCCTCTGAGTCTATCCTAGGTACATAATGCACTTCATGATTCAATGTTAATGAAATATTTTCTAGATTCATCTCATGTTTTTATCCCATAAGTAGATTATTTGAAAGAAAATATTTTTTATGGGGAATATCTTGTTCCTGTTATTGACTGTAGAGATCTAGTGTTTCATAATAAGGCGATTCATGAGGTTATGGTCTTATAAAAAATCAATAAGTTTAAAGAGGAAATATAGGAATCTAAAAGATCTATAAGATAATGATATCCCCAGTTATTTAATAAGTTAATTAAATTATAATGATACAATTTAAAAAAGGCGGTAAGAATGTAACAACCCAAGTAATGATAAATAATTATTCTTTATATTTTTTAATATTTAAAAATTATATAGTAATTTTAAATTAAAATTGGTGTTAGGTTCAATAGTTTATAACAGAAATCATGTTTTATGCTTAAAATATATTTTTTTTAATAAAAGCAAATTTACCACCTTTTGAAGGATCACATATTTTAAAACCAAATTATAACACCTTTATTAATTGTATTTGAAAAAATAATTACCTTATTTGAAATAGGAATATAAAAATGTACATTGGTTGGATTTTTGGTATTTTTTTGATAAGTCTCATTTTTCCACGAATTGTGAAAAATACTTCATTTTAATTGAAAATAGATTATTTAATAAATAATTTATAGTGTTAAATTATCATTTTTTGGGTTTAAAGTTTAATTAGATAAATTATATATCATTTATTCCAATTTAGGTCATTAGAATTAATTACACATTGAATTTTGATATAAAAATATATCAAAATTTCGAACATTTTTACATGAATAGCCCATTGTTACATCCTATATAAAAGATTAATTTTTAATTAATTTCTACACGTTCTATGATTTTATTTTTTGAAAATGGATTCCACATTTGGAATTATAATTTTCAAGTTAACTAAATAGGTCCCTTATTTTTTTACAAAATGAACATTCTCTTTGGTAAATTTATTTGGCACACTTAAGGGTAAATAATGTAATTAAGTGTAAACATAATATAATTAATATTATATAATTAACCAATCACTTGTCCTAATATTATTGGATGAGTTATTTTCATTAAAAACTACTCCATGTTCTAATTTTATGACCTCTTATAGCCACTTGTATGACATTAATCCCTTTATAGAATTTTATTTCAAAGAAGAGTCATAGATTTGACTGAAAAGTAACATTTTTATTGATTTCAAAAATTCCCCTTACAAACAAAACCCAAAAATAAACCTCATAGAGGTTGAAAATAGTGTAAACCAAGAGCATCATTGACTACAAACTTCATCCCCTCTTTCATAAAAGACCCCAAGGAAAATAATGAAAAAATATCTTGGTTCGATGATGACATAGAAGCCATAAAATCTACAACCATATTCCCCTCCCTCCTTGTTGAGCAACCTCCACTTGATTGCCCATTAGTGCTCTGCATCTCTTGATAATATATGCAATGATCCAAGGAATATTTACTTTTCCTGTCAAAGCATTACAAAAGACCGAAGAGTCATAGATTTCATATTTACGTTTTAATAAATTTGAAATTTTTTTATATAGGGTTATTTAGAAGATATATTATACTATAAATATTATTCTTAAAGGTAAAATTTGTATCTTCATAATTATATTTAATATTTAATATTTTTTAAATAAATTATCATCTTAAAGGCTAACACAATAATGATTGAATAATTCATTAATTAATGAAAAATTAAAATAAATGATATTGAAAATATTTTAATGAATATAATTTGGGATAATTGATCTCATTAAATAATTTTATTGATAAATTTTACATGATATGGATGTTCAATAAGTATTTTTTAGAAAATATCTTTTTTAAGGATAAAATAATGAATAATATCAAAATTAAAAGAAATAATATCATATAATAAAAAATATTTTGTGGAATGATATAAATATTTTTTAAAAAGTAATCCATATTATTGGGATATGGTTTAAAATATTATAAGTGATTCATTTAAGATTAGTTTGGAGTTATATATTAATTATATAAAACCTCAAAATTTAAATTATATGTTATCACAATAAGAATTAATGGTGATAAATAAGGTTTAAAACCCAAAAGATATGGATGATTGAAATAGTAAAAACATATATAATTTTAATTGGATAATATTAATTCTAACCATAACCATCCTATATTCTAAATAACTCACTTTTTATCTTTTTGGTAATTGAAATAAATTTATATTAATTTAATATTTTAAAGAATTCCAAGAGTGCCAATTTTTTCACTTATAAATGAGAGCTTATTCTTCTCTTTTGATCACACTTTATAAAACCTATTTGGTTCAGAAATATTCTTCCCATATACCTTCATATAATATCTCCAAATAATATAGATATATTTTTTATGCATAAAACCGTCCTTAATGGTATTATGTTGTTAAGCAACGAAGGATTTCAAAAGAAGAGGTATCATTTATATTAAGTGGTTCTATGTGATTTCTTTTTAAACTTCTTTAAATTATTCTACATCCATGATAAATTAATATATAAGTTACCCTAAATATAAACTTATATTATTATGTTTTTGGTGTGCCCTATGTTCATATCCACTTTAGTCAAATGGGAAAATTATTAATCCTTCGTGCTTAGGGATGGCTATCATCACGTGAACCGATATAATTCATTTTACATTGTCATCTATCAAGAATGGATATAATTAGGGTATCAAATTTTTAGAATTTGATATTCATGAAATATTTATAATTATTAATTTATAATATATCAATTACATTATTGCCTTTCGATTCACATAAAAATTATAATGTTGTTCGTGTGTACGTGTGAACAATAACCTCCATGAAGCGATGTGATTAATTTTTCATCACCACAATACATGGGAAATATATATAAGTATATTTAAATTATTAATTTGATATTAATGATATTATAATTCTTCTATAAAGATAACACAATAATTAGATTATTTCCTTAATGGTAATTGGAAAATGAAAACCATACGTATGCGTACATACGACCTAACATCTCTATGATTGTAACACAATTAATTTTTCATATCCATATTTAATGAATGGATTTTAAAAATAATTGATTAATAAAATTGATAATTATTTCATTATTATTATTCTAGATATTATAATATAATTTACTCGTTGACAATAGACATTATACTACTGTCATTTTGGACTCATGTACCTAATATCATCAAAAACATTTAATGTGAACATAAATAAATAAATAAATGTTATAACATGGTAATAAGTGATATAAGAGGAATAATAAAGATATAAATGGTTATAATTAATAAAAATAATTAATATATGTTTATTATTTATGAAGATAAAAGACATATGTGACAAATCAGGCTCAAGGTAAGGGATTTTGTTTCAATTTCTTTTCGTTGAGGCCATTCTGGATATTAAGAACCTTTATTATTTTATAAGGGGTATATAAAACCAATTTTTCATTATATATAAATAATTTAATTGTTATCAGAATATTTATGGGGTCATTTAATGTAATTATTTAATAAGGATTTTGATTCGAGTGTTTCTCAAGATATAATGAGATTTTCATTGAAACAATTCCACTTTTAAAATGATACTTGAAATTTATTATTCATAAAGTGGATCTTGGAAACTATAATTTCATGGGGAACCCCGATAGTATGGGGTGATCCTGTTATATATTAAACAATATTTATTCCTAGACAACACTCCAATGAATTGGGTATTGATTTTGTTTTTGGGAATAATTACATGGGAAGTTGGACTTATGGTTATTCCAATTAGTAAGGGTTATGTAAGGGTTCTATGTGATGATGTTCCATGGTAAATACATTAATTTTATATTAATGATAATGAGTTTTTATGGGAATAATTTTTTAATGGTTAAAATTTATTATAAATGTAATGAAATTTAATTTACCCTTATGGGTAAAATAGTTTGTTTTCATAAAGAGTGTTTTTATGGGTTCTTATGTTTATAATGAACTAACAATTTCCATTATTTTTTAAATAACTTAATGATATTATATGATCATATAATGTTTTAAAATTGTTTTCATAGGATTTATGGGATAACAGAGACACATATGAGATCATGTAGAAAATTATGATATTTGATAATGAAAATAACCCATGTTTTATTTTAAAATGTTTTTATGAAAAAATTGTTATTGAGTTGAAGTTTATAATTTGTAATATTTGAGTTGATATATATGAGTGATGGAATAATTATCTAAATCCCTAAACCTATAAATATACTCAATGCTAATGAAAGTAATTTCATCACTTGAACACAATATTTTGTAATGTTTAAGACTAGAGAATTATATGTAATGTATTGAGTAGTCATAATCCCTGATCAAATAAAACCATCCTCTTAAGAATATATTAAAATAATTATATATATATATATTCAACATTTTTTATTAATATATATTTCACATGTCTTATAATAGAAAGAATTATTCTAAATAAATCATTCAAAAAATTTACGATTTTAGATTTAGACCATGCATCAGGTAATTTTTCACATCAACTGTTAAATGAAAGGAGGAATGAGCTACCACCATTTCAATTTACCTGATAACACCCCAATAACCTCATTAATGGATCACTATATATAAAAAAATTCTATAGATTCAGTATTATGAATATAATTTTAGTTTCAATAATTAATTTATTTTGGTAAATTTACATTCAAACGCATTTTCCATACAACAGGATTCTTATGCAAGATAACTTGGTTAGTATATATGATAATTATTGTAAAATTCACATAAATAACTGATGGTTTTGAATTAATACATGAATCATATGGATAGTTATTAATAATTATATTAGGGGTTATTATTTAATCATATCTCTCTTAGTATTGGATCCACTGATATATCCCTGCACGCGATTACATGAACTAAGAACTATACTTTATACACATATATATATATAAAACCTGATTAATATATAACAAACATTCTCCATTATTTTTGTTATTAATAAAATTCTATAATTCTCACCATGATCTTCCATTAAATATGAATAATTTGGAATATCATCTACAAAGTCTACCAAATAAATACCTATGTTATATATAAAGACTATCTTTATCAGATTTATAAATAAGTTTTGGAAATTTATATGTAAAAAAGGTATAACTATGAATTAATTGTAAACAAAATATTGTATATATGGTAATCAAATATATATTCTTCATTTTCACCCATTTTTAATGATATCATGATCAAATGTACACCTATAAGAAACATTTCCCTCCTTGACACTATCAAAATAAGCCATATATATGGGATAAAGGATACGAATGAATGGTCATGACATTTTAAGATAAAAATAATCAAGGAAATGGGAATCTAACCACTTATATATCTTAACAAAAAGAACTAAAACACATTATATTAATGAATATGGGTTTATAAAACCATTTTATAAATTATATTTTGGTTTCTTATTGATTTATACATATTCAATATAGGTAATTGTAGATGTAATATTCTTTATAGTCAAAGAACTATGTATGAGTTTAATTGAAAAATCAACAACTAGACAAGGGTAAAGAAGATATATGACTTTTGGAAATACATTAAAATATTCCCAAAATATTTTCATATCATCATTTCTATGTTTATCCCCAATAATTTAAGCTATATATATCTCACAATATGGTATTAAGACCCATAATAAATATTTTTTTGATATATTATGTATACAATAAACCTTTCACTAGTATATTATCATGGGATTATTTGGGATATACAATCTGAGTTACCTATATAGTTAAATTATATAGGCTCTATGTATAGAGATATAATCCATGTAAAATATCACACAAAATTTTACTAAAGAAAGAATTTATAATTTTTGAGATAATATCATCCCAAAAAAATTAGTCATATTCTAGTTGGATAATCAAGAATAATACTATCACCATAATCATTTTCTATTGAAAATTATTTAATTAATATTTTTTTGTAAATTAATTTTATTAAAAAATTTATGTTTTTAAGGAGTGCGTATAACCAAAATGAAATAATATATTCTCTATTTTTTCAAGAGACTAAATATGTGAAATTATCTACATTTTTCTCATGATCAATTTTTGTGGTTGTGATTGAATAAGTTTTCATGAGATAACCCAAATATAAAATACAAATATTTTACATCAATTAACATAAGAGTACATTACAACACATAAGTATAAAAAACTAATAGAACCCCAAGATTCAACATATTTTAATATTAGTTACATAACCTACTTGAATCATGATATTGTGTACCTTTATAAAAAAATATTTTTTACACATGAATTACAATATTGGCATATCGTACATAATGTTAATATCTATTAAATAAGTTAAAAGAAATCATAACAATTGGATTATTTAAAATTATCCATAATGGATAAATATATTAAGGGGTAATAGAGGATTTGTAATTATTTTATAATCATGTGAGTAAATATAAAATTTTTATAAGTTTCATGATTATTGTAATAAGATAAATAAAAATATTTAAAACAGAGAATAAATTCTAATAGAATAATAACAGATCATAGTTAACAAATGTAAAACCACAAATGATTCATTATAAAACCATAAAATATACTATATATTATAAAAGTTAATTTAAAAAAATAAATTCGAGTGATGATGATATAAATAAGGAATGTGACACCTAAATAAGAATAAGAGATCATACTATATGTGAATGAAGTCTACAAATACATCAGAATATTTTGAAGACATATCATCACATTAGATATATATATTTATATATGAAATTGTAAAAATGTCTAACAACATCATGTACACACATTAAACTATGATCATATCTAACAACATCATGTACATAAATTACTTAATGATATCATCAGATATAAAATAATTACCCAATGCATAAGAGAAATATATAATTTTAGACCCATTTATTTCATGATGAAAAAAATTCATATATTTTTTTTGTAACACCTCAACCATGTACATTCCATTATTATAGACTTTTCTTGTCCTCATATCTTTCCAGTTGTGGTTCGGGTTGAGTCCTTATATTGCACATGGTGGGTGCATGGTCTGGCAGACTTTGTGGCCTACTATGTGTCATAAAATAAAAATAAAATCAGATGAAAAATAAAGTAAAATTAAAATAACGATTAATAATAATAAATATATTATTATTACTATGGTTATTATGAATTTAATTATGATTATTATTAAAACTATTATTATTATTTTTTAAAAATATATTTATTTTAATTAATAATAATATCATTATTATAAAAAATAAATTTTTTATATTTACAATTTCTTATCATGAGAGAAACCCTAAGGGATCAACACAGTCTTCTCCCTTTCTCCCCCACAACATGACCACCCCCTCGCTATCCCTTCCGAGCACAACACTGCCCCCCGGCGCACTACACACTTCTGGTCGGACATCCTCCCCGACCGTGTTCCCTTCTAAAATCACTCCCTCTCCTCTGGACAACCCATTTTCTACATGACCCAACCACCGATGACCTCCCTCCAGTAAGCGCATGACACACCTCCCTGCCTCCTCCTTGCACATTGATTTCATCTATATTTCCACTAGTTTCTCCTTTTATTTTCATTATAATGGACTTATTCCCACATATCTTTCCTTACTGGGGTTATATTTAGCATATTTGTCACCCTATGTGAGTAGGATTAACCTTAGGGTTTTTATTTGATCTGATTTTTGGTTTTCTTCAGTTTTAGGGTTGTGCAAAGGGCCTATTAAGACCCGTTGGTCCTATGTTCTATAAACATCAACCAGCAGTGAGGTGGTTCGAGTAAATTCTCTCCATCACCATTGATTTGTGGTTTGTCTCTAAACAATATGATTGTTTCATAAACTCTATTTTATGTACATATGATGATTTTGAGTCCCTGGTAATTTATTTGAGGTGCATTGAACCATACTGCTTTGTATTTGTGATTCTAGGATATGTCGTACTGAGTTCTAGTCAATGTTTGAGGATGTTCATACATATATGTATGTTATGTATATATATAATATATATATATTTCTTCTATGCATGTATTCCTTCATGGTGCAGGGAATACGTACATAGGATTATAGGTATACATATAGGTATGTGCGTGTGACTATGTGCCGGTTATGAGTGGTCACCGCATAATTTGTTAACAACTAAAGTGTCTCAGATTGGTATGATCCATTATTTATGTAGGAATCCTATTCCCACACCTTTAATTTGATATCCCTGATTTCGTGGATTTTTAAAATCATTTTTTATATTTATCTGTTGTTTATATATACATATATGTACATGCCTTGGTGTTTCCGTCCATTTCTTTTTCAGCACATTTCATTAATGATGGATCTTTCCTTGAATTAATTAAATTTGGTATAATATTATTGTGGTGTTTCAGTATATATTTATATTTAATTTTTTATGATGGAAACTTTGTGTGAATTGAGTTCTCAAGATATTTTTAATATACCTATATATATTCATGCAAAGTTTTCGATGAAATGTCAATTGGGATTTTAAAATGAATTTGGGTATTTTAGTGGTTTTTTTTGGATTTATATATGTTATGGTGGAATGGATAATTGTGATATGAGCCTTATGTGTGGGTTTTTTGAATTAGATTTTTGTTTATGAAATTACGATTTGGGGTAAAATGTTATGGAATAATTTTATTGGTTTTTAAAAGATTTTTAGTGCGTGGGTAATTATGTTGAATTATTGGGGTAGGTTCAAATGAAATTTTTAATTCTGAAAAATGGGTTTTCTTATTTTCAAGGTTATTTAAATTCATTTATTGGATAATGGAACACCAATGGGTACATGAGGGGAACACATGGATGGTCATTCAAATGATTATGGCACTTAAAAAAAATGTTTTCCATGAACCCTGGTTCTCAAATGGTTCATCCTTTCTTTTACATTATCCTTTCAATACGATTAATCTATTTATAAATGGTGTGTTGGTACATTATATGGATTCAAAGGTGGTTTTAGAAGTTCCATTTTTATTTTTTCCCTTTGGTATTTTGTAAAATATGATTGGTTTCTAAATAACATGGAAGGCCGATTGGCATATTTAATCGTATTGTATTTTTTCATCATGGTTTTTTTTAAAAATTGGATTTGGATAATAGTACCATTTAGTATCCCAAACTATATCGTATAAATTTATCACGGTTTTAAGATGTTGTTGAATTTATAAGGTGAAATCTTGTTTGGCATTGCCTATTTGAAAATGTTGTTATATATCTTTTTAGAAATGGTCTTAGAAATATTGTGTGAGTGTACTTGAAACTGACTTGGTATGAGGCCCGGTTGGAACTTAATGTTGTTTTGGGATGAAATATTGTTTGAAAAATGTGAATTCACAATTAGAAAATTAATGTATTTTATAAAATTATTTGGATGTTTTTGTCAAATGATGACCCTATTGGCAATTTTCATGTCATTGATGAAAGTGTTTAATGTTGAAGTGATGTAATAACCTGATCAGAACCTTCAACTATGTGATATATATATATATATATGTTTATAGTGGGAAACCCAACCTATGAAATCTATTTTTGGGTTATCATATAGGGGTTGTCCATGTTTGGGGTAGGCAAGTATGGTGATGACAACAAAGGTGAGTCATGCATGCGAGGGCCTCCTACATACACAGTATATTATTAAGATGGGTGTACTTGGGATCTTTTAGAGGGTCGAGTGATAGTTTTTTTCCAACCCCAATTAGAGAAGTTGGTACCCCCTATATTATCTAAGAGGGACGTTCAACTGGATTGGTCTGTTTAGGGAGGTCGTTTGGTTATTTACTAGGGGGCTTCACTATATGTCGACATGTGGAACCAAACTCATAATTTCTTGGGATCACTCTAGGGATTTTAGAGGAATTTACCAAGGTGTCATACTTTAATGCTTCTTCTATATTTTGTGGAAATTTTCGTTATTTGATCTTATGACTCTTTTACTTTTCTTTTTATATTAAAGATCATATTTTGGTACTAGTTGGATTTTAAAATAATTCTTAGTAATTCCTTACATTCCTTGTTAATTTATTCAATAATATTAAATGATAAATGTGGTTTTATTAATATTAATATCATGGTTCAAATTATGATAAAGTAGTGGAGAAACATATGATTTTATATCATATTTTTAAATTAGAAGAAAAGTATTTCTTTATAGAGTTGGGGAATCAGGTGTGGTTTATTTTGGCATTCCTATTGATAATCTCGGGGCTCATGGATACTATATATTTATAGTTTTAGATTCTCTCAGATACATATCTATCTCAGAGAGATCATTGATTAATGTTTGGTGGTGACCCATGAGGTCACATGGAGTTAAGTGTATAATTTTATTTATTTCCTCTATGAGGGATTGTTTAAATTTTTTATTTATTTATTTATCTGTTTTTTCAAATTCCAAATTGTTCCCACATATTTAATATTGATTCCCATCACTAGTTTCCCAACCATGTGGATTGGAAATTCCCTCCATGCCTTTTTTCAAGCCTGATCGGGTGACTAGTTCAGGTTGCACCCTTGTTGGTTCATGACAAAATGTTACCAAAGTAGACCCTTATTATTTGGGGAGCCTGGAAGATGGATATTAGGACTATAAAAACATTGGAGGTAGGTATGGGATGGTAACCATGAACCCTTTCTCTTTATGAACCTCGAGATTCCATGGGTAGTCTGGGATTTGAGTCTTCCATTCATGTTTTGGATTTAGGGATGACAACATATGTGAGCCGGTGTAACGTTATGATCCCGTATAAAGTAATGACTCATGTGGAGTACAAGTGCATTTTTCATGTCCCTCCTAGAATTATTACCTACTTGGGGTATGGGACACTACCATGTAACTGAGTTGGGAATATATTCTAGACCCTCCATTCGGTAGTTTGGTGTAAGTAGTTCTTTATCTTGGATTTGGTTGGTGTATGTTTTCTTTTGAAGATGAAAATGGTTTTGAAATGGAAATGTTATCCTTTAAATGGAATTACATTTTTATCTAAATGTATTTATGTGACCCATACTATTTTTATGAATGTTTTCACATGTGGGGGTATGTGTGTGCAAAGTCTGTCAGGGGACATGTGGATGGAAATGGATAAACCCATGTGTAATCATTCTTGGAATAATATAGGTGTATATTTCAAATTAAAGGCTTTGGATTATTTCTAAAAAGTGATTTGGAAAAGGGAAATGATTTTGGAAATTCAATTTGGTTTAAAAGTGGGTTTTTGTATTTGGAAAGTGGCCTTATAAGAACATAGTTTTGGAATTTAGATGAAAATAGTGGATTTTGAGGGAAATGTTTTTGTTTGTGTTCGTATTTGTTTTGTTTTTGATTTGGTCATTTTGAGCCTGGATATTAATTTTCATTGTACATTTATTTTATGTTGGTTTTGTTTTGTGTTTTCCATGCTACCTAGAAAATAGGGCCTAGAATGGATTTCAATATTTATAAGGAGTCACACCCAATTTCTGTTTCATCTCAAATGTTACCTATCATTCATGGAGATCGATGTCTATTAGAGGCAGTGGAGAGGCTTTAAGAGTTTAAATGTATCTTAAGGTCAATCGGAATTCCCTAATATCGTAGAGTGCATACTATATTGGGTCTGTTCGAAGGTCCAGCTTTGGAACAATTGGGGTTGTTCATGCCACCATCATTTCATGTCAGGATCATGTGTGAAGTTTTTATGTCTATATTCATCTGATTGTTCAGACCCGAGGAGGTGAAGATGAATAAAAAGAAAGAGATCATGGGTATTGAACAAATCCAGTTGTTGGTGAAGGCTTACAATTAACACTTTAGGGAACCATTTTCCTTTTCTCTAGAGGTAGCATCGTAGGATTTCAAGTGGATTTCTATATTCATTTGTTTTGTCTTCCAGTCCATGAGACCGTTCAGTTGTGTGATACCTGTGTGGTCAGTTTGGTCATTCAAAGCCATCTTATTGCATCCCTCTAAAGAAGTTCCATCATTGTGGCTATCTAAGTCATTGGGAAATTTTTTTCAGGAAGTGTTACCTGAAGAAGACATTGTGACTGAGGTATGCTCGTACCTAACTATGTGGTAAGATATTCTTCAGCCATTGGAGTGCCATCCACAATTCAGGGGTTCAAGCTCATGCACAGTAAAGAGTTTCCAGGGGTGTGAAGCCCCATTCTATGTTTTATGATCTGTGATGGTATTGGAACATTAAAATTCTTTTCATTCAGTTTTTCTTATATTGATTTTTTAATCATTTTAAATTCATTGTTTCCTCCAGAGATTATGGTGGATTCTTTCTCTGGTAACCCAAGAATATGTTACCTTTAAATAAGAATATTTGATGTGTTTGTTCTCCATGATTGTGTTCATAACATATGTAGGTTGGTTTCAGGTTTGGATTTCCCTCGCTTCCTCTCTCTCAAGGGTGGAGTTTTTTTTTGTTTTAATTATAGTGTTAGTTGAGTTATTGTGGTTGTGAGAACCCTCCCATGTTATCCCCTTATTTTATGTCATGTTTTCCTCCAGTTCGGTCGGATGCGACCTATAGAGTAAAAGGCCACAACATAGTGGAAAGCCTTTATTTGGTTTTATCATGAATGAACTCATGTTTTAGTTATCCATTTCCTTGGTGACTTTTTAGGGGAAAGGGTATGTGGTGAAGATAATTATCACACCCGACCATGGAAGGTCTTTTATTCTGTACTTTTTTTTGTCTTGGATCTTTATTGTTGAGGATTGGGTTGAGTCTTTGGTTAAACCTTCAGATTCTAAAGCTGTTTGGTGAGTTTTTGGCTTGTGAACAGTTGACTCAGGGTCTGGAAGACCGTGCAACCAAATCGCATGGCCTCCTTTGTGTAAAATTATAGATGACAAATATTTTTTAATTAAAAGAAAAATTAATACTAATAATAATAATAATAATAATAATATTGTTATTATTATTAAATCTATTATTGTTATTATTAATAAAACATTTATTATTAATTTAAAATTTTTATATCTTGAGATAAACCCTAAGGGGTCAATACCCCCTCATCCCTTTCAATCCCATGGAATGACCATCCCCATTGCTACCCCCTTCACTATACAATGCCACCCCCGGTGCACCACCCTCTTCTAGCCTGAACTCCTCCTTGGTGGCGTTACCTTCCGATGATGCTTCCTCATCTCTGGCCGAACTGCTATCGATGTGCCTGACCCATGGTGACCTCCCTCTAGGAAGGACTTGACACAACTCCCAACCACCTCCTTGTGTGTTGATTTCATTTGGATTTCCACAAGTTTTTCCATTGATCCACCCAAGTAAGGCCTTATACCCTCTTCTTTCCATATCTTGGGTGGTTTTCGGCCTATCCATCACCCAAAACTAGTAGTCCAAACATTTGGGCTTTGATTTGATCCAATTTTTGGTGTTATTCGGTTTTATGTTCATGTAAAGGGCCTCTCGGGAACGGTTGGGTTGTGTTCAGGAAACCACTAACGAAGGTGATGATGTTCAAGTCAATTTTCACTACATCCATCTATTTGGGGTATGTTTATAAACCTGATCCTTGTTTTTAACAATATTTTTAGTTTATTAAGATATTTTTGAGTCCCTAGTAATTTATCTTCGGTGTGTTGAATTGTGCCTTTATGTTTTTGTGATTCTAGTATATGTTGTACTGAGTTCTAGTCAACCTTTGTGGGTGCACATGCATGTAGTTAAGGTTTATATATATATATATATATATTATATGTCCTCCATATAAATATTCCCATATAGAGTAAGGAATAAATGCATTGTATTACATATATATATATATATATTTGTATGTGCATGGGAGTGTGGTCCGGTTATGAGTGGTCGCTGCATAATTTTTCAAGCATCGAAGTGTCTCAGCTTGGTATTCTCTCTTGTTGAGGTAGTTTTCCTTTTCCCTAACAATTAATTTTAGATCCTCGACTACTTAGAATTATAAAATAATGTTCTTATATTTATGTGTTATTTATATGTACATATATATACATGTCTAGGTGTTTCAATCCATTTATTTTTTGGCCCATTCCTTTAATGTCCGGGCATTCCATCAATGCGTTAAATCTGCTATAATATTGTCATGGTGTGTTAGTATAAATTTTCATGTTATTTTTAATATTTAAAATTGGTGTGAATTTGTTTCTGAATGGATTTATTAAATATTTATATATATATATTCATGATATGTTTTTAATGAAATTATGATTGTCCTATTAAATTGAATTTTGGTATTTTAATGGTTTTTTTGGATTTGGTTATGTTATGGTTAGATGGATAATTTTTATTGGAGCCTTTGTGTGACTTAGAAGACTCTTTATAGAATTTTAATTTGTGGTTAAATGTTTTTGAATGATTTTCATGATATTTGAATTCATGTTTGTGCTTTAGTAATTATGTTCAATGCTTGGGATTGGTATAAAAGAAAGTGGTGATTATGGAAAATGTTTTTGGGAGTTTTCATGAATATTTAACTTGTTTTATTGGATGAGGGAACATCCATTGTTGCATGAGGTTCACACATGGATGGGAATTCAAATAAAGATGTCACATTAAATAATTTTTTCCATGAACCCTAGTTCTCAAATGGTTCTTACTTTATTTTTCATTCTCTTTTCAAAATTATTCCTTTATTTTTAAATGGTGTGTTGGCACTTCATGTTCCTTCAAAGGTTATTTTTAATGTTCCCTTTAAAACATGCCTCTTTTGATATTTTTTAAAATATTATTGGTTTATAAATGACTTGGTAGGATGATTAGAATCTTCAAGCGTGTTGTGTATTTTCATCGTGGTTTTAGAAATAAATTGAGAATTGAATTAAATTATTGTTTTGAATCCCTAATTATATCATATTAATTCATCATGGTTTTAAGATGGAATTTACCTTAGAAGGTGATGGCTAGTTTGGAATTGAATATTTGCAATTGGTGTTGTATATCTTCTAAGAAATGGTCTTAAAAATATTTTCGGAGTGTACAATAAATGGACTTTGTATGAGGCCTTGTTGGCAGATCATGTTGTTTTGGGATGAAATGTGGTTTTAAAAATTTATTGAATGATTACAAAATTAAATATTTAATGAAATTATTTGAATGATTATGTGAAATGACAGACCGACTAGAATTTTTCATGTTATTAAAGAATGTGTTGAATTCGTAATTAATGTAACATCCTGATTGGAACCTTCAATGATGTGAAATATATATATGCATATAGTGGGAACACCTATATTTTATTTCCATTTATGGGTGATTATAAAGGAGATGTCCGTGTTTGAGGTAGGCATGTGTGCTGACAGGAAGGTAAGGTGAGTCACACATGCAAGGGACTCCTAATTACCCATTATATTATTACCATTGGTTTCCATGGCATCTTTTAGAGGGTCGAGTGATGGTTTTTTATCATCCCTGATTAGAAGGGTACGTTGGTACCCTTGGGATTAGCTCAGAGGGTAGGTGGAATGTGCCACTAGATTGGTCTGTTTATGGTGGCCACTTGGTTATTGACTAGAGAGATTCACCATATGCCGATAGGTGGTTCCGAACTGAGTACGTCTAGGGATAACCTTGGGGATGTTTATGAAATTTTTATGGTTTCATTCTAGAATGTTTCTTCTTTCTTTTTCAACACTTTCTATTATTTGACCAAATGAAACTTTTACATTTCTATTTATATTAATGAACCTAATTTGGTAATAGTTGGATTTAAAAATAATTCATTGTAATGAATTATATGAATTGGTAATTGGTTTATAAAAATGAAATGAAAAGTGTATTTTTCTTAAAAGTAAAATATTGTTAACTACTTTTATAAAAGAGTGGAAACCCATATATTTATATATCTTATTATAAAATTAGTAAGAATAGATTTCTTTTTAGATTTCAGGAATTAAGCATGTATTATTTTGGTATTCCTACTGAGCATCTCGATTCCCACACCTACTCTGTCTTTTTAGATTCCAATTCTCCCAGTTTCACATCACTCCCTATGCAATCATTGTTCATCGTTTGGTGGTGACCCATGAGGTCAGATGGAGGTACGCGTATCATTGTATTTATTTCCTCTATGAACACATAGATTTCTTGTTCAGTTTGTTATTTATTTATTTATTTATCTTTTCTTCATGAACCAAATCATCCCCCCATGCTTAATCATGATGACCGACACTAGTGGCCCACCCATTGGGATTGGGAACACCCTTCATTCCTTACTGCGGGCCGACTCAGGTGACTTGTTCTTGGTTGACTCAGGTTGGTTCGTGGCATTCAGCATGATATCAATCATTTATCATTTCCATTTTTAACACATGGAAATAAAATAAGTTACATAAAATTTTCAAAATCTACCTCCAAAGACAAAATCATGAATTGGATTAGAAGATACACAGAAATGAATCAATGGAAAAACATATCATATGATCATTTTTAGGTTACACATAAGATATATGAAATATTCATAGAAAATCAATAATAAATATTAATATATGAAAATATACAAGAAATCATAATAAGATTCTTACTTACATTTTGGAGTATTTTTCCTAATAAACAGGATAGAAATCACTCTTAGTATAATTTATTTGAAGTAAAAAATGAATTTTAATTCATTATTTTTACTAATAAATATACTATAAATTGTAACATGAAATGAAAAATAGTTAATGTTGATGAAAAATGGAGTGAATGATACAAAATAGAAAAAATACAGAAAAAATACATTGTAAGTATTTTTAACAGATTAAAATAACCCACATAAATGAAAAGTTATTAAATTTACACTACTAACAAGGAAGAACTCGGCGATACTCGAACCTGATACCTCACAGAGACCCCACATGGTTGCTACCAACTGATTTCCCCACTCCCCTGACCGTTGTAATAAAATATTCAAAGAATAATTTTATTTTTATAGAATAAAATATAAATTTTAATTTGAAATTAATAAAATTAAAAATATTTGGTATGCTGGTGATATGGTTTATAGCAATTTAGGTAATTATGACTGATAATGGGAATTCCATTCAAGTGAGATTATTTGATGTAAACATGGATCATGATTGATGTAGTTGTCTCAAAAATCAATCTCATCAAACTAGGGTTTGTCATAGTTAATGTGGACCATTGATATTGAAGTGGACTTTCCAAAATTGAGGGTTGAGATATTTCATTATAATGATATAATTTTTTGAATTTACAATCAATAACAAATATGATTTTGATAAGGAACATTAATTTGAATAGAAAATAAAAGGGTATTAAATATAATAATTTTAGGGGGTTAAATACAATCAATATTTGTGAGAATAGTTAATGATTAAAATTTATGACTTAATAAAAATTTATTGAGTTAATAAAAGTACTTAGGGTCTTGAAAATGAATAACTAAAACGAAAATGAATGATGGAACTTCAAATTGAATTATAAATCTAATGAATAGATGTTTATTTATTATCAAATATGTAAATAGATAAGTATATACTCCATATATGATTTTTTTTAAATTTTTCAATGAAAAGTAATTGATATGAAGAACCCTTATTATGGATTCTCCCTCACTTGAATGCCCATTTACTGCTATAATAATAAACATGGTTTTATTATTAATTTGTATAAAATTAATGTTCTTAATTTTTTAATTAATATCACTAATTTATATTTATTATTACCTATTTATAATTTATTCATAATTAATATTAATCGTCCGGTGTTAACTGCTTCATTTGTTCTTCACATGCTTTAGTATTGAAGTTCCATTTGTTGTTACATTCTCATATATTCACCACCAAAAATATATTTACTAACATGTTGTAGAATAATTTAATATATTACCAGAGTCCCATGAATGTTTATTGTATGTAATATGAATGATCCATAATGAGAGGATATATATAACTTTTTTATGATTATTTAATAAATAAAAATAATTAATTTTATTAATAAATAAATATATAATTATATTTTGTTTATATAAATATATTCACAACTTAAATTCATTATTAATACCAAATATTACTAGTATTTATGATCTCAAAATAATTAATGATTAAAATTTTATAGATACAATCACGTAAGTTGTTAAACTGACCTAAACAATAACATGTTATAATAAATGAACGAGTATAAATATGCTACCATATTACTTTAAAATATATTTAATAGAAGAAAAATTATTATAATTAAATTTATATAAATTATATATTAATATTCCTAAATGGTTGATAAATATAATGAAAAATATTATGAAAAAGGTAGCACATACATCAAAGAGTTTAATATTTTACTAAGGTTATTCATTGAAAAGATGGATTTAGGGCATATTCTGGTGACTATATGCACTTAAAAAAATAAAATTGACAATTATGGAGTTATTTTGAGTAGATATAGGTGAAGAAAGCAAAGGATAAGTTCATTTTTCAGTGGGCACATGGTATGTAGTTTTATAAGGGTGTATGGGTGTCATATTTTCATATACCCATTCATTAATATCAAATTAATTCACCATTATAAGATAAATAGAACAACAATTAGAATATAATGTATACTATTCTATATATACCTGAAACCCACAATGTTTTATTATCGTGTAGTGATATTTTATCACATTGCTTCTTAGTTTAACCTTTTACCTCATTTTGACCATTATAGTGGAAACTAACTTCTATTATATTGATAACTTATTTTTTCTTCAAAAATTAAATTAAACCTATTTTCTAATTTATATATACTAATACAAAAAAATAAAATCCATTTTAATAAATAAATTTTCTAATGACAATAAAAATTAAAATTAATACAAAAATATATAACATATAATTTTTTTAGAAATTTGTTTAATAAAAATTGAATGACTTCTTTCTTATTTCAAATAGATTAATAGTAAATAATTTTAATTTAATTCTTTTTTTATACACAAAACAAATTAAATCATCGATTTTAATAAAATAGTTATTAAAAATTAATTCTTCAAATAATAAAATAAAATATAAAATAAAATAAGCTTCTGAAATATAAAATCATTTATTAAATATGAATAAAAAATAATGTCCTTATAGTTCTATAAATAATTTACTGATATTATTTATTTATTTTTCACATAATTCCATGACTATAATCATTATATTGAATTAAAATAATATGTTTAAAGTAACATATTTAGAAAAATGAGTTATACATAAAAAAATTTATTTAAATGGAGGTTATTTTATCGAATTAATTAAGATATTTTTATTTTATAAAATTATAATTTTTTTATTTTAATAAAATTATAAATTTAACATTTATAGAACATTAAAAAAATTTCTACATTCCAATTATATAATCATCAATACCCATATTGGACACATGTATACCAAATGAGAATATCTATATTACATATGTTAGTATAATTCATTATTCAATCACCAATTTCATTAACAGTTTAATAGATATACCATATCATACGATTACATGACCATAGAAGGATTCATTTTTAAGGAAAAATTCACTCTCCAAGAATTTTTAAAACAATTTCACTATTATTAATGCTCACTATGTAGCCATAAAATATTTTTCATGGTCTTCCTTTCTCTTATAATAAATATGAATACTTTAAAAAATGACTACAACAATTTATCTAGGGGACATCTTAAGAATAGATTCATTAAATCCATTAAGATTCTGCGTGAATATGTACATATTAAAAGAAAATTTTTGAATTCATAATGTTCATATATTTTATAGAATAATGAATAGGGAATATACTACTATTTTATCCTTAGTTGATGATATACATATTTATGATCCTCCTGGGAGGAGTATTGATCCCCACTATATTGATTAAACAAGTAATCTATACATGATATAAGAAACATTTTCTTAATTCTTATCTTAATATGTTCATGATAAAAAATTATAACAAGTATTGACTCATCCTTATTAACTAAAAAGAGTTTAGTTTAATGCTATGGTGAATCCCTTGTCCACGTAAACCATTTTCCAAAATTACTTATAAATTATTAGTTAATTATTTTAAATAAATGGGATCATTTATATATAGTCCCTTTGACATAGACATCAAAACTTGTACGAGGTCAATTGGAAATTGAACCTTATAATCTAGGGGAAGACTTTAAAATTAATCATGATATATATATATATATATTAAATAAAATTTCATATTATCAAAAAAATTCTCCTAGGAATTTTCTGATAAATAAACATCATTTTTGTATTTAATAAAAACAAAAAAATAATTAGTTTCCATAGGAATTTGTTAATCATCCTTGTATTGATATATGATAATTTCATGATATGGGATATAAAATTATATTTTTCTAGACTAAAAATTTACATGATCAATATTTATAGAGAGAAAATCCCTACCAAATATTGTGTAAAATTATAAAAAGGAAGTATTAAAATATTATTTGGAAGAATATTTTAACAATCCTCAATTAGCGATATGTTTTATACATGGGAAAAATGACTAAAAAATTACTTTTTAACTGATAACTCATTATGAAATCGTTTAGTGTAGGAATAAATAGTTACACACAATTATCATGATATGTGGGAATTCGTTACACTTTAATTAAATAATATATGTTCAATCCTTAAATTAATAGTAAATGAACCTATACTCTCTATATTATCATGATTCTTTTAAAATAATTTACAAAACATGAATTTTGGTATTGAAATATAGATTAAAATATTTAATAAATATGAAAACCTAATCATTATATGTCTTATCCCATGAAACTTATATTCTTTCCACCTATGTTTCCGTATTATAATCTTATAATTAAAAACCTAAGGAAAAATAGTAACTAAAACCTACTATAATACAATATGAGATATATTTGAGATAGAATACATTAATTTTTCTTCATTTTATATAGCTGTACATTTTATCTCACAATTAAAATACACACCCAGCTATCAAAGGATTAGTGACTTTAGTTATTGGTTGTATAATCAGATCATTTTATAATATAATTTAATTTTCACCCAAAATAATAATCATATGTAAATTCCCTTATTGACACACAATACACAGTGTTTGATTTCATTACCAAGGTAAAAAGGGATTCATTTGAAAAGGGTGATCTTAAACACATAGAAAAGTGAAAACATTTCATGGATTCATATAGAATTTACAAATATATCCAAACAAAACGTGAACATTATCCAAAATATCAGACCAAAAAGTGAACATTATAAAAATCTCAGACCAAATGTGAACTTGTGAATTTGGATAAGAAAATAAACATATCATATATACTATGATTTATGCTAAAAATCATTACCAAGAGAGGAGACCTCTTTGGCAAGATCTCATGCTGCTGGCTAGCAACATCCAACATCATCAGATTATAATTGGAGATTTTAATTCCATTATTTATCCTAATGAATAACATGGACCATCACATTCTTCTATATCCGCATGAGAAATTAGAACCATTATTGGTTACAACAACCTTTTAGAAGTTAACCTTGTAGGAGCTAAATACACCTGGTATAGAAGGCACTACAATAAATTGGTGGCGAGAAAATTGGATAGGGATTTTTTAAATCGTACTACGCTTGATATTTGGGATAACATTTCTTACACTACCCTTCCTAGATTGAACTCGGATCACTATCCTATTCTTACTAGCATGATCTCTAGAAACACTAATACCATCCTTCCCATTATATTTAATAACGCTTGGTCAGATGACCCGGACTGCACTACCTTTATTAAAGATTATTTGGATACCATAAGACACCAAAATGATGATTTTTCTTGTGTTCTTAAACACAAAAATATAAATCACGCACTGAAATGTTGGTATAGAACAAGGAATAACCAAATTGATATTGATATCTCCTCTCTGAAGAATGATTTGGCTCAAATTCAAAATAATAATACTGCCTTAGATCTCACTATGCATCCTCAATCTGAAATAGATATTTCTGTAAAACTCAACTCCCTTTTAACTCTTAAAGACAACATGCGTAAAATAATATTTAAAAATAAATGGTTAACTGATGGAGATAGGAACACTAAATTCTATAATAATATTAATTGTATTAATAATGTCAATAGACATCTTACCACTCTCTTACACAATGATGCTCTCATTGATTCTGAAGAGGCCATTACAAATCTTGTGGTTGATCACTATTAGAAAACTTTTAATGTCTAGACTATCAATAAAGACCTTAAGACTGATATTATTCCATCCATGTTTAATGATATGGATAATACATATCTCTTCAGCATCCCTCTTGACCATGAAATTAAAGATACTACTTTTAGCCTAAACCCTAATAGTGCTCTTGGTCCTGATGGCTTTAACTATGGGGTTTTCCAAGGACATTGGGAGACTATTCACTCAGTTGTTTGTAAACTTGTTTGTTCATTATTTTACAATGGTGTTCTCCCATATGGGATAAAATCTCATTTCATACTTTAATCCCTAAAATTGACAATGATTCTGAAATTCATCAATTTAGGCCTATTGATCTTATCAACAATGTCTAAAAAATTATCTCTAAGATCATCGCAAATCGACTTTCCCATATATGTAACAGAATTGTATCTTGGAACCAATTTGGTTTTATTAATGGTAGAACCATCCAAGACTGGATTTGACTTGCGTCTGAATGCAATAATGTTCTCAAAAAAAGATACCAGAGTTGGAAATGTTTATATTAAGCTTGATATTAAAAAATCATTTGAATAATGGATTGGAATTTTATATTTAAAGTTATTCAATATTTTGGCTTATATGAGACCTTCATCAATACCATAAAGACATTATTTAAGTCTACCTCTATTTCCATTATGATCAATGGATCTCCTAAGGGTTTTTTTAAGTGCGCAAAAGGAGTCAGACAGGGAGACCCCCTTTTAGCAATTCTCTTTGTAATTGCTAAAGACTATCTCAGTAGATTGATTACTCATCTTGTCTTCCAAAAAATACATAAACCTATTCAGACTGCCATGAAACTCAATGTCGCTACCCATCTCACGTATGTTTATGAAATTATATTATTCTTTCATGTAGGTAAAGAAAATATTCAGGTTCTCAAATATACTGTGTCTCATTATAATGAAATCTCTAGTTAAGACATATGTTGGAATAAATCTTCTATTTTCTTTGGAAAAAATTACTCTTTTCATCGAAAATCCCTCACTATTATCAATCATGGTATTAAGGAAGGTTTTTCCCTTCACTTATCTGGGAGTCCCAATATTTTGGGGTAGTCCAAAATCTATATATTTTACCAATATCATGGATGAAATCATTAAAAAACGTTCTTCTTAGAAAGGAAAATCACTTTCCACGAAAGGAAGAATCTGTCTTGTAAAATTAACCATTGCATCTAAAATGGTTCACTCCTTGATGATTTACAAGTGGCCTGATGGAATTTTAACGAAATTAAACTCTTACATAAAAAACGTTTTTAGGAAAGGAAGTATACTTGAATGAAAACTTGTCAGTATTCACTGGAACTCTTGTTGTAAACCAATTGACAAAGGTGGCATTAACATAAAAAACGTAAAGCTTTTTAATGACGCGCTTCATGATAGACTCACTTGGAGGCCTATCAATATCAACTCTAATGCTCATAATTTCCTTAGACAAAGGTTACTATGTAAACATCAAAAAAGGAATGCTAATTATATTCCCTCCTCAATTTGGCAATCCATAAAATGATATTTCAATAATATTATGGAAAATTATAGATTGATGGTCAATACTGAATCTAATATTAATTTCAGGATGGATAATTGGACTGGTACTCCTCTCATTTCTAGACTTTCCCCTAACTCTCCTTCTGATAAAACAAATATCTCTATTAAGTATGTTCTTCAATCCCACAGAAATGATCTCCCTGACACTATTGCTCATATTATAATTAACTACCCTTACATCAAATTTGATTACTTGCTTATTTGGGAACCATCTCACTATGTAATTCTTGACTCATAAAATTATTATAATCATAATTTCTCTAGAATTGAAAATAATTTTTATTGGAATAACCACTTTAAAAATCTGTGGATAAAATCCACAAGACTCATTCTTATTTGGTGTATTTCTCATAATAGAATTCCCACTGATGTTTTTATCCAATATTTCAGCATTAAATTATGCTAAAAATTTCAACTATGAAATCAACATAGGGAAGATATCAATCATCTCTTTCCATATTGTGCTACTTCTTTTCCATTATTGACTTCTATTTCTGAAAATTTTAATTGTAGATGGTATTCTGATGACTCTATAATTTTGAAATTAAAAGGATGCGTGGATCTTGATTCCTCTCGGAAAATTTAAAACATTTTCCGAACTGTTGTTTCTGAGATGCTCCATGTGATATGGTATGATAGAAATGATTTACGTTTCAATATAATCTCAATAAATTTTCAATGCAGGTAAAGCTCAGATTCTTATTGCAGCTTGTGAGGTAGCGTGAATTCAGAAAGCTTACTGCAACAACCCCGTCGGAGACTTTGAAATTATTTGAAAACTTTGGATTAAGGGCCTTTATCGACCACCCATGCGCACTTTTGAAGTATTCCGGAAATCCCTGATTCCAGGATAGATCTAAGTTAATGTTGATGGTGCTTCAAAAAGAAATCTATGTCTTTCAGGTTATGGCGCGATCTTCAGAGACTCTCATTGACAATGCCTTGGATGCTTTTTTAATGGTTGTGGTATTGTCTCTGCTTTAGAAGCAGAGATGACGGGTGTCATCCATGCTGTCACTCTTTCCATTCAGAAAGGCTATACGAACCTATGTATTGAAAGCAACTCAACTACCATTGTCCAAGCCATTTAGAAGGGCATGACACATCTTGAATGGCCTCTCACCACTCGATGGATGATGTGTCTTGAATCGCTGATGGGGTTGCACCAAATCGCCACACACGTTTACCATGAAGCTAATATGGTAGAGGACACCCTTTCCAATATGGGTATTGACCAAGATTTAACATTGTTGGACACCCTGCCTTCTGATCTGTTTAAGCTTTTTGATAATGATTGTAAAAAACTTCCCTCTTTTCGTCTATTATAATCCCTTTTATTTATTCAATAAATAGTTCTTTGGACTTTGGCCAAGGCATGACCTTCTTCAAAAAAAATATATCAAGGATATATACTAATATAATGGTAACATTTTGATCATAGATAATAATATCATGAGCTTGTATAACATTCTGAAAATAGATAAACATATGATGTCAATTCATCCAACTTAAAAAATAGATAAACACATCATGCCCATGTATCACACAATGATATAATGGGAATTAAATAATTACCTTATTCATTTTGGGGATATATTATTTCAAGAAAACAAAACACATACAAACAAAACATAAATATGTGTTTCGTAGGTTATAAATCATACATTATAGCTGACTAACACTTGAAAATAAAATATGTTATAAAACTCTTTGATAAGGTTTCATAAAAAAATTATGAAATACATCATATGATAAAAAAAATTCAATAATGGAAAATAATCATATTTTAATAAAATTTATTGGTTGATACAAAGGGTATATAATATATTGATAGATTTTGGAAATCCTTTGTTATAAATGAAAATGCATGATAAATCATAAAATTTATTTTCCTTTCATTTTGAAAATATTGACATAAAAAAATGATATATATATACCAATATCAAACCCAGTTCTAAAAAGTGAAAAGTGACATTTACTACCATGTTTTAATAGTAAATATTTTGTTAATAGAACCATAGATGTAAATAAAGTTTTTTTATAGGAAATAATTAGTTTTAAATATGAAATTGTACAGAATATTAATGAAATACTTTTCAAAATAATTTAGTAGTTTAAAATAACCAATATCCATTGCTATTATAAAAAATTGGCTTGTAAAAAGTTCTAAATTATGTTATTAAGATTTATAAAAAATAATTAAAATTTGACTTTTAATATATTCAAAATAGTTTTTCGTAGGATATAATAGGGATATTCAAAATAAATACAATAATGAGAGTGTAGGTTTTTTAACAATGTATTTTAATTATATAATATTCTATTGAAAATATTATTTTGATAATTAATAGTAAATTCCCCAAAATATATAAGGGAAAATAACATGAGATATAGATTGTGTATAATATTATATTATTTAATAAAAAATGACGAGGACTAAAGTAGGTGTCTTAATGACTAAAGATTCAGTCCTGAAAAGCCACTACAACATTCATAACTACAAACCATTACCATTGAAATGATTCTAAACATGAGAAAAATCTTAAAAACCCATAGAAAAAGGATGATTTAGCTAATATTCTGGTGATTCTAGTTGGGGCTGAGTTTTTCTTCGATATATTAGAAATCATCCATTGTTCATAAATACTATCTCATTAGAAAGTGAACCACCTTTGTGGTGCGGATTTTATTTTATTTTTACTATACATATAGTCAATTTCAGTGCCATTATGAAAAGGTGATGTTATTTGTTATGGATTGGGATACCCACCCATTAAGTAAAAAGTAAGGATGCTTATAATTTTTGATAAATGTTATATATAGTGTTGTTGACCACATATTGAGAAACGATATAATAGAAGATGGATTTTCATGATGGTAGAACATGAATAATCCTGAAGGAGGAGTTCTAGTACAATATATAATATTTTG
Source organism: Viscum album (assembly GCA_963277665.1). Classification (NCBI taxonomy): domain Eukaryota; kingdom Viridiplantae; phylum Streptophyta; class Magnoliopsida; order Santalales; family Viscaceae; genus Viscum; species Viscum album. The sequence goes on from OY728146.1 coordinate 991,629,284, forward strand.
AATGAAAGAGTTACTCATCCACTCCCAATGTCTATTAATTTTTTATTTATTTCCCCCATTTGAAACTAGGATGAGGTGTATACTTACATAAATACTAATCCTAGAGGCACATTGGCTTAAGGAATGACCCATACACCAACTGGTGAGTAACCTAAAACATGACTATAAAGGTCCCAAAAATATAACAATTCGTGAACAGAACCTTCCATCATATATTTGGACACTAAACCAAGAACCCAACCATGTATGGATGAAAAAATAAATAATCCCTAGGGAAAATAAAAAAAATATCATTATAAATGGAAAAAACCATACCTTATCATCCTAGAGATCTGGTATCCCTATAAAGATGGGTGCTCCTGCTCTGAAGCCCCATATGGATACACATAAAAGATTGAGGTCCAAATTTTTTTATACTCCTCCTTATGAAGACCATCAAAACTACTAATAACGACTTTCCATCCACTGAAATTCCTATAGTATATAAGGAAAATACGAGGGACCTCCCCCTTTCTATCAACCGTCCCACTATTGGGTACCATTTCCCATTGAGAGACCACCATTCGGGGACTGTCACACCACACCCTTGAGGTACCATCTAAACTCCAGTAACTGGGATGACAGAAACACAACTGAGGGCTCCTACGGGTCGAATCGCCAACACCACTGGATAACCAGTGTCCAAATACATGCAGAAATATAATTTCTAGTTCAAAAAATACCTAGTATACAAGATGAAATTGTCCAAATCCACCACTCAACAGAAACTGAAGAATCTAGAATGAATATACCACCATAGGGTGTCACCAAAGAAGAAGCTGAAACTCATGAGTCTAAGCCCTATGATATGAAGAGGGATCTCAGCAAAATCCTAGATCCCCTAACCCACATTCTGAAAGATTAATGAAAGAGATACTAATTTATAAACCATTACATAGAATTCATGTATGTCTTGTGAGAATGATTAAATCAATTTCCAATCATGGAGTATAGAAAGATGAAACTAGAGAACCTGGACATGGAGTATAAATTATGTTAGCCACTACATAGAGTATTTCATAATCCATAATGAATGTTAATTTATTTCAATATTTCTCATTAATTATTGAATACGATCCATAGGTGAGCTCATAAGTGAATTTAATGAAATAAAATAATTTCTTAATTTATCTTATTCAATGCCATGAAACAGATATGGAAGATGTTTGGAATTATTTTAACCATTATAAAATTATTTTTTGATGTCCTCAACTGATTTTAAGTATTTGGAGAATCACTTATAGTAATTATAAATAATTTTTATACTACTAAAAAATATAATTTTTTGGGGTTCTTTTAAAAAGAGGGTAATTTGGAAGTAGAATAATTTTCTTTTTGGTCATAAGACTTCACTATAATAATAAGTCTTCACATGTTGAATATATGGATTTGAAATCTGTTAAAGATTGAAAAAGGCTCGATAAAATATAATTAGATATAGAATACATCCCAATTATAATACATAACTATATGTGTTTAAAAACATATTTTTTTAAAACATATGAATTCAATATGATGTAGAGTTTCTATTTGGGATATAGAGTACAAGACACCATCCTAAGACTTCAAGAATGTAAGAATATGAAGTTCCCAAAGATAATAATTTATTGAGAATAAATCGTAAACACCTAGTAAATTTTTTAGATAGAAACCAGTTTAAAGTTATAAAACATAAATAGAACATAATGATTTATCCTAAAGATTTTTACATATATGATTACAGAAAACCTAGTGTTAGAATTCATCACATAGAAACAATTTGAAGTTGTTACGAGAAGGAAAATAAAATTTTTAGATTACAAAAATGATGAAGATTAAATAATTTGTAATTATAAATGAGTTAATCGATCCAGGTAAAATCATTTGAAATACTTAAAATAACATCTATCCTATGAATGGGATTAAATAGTATTTGATATTCATATATGGAAATATATGATCAATTCTTTTTGAGAAATATTTTTTTCAAAACTTTTTAATTATGATGAAAATAAAATATATTGATTCTAATGTTTTTACATTAATGTTGAAAAATCATGATACTTAGAGAATCCATGATCCTAGCATATTTGAGTGAATATCGATGAGAAGAACAAAATCATGAATTTCATGAATACGAAATGATGTTATTAGGCTCTCATGAATAATCAAGGGTTGTTCTATAAAACCTAGTGATATTGTTATTCATAGACTAAATTAGTTAGATTTATGTCTATTCAAATCTCCATAGGGATTTGTGGTGGATTTTTTGGAATATTTCTTAGACATGAGAAGTTAGAGGACTTACATATTTCATTATTATGTAAGAGAAGATGAATTTAACACTATATATATATGGTATACTGTTGATATTTATAGAGTTGTAAGATTTTATATGGATGTTTTTATAGAATATAAGGAGAATATAAATAAATTCCTACTGTATATTTTCTAATAAAAAATATGGGTAATTTTTATAAGATTAATATTTTAATATGGAATGTTTTTCAATATTCCCTGAGAATAAGAATCAGTATACATGAATACATGGGACTCCAAGAAGGTTTTTTATTATGGTGCTTCTATAAGGTGGTTACATTTTTATACATGTATTCCATTTATATATTTTAAAAAAATAAATGCATAATTAATTTGGCCACCTATTCACATGAGATGAAGATAATATTAATGTTTATAAAAGAGAATGAAAATATTTTTATTTGTGGATTTTGGGGATGAAAATTTGTGATCTATGAGTTTGTAAGAGAAGTAAAGCTATTAAAGAAGAAAAAACGAATCCATTGTATGAGATATAAAATAATTAGAAGAAAAAATGAAAAATATTATAATTTGGATATTTTTTTGGGAGTGATGCAATTTTGAGAAGAAGCATGTCCTACAACATTCATGGTTGCAGAATTCTATGACGAACTAGAAGATATAGAAGACTGTAATTGGTATTCACGTGCGAAATCCAGGTTATATATCTAATAAATATATTTTAGGATGATTTTTATGTTGAGAATGCGTTTCATAGTGTGTCATGAAAATTTATGGGTAGTCAAAAAATCTACTTTGAGTTATAGGAGATCTGCTTCATTGATACAGAAACACCTTGTTTGGTACTACTGATTTAATTAAAAAGATAAAATTAATGGAATCTATTTCATATATATGTTTGGATTTCATAGAACCTATGAAAATTCAGGTATATAATAAGAAAAACATGAATATAAAATAATATAGTGTAAAGCTATTCCATTGGGAAACAAAAAACTAATGTCATGAGAAATATAGTAAGTAGATAGTGAGATTCTGGAAGAGAGAAGATGAGTGTATCTTTGATATAATTATGTTCTGTGAATCACCCCCCACATTTAATTCAAATATTATATTGTAGTGTAGAATTCTAGATTATAGTTAATGAACAATCATGATAAGGAGTATGTTTTGTATAAAACCATGTAAAATCCTATCTCTTTAGGGTTTTATTTGTTTCATTATCTAGGTAAGGTTGTGGGTCACAATAAGGATTAAATTGAAACTAAATAATTCTAGAATATTAAATTGAAAATAATGTTATTTGAAAATGTTATATATCAAAACTAATTCACCCCTCCTATCAAGGGTCTTTTTGACCATTGGGCACAAATGCTAGTACTATTTTTACCAAGGTTCTCTTTGGAAATATTTGTATGAATTTTGAGTTTTAAATTTATGATGAATATCCCAAGATAAATATTATTACCTCTACATATATTAATAAATATATAAAATTATGTTCAAATACATTGAAGAAAATGAAAGAGAAAGTGGAAAAGATACTGTTAAATATCAAAAATAGGGAAGAGGAAATACCATTAGCTTAATGTAATCAAAATGTTATTGTAATGACTTGGATTTAATACTTATATATTATTGTGATTCTAATCTAGAAATGAATTTATATTCGCAAATATAATTTTGGATTAGAGTTTTATATAATTTTGGAAAATATTACACAGTAAACACATACATTACAAGTGGAATATTTTATACAGTATCAATTTACCCCATTAAACCAAAGTGTTTATATAAAAAAATTATTTTCATTTATTACAAATATTGAAAACATTAAAAGTGAATTATTTTTTTCTATAACCCATAATTAAAACCAATGAAAATAATTTTAAAAAAGGTTATCACAAAAAGGTAATTATGAGACATAAAAATAAATAAAAAACTAGCCCAGTAAAAAAAAAGAATTCCAATGTATGGTTCTACTTTATCTTCAGTGTTCATTGAGACTGATAAAAAATTTCCACATGAAAATTACACAGAGTTTTTCCTTAAATAAAATCAATAAAACTCTATAGAATTATTAAATATGTCATATATGTAACATGGGAATTAATTTATTATCATAAATACACATGGACTAACCATCGTAGCTACAACTAGATAATCCATCATAGTTACCCATGGAATAACCCTCATGCCTATACTTGAAATGACCTGCACAATTATTCTAGTAGTAACCATCAAAGTTACACATGAAATTAACATCATAATAAACATCCTATATAAAGAATGCATTAGATGGCTATCATAGACAATCCCATATTTATTTTATAATGGATCCACCTATCACCATAAACAATTCCCCTAAACTATAACATAACCCTAAAACATGAAATATTATATCATAAAAGAATTTATAGAAGAAAATAATATTTTCATTTTGAAATTACATATATGTAAAAAACCTCACACCTAAAATAGGAAAACTTTTATTTGAAAATAACCATGAAACATTGAAAAGGAAACTTTATAGAAATATCTATTTCTGATGGTGAGAAATTTTATTCATGTGGTGTACGTGAAAAAAATTCATTTTATAATTTTTTAGAAATTTCAAAATGTACATCATTTGGAAAATGCAAAAAAAATTATTCAAAATTTTTTTTATAAAAAATTAAACTCATGTAAATATGAGTTAGAAAATTCATAAAAGAATAGTAAAAGTATTTTTCTAAGAAAATTTTAGAAAATATTAATATGGAAGAAAAAGGAGAGTTTTTAGGGAAACATAAAAGTATAATTTTTTTAAAATAAAGATATTTACCTTGAGTGTGACACATCATGCACATTATTTATATTCTTGAATAAAAAACATAAGTTAATTATTTACTTTATTATGAAATTTTTTTATGTTTATTATTCATTTTATTTAACTTATTACCTAGTTTTTACAATTAATTAATTATTTAAATTTGTGAAGGATGTTTAGATGATATTGGTTTCATATGTTCATATTCATTTTGATAATTTGACTGTGGTAAAAGTTATCTTTAATCAACCATCTAGAGAATAATATTCATTCCATAATTATCAGATTTATATATCAATTATACAATTAAAATCAATCCTGAAATAGAGTCATGAAAAATGAACTACCTTATAATCATAAAGATGTTAGGTCATACATACGCATGAGTAACGTTTCCATTTTTCAATGATCTTTATTGAAATAAGGAAACTACTATTTTATATTTATAGAATTTTTTTAATATCGTAAATATCTTATTTTTTTAAATGCACACACACACACAGAAACACACACACACACAGATATATATATCATTCATGTGACATGGTGATAAAAAACAAATCGCATTGTTTCTTGGAGGAGGTAGTCCACTTGTACGCATGAACTGCATTATCATTATTTAATGAATGGAAGTGTAATAAATTTAATGATATAATATATTTTAATAATGAAAAATGTTGTATGAATATAATATATAAATTCTAATTTGATTATAATTATTCATTATTTAAGGAAATGGAAAAGGAATTAAATTGGTTCACAAGGTGGTAATCTGCCATACACACGAATGCATGTTTTGTTTCCAATTTGATGGATGAAGTAAAAAATATATGTTATTAAATTAACATAAAATTTTTATATTTAGTATATTTTTTTTATTTCATCATGATCTATGAAGAATTGAATGTGGAGGAAGAATAACTAAAATAAAAACACTCGATTAAAATGATACATATTCTTTAAAAACCTCTGTTTCTTATCACCATAAGATGACTATGGTTGGTGTTATACATAATATTAGAGTTTGATAATGAGGTGAGTTATTATATTATTGTATTTGGGTATATATTTAATAATCCTAATGGTTTTTGGACTGTGAAATATTGAGAACAAGTGGCTCCCTTTTATAAGAGAGGGGAGAGGGACACTTAGAATTTGTCAAAATATTAAATTAAAATAAACTATTTTTAACAAGAAATTTGAAATAAATTATTTATTTGGTAATTTTATTATGGGTCTAAATAATCTCATAAAATAATTTTTTAATAATTTCAGTTCACATTGTTTTCCATATCATTTGGTTTTAACAAATCGTTAACCCTTTTTTAAGCTTAACATGAGAATAACAATATTTACTATTTGAGGGAAAATATATATAATATAAATTTATAAAAGAACAATAAATAGACGATGATTGATATTATAAAACATATAATAATCATTTTTATATGTAAATTTTTTTAATCTTTTTTCATTTAATAAAATATATTTTATTATAAAATATCAATGTTGTCAATTTTTAGAAAAATTCATTACATTATAATTAATAATATATATATATATAACTTATAATTAAAACACTTATTATATCCTTAATATATCATGTTCATATATAAAATTGTTGGATAAAATTATTTATATAAAATTATACAACTTTTAATATTTTAATACCATTTATTTGATTTTCCCATTAATGAAATAATTATTGCATAAGAATCATCTAAGGTAGTTATTTCTTAACTTAAATTTTTTAAAAAATAATGATGATGAAGATTAATATTTTAAATTTAAAAATACATTTTATAGTTGAAAATATCTTTTAGAAAACCTCATATTAAATATATTATATTTTTTCTAAACAAGAGTGTGACATGTTTGACTTTTCCTCAAATAAAATACTATTAATGTCATAATCTCACCTAAATGGACATAATGTTCCATATAACCAAATCATGGATGTGTTTGGATGAAATTAAATAATAATATAAAATTTATATAATTATTTGGGTCATTTTATCGTTCTTATCTTTTTATTTATACCCCTTAATTACCAAATTTACCATTTACCACGGTAACAACAATTACTATAGTTAATATTAATATAGAAAGAAAGAAAAGTGAAAAATGTAATAAATATTAACTTCTGATTAAAATTATGAAATTAAATTATTAATATTAAACATACAAAATTTTCATAATTTAATTTAAAATTAATCCCACAATACAAAATAAAACACTTTTTTCCTGGAAAATGTGTTTCATGCCCAGAATATACGTAAATTAAAATATTTATTTAGATGATTAGAATGATATTAATTATATTATTTTAAAAAATGAGTACATAATTTAATTCAAGATAAAATTAAAATCATAAAATCAATTTTTAATATTAATAAAATCATAGTTTTATTAAAATATATTTTTTTGACTATTCAATGAAAAATTAATCTTTTCATAAAATTCAAGAAAAATAATACTAGTATAATTTTTAAATTATAAATTTATAAATGAAGTTTGTTTTTTAATATAAAATATCTAAAACTTGTAGAAATGAAATGTAATATTCCCTAATAAAATTTAAGAAAAATCATTTTTAAGAATATGTAATTTTGATGAATAAATTGACTTTACAACAAATTGTAGTCCTTATTTATAAAAAAATTAATAATAATATATAAATGATTTATAGAACTGTATATTTGATAATTCCAATTGTACTATTCATTCCCACTTTTAATTAATAGGTTATAATGACCACATTTAAATAATAACAATTCATTGTTTGTTTTAGCTCAGCGTTTCATATATTATATGCCATTAAACATAATCATTCATTTTTAAAATATCAAGATGTTACATTTTCAACTTCAATAAAATTGTGTCAAAATATAAAATTTTCCTCATTAACAAGTGTTTAACATTTAAAAATACCTTTTTTGAAAACCCACATCATTAAAAGGATAAATCAAACATCCTTTTTCAAAGATATAAAAAGGAAGAAATAATTTTATGTCATAGAATGCATAACATGTTTTACACATAGGAATTATGATAAACTGTTAATTAATAGTTAAATATATTTATTAGTATCATTTATTTTTTTAATAAAATATTATCTAAATTTTATAGTGTAATTCATATAGGTTATTTAACCCATTAAAGAAATAATATGTCATACAATATAAATGAAAAAGAAAACTCCATTGACTTATTTTAACATCATTTTAATATAAATAAATATGATATAATTTATATTTTATGATTTCATGAAATATCAATAAATATTATATGGGTCAAAACTATATAAAATAATATTATGGAAAAGGTAACACTATCATTGAAGATCCAAATGGTATATTAAGGACCTTCTTAAATATGAAGGATCTAGGGCACCTTAAAGTTAAAGAAATAACACAAATGTAATAGACTTACATTAGTAATTTTAATTGATATTATATAACTGTGTAATTGAATATAGATGAGCGTTTTTTACTTATTGTAGGTGAGGTTACATTACTTGTGTGTTTGAGTGGAAAATTTGGAAATACCCTTTACTGATTATAGAACATAATGTTACCATGAAAATTGATAAAAATGGGGAAATAGATTATTCGGGATGTGTAATACCACATATAACCAATTAAATCAGAATTTTAGTAATATTTTGTCACATTACTTCTTATTTTAACCATTTACATCATTTTACCATTCACTATGCTGAATAAACATTTTTACCCGGGTACCATTTTTTCCATAAAACTAAAATTAAACTAGTTATATAATTTTGAAATGAAGATCCAAAATGTGATTTCCATTTTATTATTATTATATTTTCAATTAACAAAAATTCTGTCTAGAATAAATAATAATTACTTGTAAACATAATTTTTGAGAACTGGTTTTTTAATCATAAATTTATAACACTAATTTTATATGACTAAATAGAAATTCCATGAATTTTAATCCATTATATATATACACAGTTATATTTTTAAATGTCATCAAATTTAATTCCATAACTATGATTAATTTTTTCATTAAACAAAACCATATAATATATAATAAAAAATTATTTTAAATAAATCTACATTTTGTGGACTTGGTCGATTAGATTTTTATTCCATATAATTCCATGCTTATTTCTGTAATAAAATTTATTTAATTAAAAAACATTTTTTTGTTTCAAATTTCTATTGTATAGAAATAAATCATTAAAAGTAAATTTGTTTATTAAAATTCATAATTAGTTTTATTAATTTCCTTAAATTAATGTGTATTTTTAAAGATGAATTAGTATCCATTAATTATATTCCATTATGATTATTTATATATTAATTACTACTATATAATATATGTATAATAACTTATTAAATACTACATTCCCATTATAAAATATTCAATATAAATTTTGGACAAATATATACAAATAACCATATATCTAATATCTATATATCCCAAAACCTTATAAACCACAACCAAATAATATAAAAAAACTTTTTGATCGTATATATATATATATATATATCATTACATGAATCTCCAAAAATAAGTCATATTATATCATTATAAATATTTATAACGTTTTGTATTATTTTCTATGTAATAATTGGAGGGTTGATCTTCATGAGTGACATTGATGATCAATACTGAATTCTTATAGACTTTGTACCCATTGATTTATTTATATTCTAACTATCCAAATTATGATTATTTAATATATATTTAACCATTTATTTTACATTTTAATTTATCCAAATGTTTTAATAGTAAATTTCTCAAATAAATTTAACTGTAAAATAATTTTCAAATTCATATATCATATATTTATGGATTTAATGTGGTCTGAGAGTACAAAAATATGCCTCCAAATAATGAATTTATTAAATATATAATAAAAAAGTAGTTATTTAGAAAAATGGATGAATTAAGAAAAAATTTATAAAATTAATTGTTTCTAATAGAGCTCTAAAATAGTGAACCCTATCATAGGAAACTGTGAAAGAATCAATTTAAATAGACATTGCAGCCTGTATGGCCACCTCAGAGTTAACTGAACCATGAAATATCACCGATTAATATTTCAATATTAAAATTGGAGGGACATATCTCGTTTTTATAGTCTCCTCATTATTTTCCAAACCATATTGAATCTTCTAATAATCATTATACTCAAAAATTAATGGACATATTAAATTTCATAGTTGGTTCACACTTAACCAAACTCTATTCATTAACTATGCAACCTTATCATCTTTTCCAACCAATTTTTGTCTTCCTCCTTAACACACCATCAACACGGTATTTAGATCCCTAAATACCAATATACATTGGGGATCTAGTAATTAAGGAGATATATAACCATTTGTAGAATATAAATCATCTAGGAGTGAATTCATGGATTAGAGAGAGCTAGAATCAGCTAAATCATCATTAAAAGAAGGATTTTATTGGTTTTGTATAATATATTTTCTTCTCCTTATTTCCATTATGAATTACTTATATAATTACATAATGTATTTAAAAATATCTATAATGTGGAGTGAAAACCCCATCATTTCAGGGTTATGGGTCATGAGGAAGAGTCAATTGTGGAAGTAAGTTGTTACCCATGGGTTCATGTTATTTATACTTTGTTTTGTGAATTATTTGTGTCAATGTTCATATATTACCTAATTATATTTTATAATACCATATATTATTTTTTGTTGATTTCCTAATAATTTATTATGAATCCATTATTGACCATTAGACGATTCATCACCACGTTAGGGTTTGTTTTATCTGTTTTTTAAATTTTTATTAGGAATATACGACAGTTCTAAAGAAGTCTATGTTTTAATTTAACCAACCTAAGTGATTAAAAAGTATGAATCCTGAGGGTATAACCTATATAAAATTCACTAAATGTATTTAAAATAAAATTTATCTATAATCCATTGAATTCCACAATCCAAATGCATTTTTACAATAAAAATCTTAAAAAAATACGATTTTCATAAATTTTAAACATTTAGTAAAATTTATTTTCCCAGGATTTATGTTAATTTCAATATAATATACCATATTCTCTTTAATTTTAGAAATGATTTTTTAAATAATTTACTAATGACTTATGTCAATAAATACCCTATATTTCATGATGATTAGCCACACACATCCACTATAATAATTATAGAGGTGGGTAGATTTCAATTAGGGATGAATAAAAATAACTATATAAGAATAATAACTCCAAATTATATTTGTTTTTTTAAGTAATTATAAGTATTATTTTATTTTTTATCAATATTAAATCAATCAATTTGAAAAAAAACTTAAAAATTAAAAAAAAATCTTAAACCCACAGTTATTTTACTTAATTTTGATATTTTTTTCATTAAGCATGATGTGTCATTGGTGTCTCTATAGGTTCAGAAGTACATGATTTTATTCCTCACACATTACAAGTGTTTAAAATCATTATAGAGACTCATATTTTATTAGCAATTCACTATCATGGATAAAGAAAACACTTATTGGAGAACACATTACAGCCGCTCCCATACCAAAAGAGGAAGCAGAAGACCATATGTTTTCTATGAATATGGAGAAAAATTCACACATATGGGGTGAAAACCCAATAGAAACCTCATTTTATAATAGGTTAAACACCAAAAAACCTACTTATATTTCAATTTTATAGATTTTGTTTTCCAAAATGAGGATAAATAATACATACCATAAGTTATTAATCTATAGTTATTTCCCCAACAAGCTCTAATAGTGTATTGATTTTGATCCATCCATGTAGTAGAATTGGGAATTGTTCATCCATATTTTATGTAATGTTTTTAAATTAAGATAGCTATAGTGAAATTTATATAGAATATAGTCTAATTTTTATGTTTACTAAGTGAACATCCCAATGATCACCTCACTATTCTTCTGGATATTTGTAATGATTTCGATTATAATTGAGTGTTCTGGGATAAAATAAATATTTTCCTCTTATATTTATGAATTATGTACAAATAAAAATATTGTATCAAGATATTTCTATAGCGAACCCACTTTTTCTTACATTTCTATTACATCATTATAAAGATAAGCATCACCAAATTTTAAAGAAACAATGATCAAATGGTTTACTATATTTAGATACTTAGGAGAAAAAATAAAAATTACATAATAAAACATTATCATTATATAATTAATTATTCTCTTGATTCGTAGTGGCCCTCGTTTTCTTCTTATTACTAGTAATCACATAATGATATACATCAAATAAAGTGGTGAGATAAAAGTCTAGTAAGAGGATAGAAAAGAACATGAATCAATATAAGATGGTGTGATCATAATCAAAATAATCAAAAAATATGAATAAGATAATCATTATAATCATGAGAGGTAGATTTAGAAAATGGCATGTAATGTGGAAATTCGAAAAAATGAAAAATCACATCATAGTACTCAAATACCAGACATAGTTGTGAACAAAACTAGTGTCATGTCCACTCATAACAAATGGTCCTAATCATAAAATCTTAATTATGAACAAATACATAATCATGATCAAAAAAATTTCACATTATAACATGAAATATATCAAATTTCCCAATGCATTTGTGTTCTAAAAAATTCCATGTGCACATGTGACATCATAACATTTACATAATCAGGCATTCCCCTTAGAACATTTATCAATCGTAGACATAAAATAACCCAAGAAAAGGAATGGTTTTCAAGAGAATATATTCACAAATATACTTTGGGGATCAGAAATAAAAAGTGAATAACATACTCTGTAATAGAATAATCAATATTTAGTGAAAAGGAAATAATATCAAGAGAAGTAAAAGATGTGTTTTTAGAAAGATGGGTTCTTTGGGAAATATATTTTTATTAAAAAAATTTGTTTGGAAGCATGTATATACCACAATAGAAAAGTTAAGGATAAAGAAACAATATTTTAGGAATATTTAGTGAATATCAAAACATAATTTTTTCATTAAATATGATTAATCCAAAGAAAGAATATTGGGTTTCAGAATCCAGTTCCCTTATGTTTGGATGATTTCCTTACTTCAATATCCTAGATAATCAAATTAGATTCATTAATTAATAAATAAATAACTTCTTATACATTCACTTTATTTATTATAAATTTATTAAATTCACTTATGGATATTGTGATGAGTTATAGAGTTTAATTACATCATTCTATAGTGTTTGTTTTCTTGGATTTCTTGATCGGTTTAGTTGTATACATGTATTCATGTTTGTGTAAAAGTGGAAAGTTATCCATAATTCAAATTATATGTTATTAGGGTACTTAGATAAGTTTAATATGTATTATATATTATTTTCTTCTAGATAAGAGGATTATTCATTTGATAAAATTTTAATGATAATCATTTTGATTAATTTGGCAATTTTCGATCACAATAAAATTGTTTTGTTTGATTGGTTAATATTATGAATGTAATTTAGTTATAGAAAATAAAATATGTTTTCAAATACATTTTAAAATATTTTTCCGTCATTATAATGTTTTTATGACATGAATTGAAAAAAATATAGGAAAATTAAATTGCATTGTCTGTGATGGAGGTAAATCAACACATCACAAACAATGTTTTCATATTTCGAATAAATGGGAGATGAGAAGAGGTTTAATGATGTATTATTCTAGTAACATAATAAAATTACAATACATAAAATATATTGGAGTTACCATTCAACTTAGAAAAGGGTATATGATGAGATAATAAAAAATAAATGAAATTGATAATATGTTAAATGAAAAAGATAGCGGGTTTACATATTGATTCTCATCTTTGAGAACCTCCTTAGGGAAAATGGTTTTAGTATTTTGTTGAGAAAAAATGCTCCTAGATTTGGGAGAGGGCTATGGGATGTTATTGGGTAGAAATTGGAATAGTTTTTTGGATTTTTATTTTTTAGGAGATGAATTGTTAGGGAGGTATTCATAGTGGATGAGGGGTGTTTTTTTATTATAATAAATAATTTATTATTTTGGATCAATAATATGAATGGTATGAACTGTAAAACTAAATAAAATAAATAATGAAGGATATTTTGAGATTATTGTGCTTAAATCATTGATAAATCAATAAATAGGGAATTTAAATTATAATTTTAGATGCCGTAAATTAACATATTTCACTATTCAATAAAAATTTAATTATTTTAGAAAAACCCCAAAAAACCAACTGTAATCATTTTTTGACATGTATAATTAAAAAATGAACTCCATTTTATAATTTTTTCTTCCAAATATGTTAAATTTAATTTTTAATTAATATAATCATTTATTCTAAAAATACTGATTTCAAAATTATAACTAATTTTATAATATATTAATATTTTAATTAAGGTCTAATAAAATTATTTTATAATCATAAGAAAAAATAATATTATGTTATGAATACATTTGTATAAAATATATTTTATTTTATACCATTATATTAATTATAAAATTTTAAATAAAATTTTTTGTTTTATAAAAATTAAAAAAACATAAATTAACATTTTTAAAAGATTTATTTTCTCTAATATAAAAATATGATATTTTCATACATAAGATAGAAAAATTTTATTTATATATTAATAGTTAAGTTTACTATTCTTTTAACCAGATTAATTTTTCTAAGGATCATGTTACTAGTCCAATGGTCATGTTACTATTCCATTTTTATAGGTTCCTAGGATTATAAGAAAACATTTTATTTTTTTCATCCATCATTTATAATGTTTTTATTGTGTTATCTATGTCATTTTAAGAAATAATTATAAGGAGGTAGGTTCCATTGATAAATATATGGGTTTTTATAATCTTTCCCCCTCCCACTTGTGAAACGTTTCCCTCAAAATTTCTTTTTACATACTATGGTGAAAACAAGTGAGGGTATTTATTCTTCATCACTTACTCCAGTTCCCATGTTCCCTCTTCAACGTTATTATTATTCCATAATTTTTTGAACAGGTGAGTAGTCTTGTTGAATAAAACATTATCCCTTCAATCCTAGATATTCAATGGATTCTCCTTTCTAGAGATAAAATTTTCCAACTGTTCCACCTTTCTATTTCGTACATGTGATGGATATGGTATGTACTTAATGAAGAGGATTACATGGAATTGATCAATTTCTTGAGACATGGTAGGTTTCAGTGAAATCGATAGGCCATAATTCTAGAATGATCAAGAATCTATAAGGGATTGATGTTACTAGGACACAACATTCATTTCTTTCCAAATCTCCAAATCATCTTCCATAGATATATCCAGTGGAATAACAAGTCTCCAACATTTAAATATTAGACCCATTAATGATTGTTTTCTTATCTCTTCTACTGAATTTGGGATTCCTTGATGTGTTGTTGAATGGTTTTCACCTTATCTACAATTTAATTGACTATTTTGGGTCCTTTATCTTACATTCAAAGAAATTATCCTTGAAATATGGTGATATGAATCTTTTCTCATAAAGGTTTTTATATGAATCCATTTGGATGATTGAGTGGAAACTACTGTTGTAAGATAACTCAGGTTGAAGAATATTTTGGTCACATCCTTATTTTAATTTCATAGAATATTGTCCCAAAATGTCTTCCAATTTATGAATTTCCTATTCAGATTGTCTATTAGTATGATTATTATAAAATCTGCTGATGCTTAGTTCAATGTTGAGAGCAGGTTGGAGTCTTTTCCAGAACCTGTAGGAGAATCTCTGATATCAATCAGATTCAATCAATAGTATATCACTATGATTCCTTACCACTTATCTAATTTATATCCATTCATGTTGATCTTGTGATAAGTCCACAGGAATTTTAATAAAGTGATTTATCTTTGGGAGACAATCCAAAATAAACCATATAGCATTGTTTCATAGTTATGTCTTTATAAGTCTGATGAAAATTATCATGGTGATGTTTTCACACTTACATGTTTGTATGGGTAATGGTTTTAACATCCCCTTATAATTTTCCCTTAAATCTTCACATGCAGATATAACATACACTTCAATGTATATTTATCAATCTACTTCTTCAAATTTTCCCACTAGTAGTTCTCTAGGAGATTTAAATTCATATATTAATTCCCTTGGATAATAGAGAAGGTTATACTATGTGCATCATTCAAAATATGTCCCTTTATCTCTAGATTTTTGGTGCACATTGTCATGAACCAAATATCACGACTCTTTCCTAAACAATTTTGACCACTATGGATTTTTGATTTCTGATAGCTTCCACCCTTTTAAAATTTATACATCATTTCTTTGAGAATATTTTATTTGATAAAAGAGGGATGGTCAAGAATACATTTTAGAAAGGATTTATGATGTTACTTCCTTAATTATTCCAATATCTATCTTTTCTAGGTCTAAGAATATTGGTTCATTATCTATTCTCATCATTGATAAAGATGCATGAGCCTTTCTACATAGAGAATCCACCACCATATTTTTATTACTAGGATGTTAGTAGATTGAGCAATCATAATCCTTAATGAGATCTAACCATCATCACTGGTATATATTAATCTCATTTCCGGTGAATATATATTTGAGTATCTTATGATCCATATATATTTCACACTTCTCTCTATAGATATAATGCCACAATATTTTCAATGCAAAGATCATTGTTTCCAACTCCAGATCATAGGTATGATATTTTTCTCATGAATTTTAATCATTGTTAAAGAATAAGCTATAATTTTATAATTTTTTATCAGTAAATAGAATAATAACGTATTTGAGGCATCAATGTATAATATAACAAGTTCCCCATTGGTCAGAAGTGCGAGTATTGGCATGATGATAAGCCTCTTTTTTAACTCTATGATGTAGTCTTCACATTCACTGGTCAACAGAAACTGTTTTATATTTCTAGTTATCTTGGTTAGTGGGTTTGAAAAACATGATACGTTCTTCAAAAATATCCAATAATACCATGATAGTCTATGTAAACTATATATCCAGGTTACGTATGTTGGCCTGGGACACTCTTCGATTTCCTTTGTCTTGGATGGGCCTACAGATATTCCAATGTCGAAAATAGTATACACCATTAAAGGAAATTCCCCCACCCAGAACTCCCAATTACTCTACATTTCATAATGTTTCAACCTTCACAAACTCATTAGTACAATATTCAAATTCCTTTCACGTTCCTCCTTTCTCTTGGATTATATCAGAATATAACCAATATAGACTACAAAGAATTTATCAAGGTTATCTCTAAGGACTCTATTCTATATGTCCATTAATATTAATGGATAATTAGTGTGTTTGGAAGGAATCACTATAAACTCATAGTGTTCCTACCTCATTTGAAAAGCATTGTAGGGAATATATTCATTCTTCACCTTTAATTGGTGATATCCCTACTGAAGTTCCACCATAGAGAAATACTTTTACCCATGTAATTGGTCAAAAATCAAATCTATCCATTAAAAGGGATTCATTTTCTTTATCAATATTTTGTTGAGTTCATGATAATCAAGGTATAGGCAGATTGATCTATCATTCTCCTTAACGAAGAGGACTAGTTCACCCCATAGTGAACAACTTGGGAGTATAAAACCCTTGAACAGATTCTCTTGTAATTTGTTCATGATTTACTCTAACACAGTGGTGGCAATTTTATACGGTGTCTTCGACCTAGACAGATATATAGGAATAAGTTAAATTGGGAACTCAAACTCTGAGTTAGGATGGAGGAAATAAAATTCTTCTGGGAACACAACACTGTAGTCCCATACAATGGGCATGTATTCAAGCATGATTATATCAGTTGTCCCAATCGTTTTAGATAAATATGATTTCTCATATGGAAAATAACATACACACTTATGATAATGATTCTAAAGGATATTCATCCACCTCCTTACACTTAGTCAAAATCATAGGATGCCTCAGTATATGAAGAGTGATCTACCTTTCCCAACTATTGATGTTGGATTTGTATAATGATAGAAAATCAAATCCCAAAATAGAATCAAAGTCCACCATAGGAGTTAAGATAAGATTTTCTAGTTAGTTCAGTCCACAAACAATAACCATGGAGGAGCTTTATACATTGGATGAAATAATTTCCTCCTTTTATGTTCTCATAGATAACTCAACATCAATATTTTGAGGTGTTATTTTAATTATTATAATAAACATGAATGATATAAATGAATGTATAGAACGAGAAAAAAATACTAAATTCACTATTCTTGAATGAATAACTAATGTACCTGTCACAACATCATTGTAGGTATCTACCTTAGCAGTAAAAATGGAATAATATTTTCATTTTCCCATTGTCTTTGGTTGTTACCCATGTTGATTAACCTTGAGGACTATATCTTCAGTGAACTTGATTACATAATTCTCTTTCTCCCTAATGTTGAAGCATTGAACCATTGGTGATTCCCTCTTTTATTCCACAAAATTTTACAACTTCCTCATATATCATTGGAATTCATGATATTGGTGGCCTTATCTTCCAAACTTGTAACATTTCCCCATACAATAGGGGAAATTCCCATGGAACATCTTCAAACATTTTGACAAGTGAGTGGTCACGTTTTCTTTTCACCTATTTCATTAGATCATCCTGGTTGAAACTACATCATTCTTTTCTTATCTCTATTTCCATGGGAGCATTATCCAAACTATATTTCCACATTGAGATCACATAAAACAACCTCTTCATAACTCCTAAATTCTTGAATATCCATATACTTTTATTGGTGTCTTTTTAAACCACTATATAATATATCTATTTTTTTATCATTTCTAATAACAGAAACAAGACATACCTTTCATGAATTTTGAAATTTTCTAATTAGTCCATGACAGATTCCTCTTTTTTTTCTTCTGCTCTATAAATTCTCCCTCCATCTTCATATGAAGAGTTCAAGGGAAATACTTATAAATTAATATTTTCTTAAAGTCTTCCCACTTAATCTTTTAAATTTCAACCATCGGTTTGATATTCTTAATCAGACCCCATCTTTTATCAAAATCTCCATCAAGATGATAAAATGCCAGAGTCACCGTCTATTTCTCATTACAGTAAATCTAGAAAGAGGTCTTCTATATTGAGTTGATCCACTATTCCGTGGTTAGTGGATATAAAGACCCACTAAATGCTAGTGGATGTTTCCATATAAAAGACTCAATAGCCAATTTATCCATATTAGGTGATGAATTGTGTTATATTTTATTTAGTTTATTGTTTATATCCTAAGAAATTAGGGCAATAATCACCAAGAAATGATTTACCCCACCTCCTAAGGCATTTAGGATTTCACTCAGGTAATCATTAAACTATACCTTATAGGTGTTTTTATTGGTTTTTTTCTGGTTCCATCTATTACGTAAAATATAAAAGGTTTTAAATAAACATAACTCCACAAGTTAAGAATAATTAAATTATTATATTTTGTTACTAGATTTAATGGAGTATCTTGTGGGATCCCTATGTTTAGAATTTTTCATCAACAAAGCTTCTTGGGTGATTTCGTATACTTAGTCGTATACTATGGGTTTTCAAAAATGTTCTCTAATACTAATTCCCAATTTAACTAAACTATGATATGATACCAACTCTAGAGACCCACTTTTTCATACATTTATATTACACCATTTTAAAAATAAACAACATAAAATCATTTCAAAAATAGGAACCATAGATTCAGTTTCTTGGGAAAATTAGTACCAAAAATAACATCTACATAATAATACATAATCTTTATTTAATTCTTTAGTCTCTATCTTATTAGTGTCCCTAATATCTCTTTAGTATATGTAATCACCCAAGGATATACATCAAAGAAAGGGGTGATCTAAAGGCCGTGTAAGAGGATAGTTGAGGACATGAATCAATATAACACGGGGGGACATTATCATCCCAATAAAAATAAAATAATTGGCTTATAATCATAATAATATGAGGAAACCATAGAATAATGCATGGAATTAGGAAATTCATAAAAAGGAATCATCATGTTTTAGTGGTCAACTACCGGACATTGTTTTGAACAAATCCAACATCATGTCAACACATAAAATATTTGAATAATCATAAAATCATTATTGGGAACAAATATATAATCTTTTTCACATATATTTCACATTATTTAATGATAATCATCACATTATTCAATGAATTGGATCACTATATAATTATGGGGGAACCCATCACATCATAATATTCACATAATCAGGCATGACACTTAGAATTTTTATCAATATTGGACTTAAAATAACCCCTAAAAAGAAATGGCTTTCAAGAGAATAAATTAGTGAATTATATTTGGGGTTCCCAAATAATAATAGAATAATATAATTGGTATAAGAATCATCAATCTAGAGTAGAAAAGAATCAATCTCACGATAATTTAATGATGTTTTTTTGAAAGAAGGGTCATTTTGGAAAATTCAACAAATTTAAAATAAAATAAATTTGATGGCATGTATATAACATAATAAAATATTTATGAAAAAAAATTATATTTTAGGAATACTAAAAGAACATTTTCACTGAATGTTTTCATGAAGGAGGAATAAACAAATGAAATGATATTAGGTTTGAGAATCCCCTTACATTATGTCTGTATGATTTCATCACTTTAATATCATGGATAATAAAATTTGATTAATTAATTAATAAATTGAGAACATATTTTACATTTATTTTATTTATTATAAATTCATTATGGAAACCTATTTCTATTATGAAGAGTTATAGAGTTCATGTTCATCATTCAAGAGTGTTTGTTTTCTTGGTTTTCATAATCGGTTCATTTGTGTACATGTATAAAATATTGAGTAAAATGGGGATTATTAATCAGAATTGAAATTATATTTTATTAGTGTACATGTAAATGTTTAATTGGTCTTATATATAATTTTTTTAGATAAATGGATTATTCATTAAATAAAATTTTAATAATAAACATTTAGATTAATTTGGCAATATTCGATAATAATGAACTTATTTTGTTTTATTATGTAATATTATGTTTATAAGTTAGTTAGATAACATAAAATAGGTTATGAAATATATATTGAAATTTGTTTCAACCATTATAATTTTTTATGACCAGTCATGATGGTGGTATAAGAAAATGAAAGTGCATCGTCCATGATGGCGGTAAATTGAACCATCACGGATGATGTCTTCATTTTTTTGAATAAAAGGGAGGGGAGAAGAGGTTTGATGATGGATTATTCTAATAACATAATTAAATTATAGTATATATAATCTACTATAGATTGAATGGAACATGGATAATGGGTGACATTTTGATGATAAGAAAAGAACATAATTTGAAAATAAATTAAATGAAAACAAAGAAGGTTTTACCTCATAATTCCTACTCATTAAGAACCTCCTGAATAATTTTCTTCGCCTTTTTTAAAGAAAAAATACTCTTGGACATGAGGTAGGGTATTTATAACAGTATTGGGATGAAATTGTACAATATTAAAGTCATTTTAGTTTTTATGATAAGAGGTGGTGAGGGTTAGTATTAAAGGGGGGAGGAGGGGGTGTTTTTTTAGTATATTCATTATTTTATTAATTTAGCTCATGATTATGAATAGTTTTAACCTTATTACTAATTATATTAAATAATTAATTATAGTTCGAGATTATGGTTCATACATCAGATATGACTCTGGAAATAGTGAATTTTAATAATAATGTTATATCTCATAATTTATAACATTTCCTTATTCACAAAATTCAACTATGTTATAAAAATAGAAAAAATTCACCCTAAAAATTTTTCACCATATAAAACTAAATATTTAACTACATTTTAATAAAATATTTATCTAAATGTAAGAGATTTAATTTTTATTTAAATCATAATTTATTTTAAAAATTCATATTCTAATATTATAAATAATTTTCCTATAAATTAAAAAACTAATGATGGTCTTATAAAAATATTTTATAATCAAAAGACAGAAAAATAATAATTTATGAATAATTTTTGTGTAAATATATTTCCATTTAAATCTTTATATTAACTATAACGTTTTAAATAAAAAAATTTGTTTTATAAAAATACAAACACTCAAATTATCATTTTGAAAAAAATTATTTACTTTGATATAAATATATCATATTTTCATTTATAAGATACCTAAATTTTATTTACACTATCATTGGTGTGGATACTGTTGTATTCTACATATTACATTTTCTAATGGTCAAGTTACTATTCCAAAGGTCAAGTAACTATTCAATTGGTATAAGATCCTTAGATTCTATAAATTCTTCTTACTTCATTCATTCATCATTTATAATGTTTTTATTGTATTATCTAAGTGATTTTACTGAATAATTATAAGAAGGTACTTTCCATTGATAAAATTCTTAGTTGTTACAATTTCCCTAACATTCCATTCTCACTTGGGAAAATTTCCCATTATAATTTTCTGTTGAATAATATCCCCCACTAAATATTTTTTATGTTTAGGAATGATATGTGTAAGTTTTAAAAGTCTAAAAATGAAACCATTTATGAATCATGGGAGTCTTTCAAGTATATTTTAAGTAAATTACATCACTATAGACTACCATTTCTGATGAAAGTCCAAACCTTCTATGGTGGACTCACCAAAATCACTATATATGTGGTTAATGAAATAGTTGGGGGAACTATCGTGAGGAAATAATTCAAAGAATTATTTTATTTTTTAGATGATATGTTGACCCACAATTTCCAATGGCTCTCAAAGTGAAGGATGAAAAATAGATTCATGCATAATGTGTATTTAACCACCAGGTTGGCTATACAATTAGATTTCATTCCCTCTAAAATTGATGTTCTCTAATTCATACCCAGAATGGAAGTTAATACAGTGAAACATGCTACTTATTATGAATAAGGAGACAACTATTCCCTTGGATAGTGTCCAAGCATAACTGTCAAACCCTATACTAGTGATTTGGGTTATATTTCACATGATATTGGGCCAAATATATTTCCAGACTATCATTATTTTCCATGTTGAGACTATAAAAATCGTGGTTAGAATCTATAATAACAATAAACACACCAATATTAACCTCCATGAACACCTAGGTATTGTAAAACAAAATTTTTGAACCCTCCTCCATGACCCTAGTAAGGTAACCCATTACATATCTTCTAATATCAACATAAACTATATCAAAACCCTTTTCCAGTAATACCCCCTTTACCACAAAATAAAATTGTCTTAGTAACCATAGCTTGGGATGAAGTCAGGCCCACAAATAATGATTTCTATGTTTATCACAACTATTCTAATATTATTTCAAAATTAAAATATAACCATAGTAAGCGTTAATAAAAAAATTTAGAAATATATAAATAAAATATCAATGAGAAAACCTATCATAGTTTTAGATAACATAAAAAATAACCCTCTAGAGGTAGCTATGATAATAACCATATGACGTGGTAGAGAGATCTCTTATCTCGTCCCAATAAAAGAATCCATAATAGAAGTTAAGAAGACTGATGGTCATCCACAATCATTGTAAGAGGTAGTTCAGCCCAAGGTTTCACTATTAAGATCGTGGAAATCAGAAGGGAAATAATTCATTCAAAAAAATTTGAATGATACGGTCAAGACCTATATACCACATTCAACTCTTCTATAATGTGTAAGACATTGAAAATTGATTCCAAAATTTATGATGTTTATGGAAGTGTTTCAGAAACAATATATCAACATTCCATTT
Source organism: Viscum album (assembly GCA_963277665.1). Taxonomy (NCBI): domain Eukaryota; kingdom Viridiplantae; phylum Streptophyta; class Magnoliopsida; order Santalales; family Viscaceae; genus Viscum; species Viscum album. Next base: position 991,653,138 of record OY728146.1, read on the forward strand.
ACTGAGGAATTGAAATAAATGAGTACATATACAATGTTTATGAAGGAAATTTTTCCAATAAAATAAAAATAAAGTACTTGGGGACTCTTCTCTAAAATAAATATTGTTTTTTAGTTGTTTAATTTGAAAGTCCATCGATTATTAAAGAACCAATGAGTTTATCTATCCCATGAACCCTCTGATATTGTGAGTTTGGGAACTCCCAATATGACTTGAGGTGTTTTATAAATAAAATTCAGTTTTGATCCTTTAAGAATTTGGGATTTGATGAATTCAATACCACATACATGTCGCTTTAATTGGATGAAATATTAGTCAAATATCCTAAAGGGGATATTATAATACATACAAAAAATGGTCAAGAAATTGATATTTCTAGTTGAATATATCATTGATGATATAGAGGAACATGTTGTGGTTTTAATAATTTGGGGATGAATGTTTCTTTAAAAATGGAATGTTTTGATTGATGTCTATTAATGAATTTTTATCATTAATTTGGGTATATACAATGTATATTATAATGGACATAATATTTTCATGAAATAATATCTTATAATTTTTGAGTAATGTTTCTCTATATTTAATTTATAGAATTACTTCTGTTGCATAGAAGTATTTATGGGTGTTACCATATCATTTTATGTCCAATACAATGAATAATAATTTTTAGAGAAAGAAAAATAAGATGTGAGACTCAAATTTAGATAAATAAGTAATTTTTAAAAGGGTTAAATAATCCTGTACAACATGAAGAGAGAGAGAAGATCAAACATTTGTTACCTTCATTAATAATTCCACACAAGATATAATTTCATCCTCTTCCCTCATCATTAAAATATTGATATTTATTAGAGAAATAAAAATTATGGTCATTGTCAATTCCCCCATCACTAATGATCAATAATCTTAGTTTTGAAAATTTATTTGAAGAATATAAAAACCCATCTAATGGATAATGGATGACCATAAAAAGAATAGAATTAAATATTTTCACCCACATGGTGATCTTATAAGAAAGACCCATTCCATATATGTATCTGCAATAAATACTAGACCCTTGTATAAATTCTGTCTTTAATAATTATATGAAGAAAAGTTTGGATGCTTGAATAATCTATCAAATTTTGGACACCCTTTGGGTGAACCTTGTGATAGTTATGATAAAGGAGGGTGGAATTATAATGATTTCTATTGAGAATAATGAGAGGATTCCAATAAATAATATAATATGAAAGAGGATATCCATGGACTACTATAAGATAAATGATTTCACCTCAAAGAACCATTTTTAACTCCCCTTCATAGTCCAAATACTGAAGTGATCTGTAAGGAATGATTTATATTACTTATTAGATGGTTATTAGTGATATGAAAAAATATATATTGATGAAAAATAAAAACAGAAATGAACATTTATATGTCCGTGTTGAATAATATATTATCACCAGATGTAATTTGGTATGATTAATGCTCATTCTACATTCTGAAATTTTAAAATGGATATTTTAATGATATTGTGGAATTTATCATAAAATATTTAATTGAATATTTTTAATTTATATGAAATTATTTTATAATTTCATTAGGAACATAAGAGTTACTATTAGCGATATTTGAATAAACATTTTGTTTCTAAATTGGAGAAAACTAAACATTAATTTAAAATATAGTATTGTTTTGGGGAACAGATTATCTAGGGAAGGATTTCAACATGACACAACAAATATTAAATCGATCACTATCCTAAAAATCCGAAATTTATTTTGGGTACTCTGAAGTTTCTTTGGTATTTAATGTTTCTACCAATGGTTCATGATAAATTTATTAAATGCTGATTAACCATTGTTGAACCATCTAACAAAGTATAACATATTTGAGTTTATTACACCATACTGAATTGATTCATTTTAGGTTTTGTGTGATGCTAATGATTATGGATTAGAGATTGTTCTTAGATAGTGACATCTCAAAATATTTTTTCCAATATGGTATGTGAGACATACTTTTAATGAGGAAAAAATATATTACACCAGAAAATAGAATGAAATATTAGTAGTGGTATTTAACTTTTACAGATTTTAGTTTTATGTGTTACTTTAAAACGAATTTTCTTTACATATCATGAAACCCTTAAAGATTTGTAAACAAAAAAGAAGGAAAACAAATGATTGATTCAGTGGGTTCTCTTGATATTTGAATTTTATTATGAAATTTATGAAAAGTGAGTGTGAGGGAATATTGTCTCTAATAAAAAATATTTTTTAGAGATACCCAAACATGAAGTGGAATAAGGTAGAGGGATCTAAGAATATTTTCCTAATGAATATATATGTTATGTAATGGAGACACCTCAACTAGGGTTTGTATATTTTGATAATAGTTGGATGATCCTACCAATGTCTCATACCAATATAAAATGAGATCCTTAAAATAAGATAGGTACTATTTTTGTGAATACCCATTAATTTATTAATCGTTTATAGTTGTCATTACTCATTATTATAAGATATGGATATACCTACAATGAATTTTTTATTTCCTCCATTCTTCCTTATTTAAGGAAACCATATTCCAAAAAAAATCATTAAGAAAACAATTGTTAAATTTCAAATAAATGGTAAAACATAAATTATATATTGATTATCAATGACTAATTTAAGGGAATGATCAATTTATAATTAAAAAAATTTTAAACAGATAATTGGTTGAAATTATCAATGTTAATCTTGAATAATTACCAAGTTATTGTTACATAATTTTATCAAAAGATAATCTATTTAATTTTCAGAAGATAATCATAGAATTTTAAATGGATAATTTCATTGTTTTATAAAGATATAAATTATTGTAATTTATTGAATATAATTACATTGAATTATCAAAAAATAATTATTAAATTTATCAAATGATAATTTCATGTTTCCAAATGGATAATCTTTTGAAAAATTATAAATAATATAATTTTGAAAAGGATAGTTTATAAATAATTTTTATAAGATTGTTGAAAAACGATAACTTATCAAAAATCTCCAAATACCATTATAAAAGGATTGTTTCCTAGAAATTATTAAGAGATAATTATTATAGGATAATTAATGAAAATTTATCAAAATATTATTATAAAAGGACAATTTATGATAAATTATTGAAAGAAAACAATAAAAGGATTATTTGATAGAATATATAAAATATAATTATATAATTATAATTTATTAAGATTTATAAAAAGATAATTATAAAAGGATAATTTATAAAAAATTAAGAAAATAAAACTACAAAATAATATTTTTGATGAAATTATCAAAGCTTAATTTTGAATTGATAATTTATAATAAATTATCAAAACATATTTATAAAAATAATATTTCAAAAAAAGATTTCTGAGATTGAAAGAATCATCCCACTTTATATTTTACTTATTTTCAAAATAAAATTGTAGGTTTTTGTTTAGGGACCCTTGATGAACCACAAACATTGACGAGTTAAATGTTTTTGATAATAAGGATGCAAAGAGGCTCCTCGAATAGTTTATTTTCTGGACATTTTACTACATCAACTCCTGAAGTAGGATGTAATTTACCATTTTTAGGTCATTTAAAAATGTTTTTGTTAATATAATTTTGAATAGACCCATTTCTATCATTGTATTAGATTATGATTTCATGTGGGTGTGTGTATCCCTGAAAACCATATTTTACACTTGATTCCATAAGTAAAATGTATCATATTATTCATGATTAATTTTGATCACATGTATTGTGTGTTCTACCTTAATTATGATGATATTATATGATTTTTCATTTATCCTACCATTCAATGTATTCTGTTGTGGTATTATGTATATTTCCCATGATTGGTGGACTATCGTGACATGTTTATCCCAAGTAGGGGAGTGAGCATGATTTGAAAAAATGACGAAGAAAGAGTTATGCCTAGGGTAGGAATAATATGAAGCCTCAAGGATTATGTTTGATTCCCTCGATATTTAGGGGGTTCAAACTGGGATGTTACTTGATGACTAGGGAATATATGTTATCTCTCGATGCCTATTATAAAAAAAGAACATATAATTTTTCATGGGTAGTGATTCCGAGTTGCACAATCACATGATACCAAGAAGAATGATTCATTAGCCACATGGATAATCCATGATTCTTATAAATGTTTGATAACCATCCAACAGAGAGCTGAATTAGGTGTGACTGGTGGTTTTTGGTGACTTGGTTAGCCACAACCACACTGTTTGGTATTGTATGTTTATTCATATTACAATTTTATTATTATTATTTATTACAATGTTATAATTCAGAACATCATGCAAAGGACATGTTGGTGGGGTCATAATATGTCTTGTACCCAAATCCCTCTTGAAAATTTTGATGCAGTTATAGATTTTAGGAGGCATCTGGTGGAGGGAATGAGACCTGTAGTGGATTAATGAATGGAGGAGCATAGATCTTGTAGCAGACCAGGAATAACTATGAAGTATTAACTATTTATTTATAATGTTTAGCTGCTTTATTACCTCTGTAAATGCTTTATAGTTACGAGAGATTATTTTTTGCAATACATGTATTATATCATTACTTTCCCACATGTTTATTTTGATTATTTATTATATTATTTATTGATGATTATTGATCCAAGGAAATGATATCGAGGGTATAGTATCCCCACTAACAGAATTAGAACCTCACTACTAGTCGAAGGCCTCTTGTATACATGGAGGTTTGCTTGAGTTTACATAGTATTTGACTCTGACATGGTTGTTTGGGATTGGATAATTCAGTTTCTCTTGAAAAACAATGAATAAAATTGCTCAGAATTTCATATCATGATGTGATAGAGACTAAAATATGGGAAACATTGGGTATATAGTGTAAATTACAAATAAAACCCATTTCATAAGAGTATATATTTTTTGTATGTGGAATTGAATTTATTAAGCCATTCCCAGCATTTTATTAAAAACAATTCATCCCTATGTGTATAAAACTTATTTATAAATGGTCATAAGAAACAACGACCACCAATAACACTACTGAGGACTTCATATCATTTCTGAAGAAAATTATTTCTATCCATTTTGGAATTTCAAGGGAGACTATCAAGGATAATGGTATTATATTTGACAACACTAGGATAATTAATGTTCTACAAAATTTTTGGTCGAAGTACAATAATGGAAAATCATATAATCCTTAATCTAGTAGTTATGTAGAGGTATCAAAATAATATGCCAATCACATTATTTAAAATATAGTTGGAACCTGATAAAAAGTACGTGAAAATAAACATAAGGATTTTTTATAGGAATAAAATATATTGTATAATATTCTTTGGGGCTTGTCCTCATTTTTATTGGATTTTGAATATACATTCCATTTTCTGGTGGAAATTGAACATAACTAATATTGGGTTGTAAAAATATTAAATTTTGGTCTCAAAACAAACAATAATAAACATAAGAAACAATATTTAGAATTGGATTAAATCATGAGAGATGTGTATAGAAATACTAAAATGTATATAATGTTAAGAAATGTGGATCCAATATTGTGTGATTTCCAAGAATAAATTCAAACATGTAGAAAATGTTTTACTCTTTAACACATGGTTACAACTCCAGGTATGTAATTTATATTCATAATGGTTTGGGACCATTATAGTCATTAAATCAATCCATTATGGTGTGACTGAGATTCCAAGAAATGATAGAAAATTATTCATGGATAAAAGACTATGACGGAAGTTGTATTTATAACTAAATAATGTGGTAGGAAATTTTTCATTCATTAATTTTCTCTAAAAGGAATTCCTTGGTGCATATATTTTGAGATGCTAAATATAAATATCATAATTTGGAAATCCTACTTGTCATAAATTTATAAATATTTTCCTATTTTTGGTTATTGAATTTACAAAGGGGAGAATGTTATCTTTTTTACATTTTCTCCATGTAGTACTTAATGGATAAATATGAAGGGGAGGTTTTAAAATCTACATTTAAGAATTTAGTACTTAATATTTGATTTCTTTGGAATTGAATTATTTGAAAATCATTTGGGACACTAAATTTATTTTCATCTAGGGAAGAAAATATACATTAAAAAATTGGATGGGGTTGAATATAAAATGAAAAACACACATCACTGTTCTCTAAATTGTGTATAGTAATTATTTGAGGTGAAGTATCATGAAAATAGTTTTAATTAGTGCACCACAAAGTCAATGAAACCATTAAATAAGGCCATGTGATGGTTCAATCATTTCTAATAACATTTTGAATGGTTTCCACATTATTTACTAAAGAGTATTGAATAATCATGTAACATTATTAGAACCACTTATATTTTTTCCATTGTAATCAAAATTAGAAATTTGACACTCCCTACCCATGCCTCTATCATGAATTTGACACCTTAACTTCTATCTCCCAGTCTCTCCATTTCTTACTTCATTTTCTATACCTCCATGAATATATTCCCCCCATTCAACCTACCATATGTATTCTATTTTCGTCCTTTATTCATTTCATATTTTTTAATTTGTTTTAATCCCTTTCACTCCATCCCTATTTCAATTCTATTTTAAGTACCTTTTTAAAAATTATTTCCAAGAGTTTTCATGCTCAAATATTCATTTCGTTCATTATTTACATAATTACAAACATTTATTTTGAAAAAACCCAAATTTTATTTCATAAAAATTAATTAGTGTATGGTTTCCATGATATTCTATTCAGACATATATGTTCCAACTCAACTATAAAACCTTTTGATTTTATTCAGTGGAATTGTTTGGAATTGGATACCTATAATAACCCACTATTAACCGATAAAATATCAACCTATAAAATAGTTCCTCATGATATCCCATATATCTAGTCTTGAATACCCACCTTGCCCTCACCTATTGTTCTCCCACAAGGAAGAAAATATACACCTCTTCATCCAAGTTACACGATCAGGTTTTACTCACCAATAATTTGAGCCTAAAAAATTTTCCCCTTTATAAATGGTAGAGGATCACAAAATCTACAATTATAGGATTCATCTCACAGTTTCTCTCTCAATTCCTATTTTTACGAAACCAAATTTTTTTCATGAGTATCAAACCCCATTATATTATAATGAAATATATTCCATATATGAGAAAGGTCAAATCATAGAAATAAATGGAAATTTCAAACATATATCTAATATTAATTTTTTACAATTTATTGTATTTATTTTTCTATTATTAAATTTTCTTTTGAGGTTTAGGTTATGTTCATATGGATATGTTTTGAGTTTTTGAGGTTCTAAGTTGTTTTTTGGGTACTTCAAAATTAGTGTACATTGATTTGGGAGACACCACAAGGATAGGTAGAGACATATAAGGATTTTAGTACAATTTTTTGAATGTTTTTCTTGAATGGTTTTCACAAGGAAAGGCCCAAACTATGTGTGAAAAAATGAGTAACTTTGAGGCATGTTGGTGGTGCATGAGACCTAGCGCATGACTTGAACATAGTTAGAGGGAACCATGTGGAAAGCATGTAATAGTATTTATCAGTTTGATAGAACAAATTTTCATGATTGTAATATATTTTCCCAAAAAATGTGACTAGAAAATGTTTTTGTCCTTTCCTTCTAGTAGGATTCACATGATTGGTGCACGGTTTTATAAAACGTGCAACCAAACCATGAGACCTTCCATGAATCATTAAACCCTGAAATTACATTTTTTCTCCTTTTATGTTTTAATATAATTAAACCCCACTCACCAATTTATTTATTTTTCCATACTAATGGGGCATAAAAACTCTTATCTTTCAGCTTCCCTTCATATAATGTTTATCTTCCATGTTATCAAGTTGAGTTTCACTGAATTTTTAGTTATTTTACTCCTCTCCTATTCACCATAACATGGCTTCACAATTATTATTGGATTGTATATCTATTATAAAATCCCAAGGTATAAAGGTATGATTTTTTATTGTGATTATTTTTATGTTATGTTTTGTGATTTCCTTGTTCAACATTATTCATCCTTATCTGAGAGTTTCGTAACATTCATGGATCATTGAGGATGGGTTTCCCATCCATTTCCTTTCTATATGATTCTATTTGATTCATTAGATTTTCTAATTAATATTTTGATGTTTTGATCAGGTTTTTTGTGTTCATATGACTTGTTATAGTGTTTATATGTTTGAAATTTAATGAAAATATGTTTACAAAGGGATTTAATTGTTATAGAAATATATATATGTAAAAAAGGTGTTTGATGAAATGCTAATTGGTCCATAAAAATGGAATTGAGTATTTTAGAATTTTTTTAGTCCTGGATGGGTCTTGATAGTTAGGTTACATTATAATTGACCTTTCTGTATTGGTCGGTTCATTTTTATGGTTTGGTTCTCAATGTGTGGACCATTATGAAAGGTTGTACTATTACTTATGATTCTTTAATTGGAATATTTGGAATTTTTATGCTCATCAAAATATATAATGACGAAAGTGGGAAAATATATTTGTTCTTGGGGTAAAAATATATATAGGATCATTCATGTTAATGGTTAATCCATAAAAATTACCATATTCCACCATAGTTTTTGAAACATCCATATATTGTTTCCTTTCTTTCCTCCATTCCATATAATAAATTACATACTAAAAAACCAGTGTTTAGAAAATATTTTTTGGATTCCAATGAAATTATTATTTTTAAATGTTTTTTATAAATCATGGTCATATTGAAATATTGAATTACGATTTGGATTCACCTCAACAAGAATGGATAATTTGAAACCTTCCATGAAAGAATTGTTTTTTAACCATGGTTTTGGTAATAAATTAGAAAATAAATGTATTCATAATGGAAAAGGTTTGTATTTTTAAATGTTAAGGACCAATTGGTACTTTGTGATGTTATCCAAATTGGTTCTCAATCCATAGTATATATAGTCTCAGTTTGGTATTTTTAAGGATTCTATGTATTATGCGAGCCCCAATGGTTGCCCTTCTAAAAAGAGAGATTTATCATTGACGGTGTTTGGGTTTGGGAAAGGCCTCCATGGTGGAATTTATGAGTTATGATTAATACCAACCATGTTATTACCTCACCATTATTCATTATAATATTATCATGGGTTTTTTAGTATTCAACCAGAGCGCCGAGTGACAATTTATCTCTAGTCATCATTAGATAGATTATAACCCCCTTAAAATAGGATAGGGTAGGTGGGATTTTTCACTAGTAAGGCTAGATTAGATCATCCATGTAAATTATTGACTATGGATGTGCACTGTACATCGAAATTTGGGATAAAATTGAGAACAAAAATGGATTTATTATATGGATGATTAGGATTTTCCCATGATTGAATATATTTATTTTCCTGATTTATTTTCCTACACCTTGGTCACATTCTCTTTGGAAATTTTGTACTCAACCTAGAACTATTTAAATTTATTTTTGGTTTTATTTTAATTAAGTTTCTATTTGTGTTTAGTTTTATTTTCCTTTTCACTTGTACTTTTTTAGGATTTTTTATATGCCTTTTTGGTTTTCAAATTTTTTTAAAAAGGAAAGATGTGTTTGTCCCATAAAAAAATTAAAACTCTATTTTTCCCTAAAGGTATTTCAAACTGGATAATATAGAATATTATGGGTAATGTGGTGTATGGATGTTGTGATTCTTACCTACTGGGACGTTTTATGTTGATTCTCTACTTATTTTACTCGACATTAGTAGAGCTAATTTTTTTATAAGATCATCTTTGTTTATGTTTTCTTGTGGGGTAGGTTGGTATTAGGGAATGTGATGACTAAGAGGTCACATGAATATTATATTAGTTCCTTGATAGTTTTATTTTTGTTTTTAGTTTTTTTTGTTAGGTATAGTTTTATCTAGATATTTTTATGTTTTAATTTATTTGTTGATTTATGAATTAATATTTTTATGTTGTATAATCATCCTTGTATTAATTATAGGTAACATATGGGATAAAATCATTACTTTGTGTGATAAATTGGATTTTCGACACTAGTTTCTAGTTTAGGAGGATTAGAAAAACCTCTTGGGACTCTGTGTAAGCCAACTTGGGGGGCCGTTTCGAGGTCAACCATGGATGGTTCATCAAAAATTGAAACAAAGGACAACTTTATTATTTTATGTGTAAGGTATTGTAGAGATAGTACTTTTAGAAATTAGAATGTAGCTATGGGATGAGCATCATGAACTTTTTCATTCGTTAAGCCTTGAAATATCAGGGTTAGTCGATGATTTGAGTTTTTTAATTACTAGGGGTTTTACTATTGTGTTATGTATTTTTTCTGTAGGTTGGTGGATTAAAAAAAGAATAAAATAAATGATACATGTTGAGGTTACCTGTATTATATGCTAATGTGTATTCTGATATTATAGTTCAAGATACTTTTAGTGGTTGGTTCGTTCTTGGGGAATGGCCTATTAAACCACTTAGGTGGGTTATTCGGGATCCTTAGCTCGATATTCTAAGTGTTTTAGTGCGAGTAATTTTTTTGATTGATTTTCATCAATTTTAGTGGGTTTTATATGAAAATTTGTATTTAAAAAAAGGGTTTCAGAAAGGAAAATTATTAATAGACATTGATTTATTTTAAAACTGGGATTTGGTGTTTGATTTTGATTTGAAAATTAATTTTGGTGTTTTAAGAAATTCAATTTCATTTATAATGGTTTTTAATATGGAATAGATGTGGTGATTTTTGAAATAGTATTTTGATTTGTATTGTTGATTATTTTTTATAATAATGGTGTTTTTGTTTGGAATGTCCTTTAATTAAATTTTCAGTTTAGTGTTAATTCTATTTTTCAACTTCGTTTTATATAATGTATGATGGACAAAACAATCCCAAAGGTTTATATTGAGTCACTTCTTGACTTATTACCAACTAAGACTTCTACTGGGGTGATGAAGTGAGTATCATCATGGTTTTACAATTTTTCATAGTGATCGAGGTCTGTTAAATGTTGAGTGATGGATTGAGGAAGTTGAAAGCATTTTTATGTCATTAGAAACTCCCTAGTTCATTAGGATGTGAGTAGTGTTGGGTTTATTTCATAGTCTCGGTTTTGATCTGATTAAGGGGATCAACCCATAATAATTTCATTATGGAATGAAATGGGAAATTTTTAATACCAATTTCATTTAATGGTTTATCCCATAAGAGGTGAAAGTAAAAAAAGTGGTAGAGTTGTTGGTTTTTTATCATGGTCAAATGACACTAAAGGACTATATTGATCACTTAATATAGTATGATCCCTTCTCATGAGAGTAAAACTCATGGTATTATCTCAATCATACTATATTTTTATACGGTATTAATTTAGAGATATTGGATAAATTCCACTCATCCAAGGATGTTCTAATCGATAAATTAATTGATATTTTGTTTTTTGATGAGATGGATTCCAAGGGATAGTTTGTCTTAGGTGGAAGTATGAATTCTCCTGGAAATCGTCAAGGTTACCCATCTGTTGAAAGGTCTATACTAGAGAAACCAATTTCTGAGAAGTATACCTTGTCATTTCATGGTCCTCATTCGATGGGCAACCAACTTATGTGCTTTTAGTGTGGTCAATTTGGGCATTCTAAGCCAATATGTCAAGATCCTATGATGGGTTTTCAGCATTGTTACCATTTGTGTCATCTAGATATGTTCTGTAAGTCACATCCCCAGAATATGAAGACAAAAATAGAATATTATATATCATGACAATGAGGAATCAAGTTCTACAAGGCATCATTGATCCATCCATAGGTACTAGAGTGATGCATTTCACACAATCAAAAATTATTGGCAGGGGGTCTGAGTGTCAGCCTATATTATTCCATTGATTTTGTTGTGGTGATGGTTTATGTTATCCTTTTATTAATATTTTTTTTTATGTTAAATATTTCATAATTTATTGATTTTTATAGCTCGATGTTTCTCTAAATTTACACACTTATTCCTTATGGATGTGAATATTTAAACAAGTGTCCTTTTTATGGTTTGGATATAGTTTTGGGAATTGTTCATTTAGAGATGGATGTATCATATGGAAATGACGAATTTTGGTTTGTCTTGATGTTTAATTTGATATCCATTCTCTGGGATTCCATCAAAGTAAGAGTTTTTATGTTGGTGTTACTGTGATTATCTACTTCAAAATAGTGGGGTGGCCCCTCTCATTTCCATGTGGATTCCCTTATTCTGGTTCTCTTTAGAGGTATTCATGTGTGCTTTTGAGTTGAAAGGTCACACCAGGGGTCATGGTTTCATTTTTCTATTTTTCGTTTTAGGTACTAGGTTTATTCCTTGTTTGGATGGATATATTTATTGGAGAAGAAATTTTTTGTGGTGGGGAGAATTATCACTCTAAATCTTCTGGTTTATTTTATTTAATTAATTTTGATGTATTTATTTGTGTTTTATCTCTCATTTGAGGTTCAAGATGACTTCACAGTGATAATTTTCATGTTTTGGAGGTTTTGAATTGTTTTAGGTTTTTTGCACAGTTTGGGAATAAATCATTCATCTTTTAATGAATGTTGGTGTTTTAGTTTATTTTTTTTCATCCATGTTTTGTCTTTAATGGTTTGGAAGAGACCATGATTGGAGAATGAGTAACCATGAAACCTGTTGTTGGTGTGTCTGACATAGTGCATAGCTTGCACAAGGCTTGTGGGAACCATGTGAGAGACACTATACTTTTGATAGATCCAATTTTCTAGGTTGGGGTGTTGTAACCCAAAATGTGTGAGAAAAATATAAAGGTGTGCCTTTATTATGCTATGTGATTTATAGTTGGATTATTGTTTGGAATGTTGTTCATCCAAACTATGTGACTTTCCCAGATTCATGAGAACAAGAAAATCAATGTTTTACCCACTTAAGTGTTAACCCCATTCAACCATCATCCATTCTTTCAAAATTTTGGAATGTGAAGGGGGATCATAAAACATTCTCTACTGTCACTCATTAAAGGATTAATGGTGATTTTATTTTTATTTTCGGTTTTTTTCCACACTACTTCTATCACTCTTGGTTTCATGGTACTTATTACATTAGATCTCTCTTGGGAGAACCCTATGGGTAGAGGGATGAAGTAAGAATGTGTTTATTTTTATGTTTATGTGTGAAGGTTTCCTCTAGGGCGTTGTTCTTCATTTTATGGGGGTTTTTTTTGTTTACATGACATTGAGTTACGTGTTTCTATCTAGTTCCACACCAAAACATTCAATTGAATTCTTTGGATTTTATAATTATTTTCTTAATTTTATTTTTCATATTTTTGTATTCATATGACTTTTTATGGTGTTTCTATGTTGGTAATTTGATGAAAATTATGTTTTTAATAGACATTCTGTTATATATATATCTGTATAAAATAGTGTATGATAAAATAAAAAATGGTCTTTAAGATTGTAATTTATAATTTTGGGATTGTTTTTGGACTTGGTTTGGTCTTGGTAATTAGGTTACTTGGTGCTCATGTTTGGACCATTTTAAGGGGTTATAATGTTAATTTTTAATCTTTAATTGGATCCTTGGGTATTTTTATATTCATCCATATATACGATGTTGAATTAGAGAATATCTATATTTTAATTGGGTGAACATATATACAGACCAAAGCATATGAATTCTGATTCCAAAAAATATTCGAATCTTCATCCTCAATTTTTGAAACACCCTTCTCTCATTTCCTTTTCTCCTCCACTCTATCTCCGAAAAAACATTATAAACCACTAATGATTTATAAATGGATTTTTCATTTTTATTGAACTCAAATGTAGTTTTCAAAAGTGTTTTCCAAATAAAGGCCCATTTTAGATCCATGATGTATGATTTTGTGACAACTTGACATGAAATGCACGTTTATCATGTTCTATGTAAGAATTATTTTTTCACCTTGGTTTTGTTAATGAATCAGAAAAAGATGCTATTTACACTATATTTTTTTTTTAAATTTGTAAATGATAAGACCCAATTGGTACTTTATGATGTTAGGGAAATTTGATTTAAATCCATACAACTTGTAGTACCATTTGGATCTTTTTTAAGGATCTATGTATGATGGGAAATCGTATGGTAATCCATTCAATGATAGTGCCTTCACATTGATAGTTCAAGGACTGAGAGAGGCATGAATGGATAAATCATTGAGATATGTTTAATTCCAAGCATTTGATGACCACTATATTCTCCTTTGTATATTTTTCATGTGCTTCATGGATGATATCCAGAGGGACTAGTGACAGTTTCTTTCTAGTCCTGATTATATGGATTAGAACACCTTAGAAAGAGGATATTAAAGGTGTGATTTTCCTTTTGCTATGCTAGTTTATAGAATCCATGTTGGTTATTGACAATGGTGGTGCATTATTTTTTGGAAGGTGTTTCCAAACTGAGTACGTCCTCATGTTTAGTCTATGGTGTTTAGAAAATGTGGATGATTTCATATGTTTCTTCTACTGTATAAATTATTATAACTTTGGATGATTTCCGTATTGGTATTTTTCATCACTCTCATGTGTTATTTCCCTTTATTTCCAGCATTATTTTCATTACCCTGCTATTTGTGTTCTGATTAATTTTTCTTTTCAGTTTTACATTCCTCATGTTATGTTTTCAGTTTCATTTTTTATTTTAAAATTTATATTTTAAAAGGAAATATTTGTTTGGCCATTCGAATTCTTAAAACCATATTTTTCATAAAGTTATTTCAAACTAACATATATAGAATATTTCATAAGTGGAAATGTATGGATTGTATGGTTCTTACATACTAGGTTATTTTATGCTCACACCATACTTATGCCACTTGGATTTGGTAGAAACAATATATTTTTTTAGGTTCATATTAGTTTAGGTTAACCTTTGGATCCAGCTGTCCTTGTGGATGGTGGTGAATAATAGGTCACATGAGGACTATTCTGGTCCTGTGTTGGATTCTGTTTTTTTTTCAGTTTCATTTTTTGTTATACTGTAATTATATCTGGATCTATTTATGTATTTATTTTATTATTTTATTTAGGGAATCATATTTTTATGCAATATAATCTGAATTGATTTATTTATCATTCCTTTATTGGATAAAACTGTTCCCACTGGTGTTAACTATGATTCCAAACACTATTTTCTAGTTTGGTAGGATCTGGAATGCCTCTCTAGCACTGTCTCTGACTAGATTAGGTGTCCAGTTCATGGTTGTCCTGGGTTTTTTTGTGCCAAGACATATCATATTCCAAATCCTAAAGGGTTTTCAATCCTTACCCATTTTTAAATTTTAAATCTCAATTTCTTTATATAATGAGGTTTTTGTGGAAAACACAGAATATACCAAATCTTCTTTAAACATGGTACCTTGACACTAAAAAATTGTTTTGGGAAATGATCACTTGACTTGGTTCGGATTAAATTCTTCAAATAGTTAAATATTCTATGGTATTAAACCCCATACACCAGGTTCTTCATTGGACCCCTAAAACCTATTCTTACTCATTTACTAGACAATGATGGTAATGTTTCCCAGTGAAACATTTTCCCACTAAATTTATATTATTTATGAGTATCTAACAAACGTAGGATTTTTTTCAAGAATTACATTAACCATATACATCTAATTTCAAATTGTAGAATTTTAAGAGGACTATACACTACACTCATTTATTGGAATTTGAGTGTAAATTTTACTAATGCCCATTATAGATCTTGAATCGAATCTTCCATTAGATTTGAATATGTCTCAGAACATACATATTTCAATGTATGATGGATAACTATAATAACATTGTTTCCCCATGAATATGCCCTTGATTAACCTAAATGGGTCTATTTCCCTTCCACATAGGATTAATCAACCCCACCACCACCTGAGGTGAAATAATTTACACAACCTCACTATAAGGTGTCCCACCAACCTAAGAGAATTTATTATATCATTCCATACTATAATAATATTATCCTACTCACCCAAAACTACTTGAAAAACTTATAATTATGAAAACATAAAATGAAAGATCTAATATGATCTTTATTCCATATTTAACTAAATAGTTTAAAATGAAAGGAATCATTCTGAAGTAACCATAATATAGGTCCATCCCACTAAATAACTCTACCATATGTTACCACTCTAACCCCCATCATAATAATTGCTTGGTGGTGCCTCCTCATAACAACAAACTACATATCTATAATAGGTCACTAGGGATCAACCCAATAATTTGGACAATAAAAATATTACTAGGACATAAACATCATCAAAATGTGGTGATGATTTTGATCCTCCATCCATGAAGACCATGAATAATGAATATGATAACCATGGATAATTTTAGAATTTATTTAAATGTTGAATTCTCAAACATTTAAAATATAATTTGAAAAAATTAATATTTTTTTTTTGTATTTTTCAAGGTCATATTATCCAAAGATGAATATTTTGGGTTTTCCTAAAATAATTTATTTTTAAGTGAATAGTAAAAGTTAATATTTTTAAACATACCATGGATTTTATTAAATAACTTGGATATAATCATAAAATAAAACATAGTAAACATTTTTTTCCACATATTTCTCTTTTAAGTAACACTATATATTTTAAAATATCATGTTTGAATTATAATCATATATATTATATTTTAGAACATAACTGATATATTCTTAAAATTTTTTTTAAATACATTATAAATTAATATTTAATTTTTTTAGAAATTGAATCCAATTTAATTGATTTTAAATATATAATAAATTCATTTTAAATTAGCTAACATACGATACTTTATTTCTAGTCATAAATAATAAGTAACATTTGGTATCTATTAGTTACCCATGTAAAATGACTATTTCTCAAATAATAATCCTTTTCAAAATACAATGTTTTTTAAAATTTAATTTATAAATTTTAAATTAAAAATATAATATGATGTTACAAAAAAAAACCACTCTTATAAATAGATATCAATATTAAATAAGTGTAAAAATCATTAATGATTAAAATGATATTTATAAGAATTTGTTTTGAACAAATTATATGTTTTTTTTAAAAATTAATTCTCTAAAATTTCAAAATTTAATTTGAATAAATGGATCCCAAATATATATTCATAATATGAAAATTTGGTACTAAGTGAATTCTTATAATATTATTGTGTGACACCCTCTAGGCCACAAGTCAGGTTTAGTTGAGCCTTTGTATATATCTTTTATGTTTAGGACGTTTGAATGGATTAAAGGTTGAAACCATGGAGGTTTTTAGGAAATAGGCTAGGAAAATGGGTTGGGACTATGGTTAGTATAAATTATGTGGTACGAATTTGTGAGGATTTATTCACATTTTTCATGGTTTCAGAATAGTTAGTGAAACAATGCTATTGTGACACATTTATAACATACAGAGATATTACATAATTCTTAATTAATATTTTGTAAATTACAATAATACATTCCGGAGGTGTATAATATTTTAGTTTCTATTTTAATCTTGGAAAAACATATTCTATCCTGGGGGAGATCTTCAACATATCCCATTAAGATATCTAAATTTAGTACTTCTACCTAAAACTTTTATTCCAAACCCAAGGAAAGGAAATATAAGAAAGGGGTGATCTCAAATGCTCATTAAGGGTAAACAAGGGAGATATGTAAGCATAATCATGTGAATAATGGTATTAGAACATGATCATGAAAATATAAGTTCACACCATACATATAAAATATAATTTACATGAATCATGGAATAAATATTGAGAGTTCATATGGCATGAATCTTATGAAAATAAAGAACATAAGCCATGAAATCATAACATATAAATAAACCCGAAATTGTGATAGAAACATAAGAATATAATATTATATCCATTTTAGAAAACACACCCCTTCGAAGGCCATCGTTGTAGTATGGTCTCACTCCCTCTACCATCTTGGTAGTAATGGTTCACTCCCATGTCCATCTTAGTAGCCTGAGATCATTCCTTATACGATCATGGTAACCATAGTTCACTATTATGACCATTTTAGTAGCCACTGTTCATTCCCAAGACCATATCCATATGTCTCATGATATATAAATCATTACCCAGTTAATTTGAGAGAGATATAGGACCCAAAATCTCATAGTTAAATCTTACATACTTGTTCCATCAAATAATAAATAATCATATCCAAATCCATGCAATGAAATGGGAATCATAAACCTATAAAAATATTATATCCTATGGAAAAAGATACATGTTTCATAACCAATTCATCTAAAGTATAACCATAAAATAGAAACATATTTCATTAAAATATAACTTATGAAAGGTAAATTGAGTTCATAAAAATATAACATGTGAAAGTGAAATGGGAATAATAATGTCCATGAAATTAAGCATTACATATTCATAGAAAGAATATGAATGGATCCTTTAGATCATTTCCAATAAAGTCATGAATAATATCAACAGATTTCATCTTACAAGGAAAATAATTTTGAAAAATATTTCAAAACATTTTATTGAGGAAAATATTATTTCTTCTTTGAAAAAAAAAATTTCAATACAAAAACCCATTTTGAAATCATTTTCTGAGAAAATAAATTGAAACAATATAAAGAAGAAATAAAATATTTTTGAAATTTTGTTTCCTTAAAATCATATTAAATAATCATCTAAATATTTTAATAACATTTATCTTTCAAAATATATTGAAAAATTAAAATAATGATTGAAAACGTTTTGAAAACCATTATATTATAAACACTTTTCAAACCGATAGAGAAGGATTAAAATGTTTTGAAATTTTTTTACGTGAATCCTGAAAATTATTTTAGAACCATATATTTGAAAATAATTTAAAAACTTATAAATAAATCATGAAATAATTTTGAATGAAAAATCCTTTTATAACTTATAAAACAATCTTGAAAACATTTTGAAAACCAATTTCCTTTAAAAATTATAAAAGGATCTTGAAAACCTTTTGAAAACCGTTTTCATTGAAAAAGTATAAATTGATATTGAAGACGTTTTTAAAACAATGTTCCATGAAAATACCATAAAAACTTATAAATGTGTCTTGCAATAATTTTTAAAACCCAATTCTTTCAAACACGAGAAAAAAATATTGAAAATAACATGAAAATATTTTTCCAGGAAACTTATAAATATTCATGAAAAAGTTTTGAAACCCATTTATTTGAAAATATTTTATAAAACAAATTATTAGAAATTGTCCTTTTAACATGAAAAGAATTATTCAAATTATTTACCATTGATAAATCCTTTCAATACCTAAGTGGTAAACATAACATTCCATTTTTATAGAAAAATGATAGAAAAATGTCTTCTTTAGAAAGTGAGATTAAGACTCCATTGAAAAAATTTGAAAAATAAAAAAGTTTCAAAATATTTTTTAATTACTATTAGAGAATAGTATAATATTCTTGGAAACCATTTCTAAAAAATGGGGTTTAAAGAACATATATTTTCGACTGGTGTGAGGGTAAAGTCATGATTTATTAAAAAAACGTTCATTAATATATTGTGTACCAAATAGTAGAATAAATGGTACCAAAATATTAATTAATAATTAAAAACTAGATTATAATTTAATTCATTAATGTTCTTGAGATATGTATCATAATATTTCATCAATGGAGGCATAAACATAAATATTATTTAAAAGCGATGAGATTCTCTCCATAAACTCTTTTAGCTTTGTAACATTGGATCATAATATCCATGTAATAAAATAAAAATAAAATAAAATTAAATAGTAATAAAAATAAGTAAAATCATGATATATAATGTCAAATATAAGTATATACACTTCAAAATAGAATGTAGGTGCATAGAAGAGTATGAGCCTCCCAGAAGGAAAATTGAGACAAAACTATTTCACAGATTTGGTAACTATTGAAACATAATTCCCATGAAATAAAATCATAAAATGTGTATGTTAATACCCATAAATTTATTTATATGATACATATAATATAGTTATGGGTAATTCATACACCACAAAAAAGGAATGTGTGGCGAACATAGCCTATATATCACGGAAAAAAGTGTAATGAAATCCCCTTACTTTGCGTCTTGACTCTTGTCATACTCATTAAAACAGATGTATAATAAATATAAATTTATTATACATCTTTAAAAGAAACATATGATTATATATAAAACCATATACGGTTTTATTATAACCATATATTATAAAATTTTTAACCATCATATGTTAATTAATCTATTTGGGTAATATTCGCTTTATTCTTCACATGTGTCTTAATTTGATATATATTTGGTCCTTATACTTATATAATTATTTAATGAATATAGAGAATGAATTAAATATCATGTATATACATAATATATGTATTATAATATTCTATACAGTATATATTTATGAAACAAAATGCCCCATTCTTGGAGACTGTAAGTTGTACGTACCTGTGAACACTATTCCTATTTAACAATCGTGTTGAATGGAATAAAGTAAATGTAACATATGTATATATATGTATATATATAATTATCAAATTTGCATTATTGTATCATATATATCCTATATATTACATAAATCCACCTTTAATAGAATCCATGTAGTGTATGAAAGTATCATATCGCTTTGAGCGGGGAGTAGTCCATATTTCCTCAAATGAAATTATCATATTAAAAAAATGGAAAATATAAAAATATATGTTTAAACATGGAATAAATAATTTTAAATACATAATAAATTTAATATATGACATATATAAACATACTCTTCATCATAATTTCCACCATGATAGGCAATAAGGAAAAACTAAAAAATCATTATTTTGTGAGGTGCCAGTTCGCAGTACACATAAAATGTATGTTAGTTACCCATTAGACAAATGTGTGTGTAAGCATAGTTATAATACATAGAAATAAAAAATAATATTATATTGAGGATACTATCTTTGTTATAAAATAATTTAATAAAGTGGTTTTAGGGTGTGGATAAGAAAAATAATATAAACGAGTTTGAGATAATATGTTAACTCTTTACCAGATAACTCTTTTTGGTTTTTGAAAAAATGATTCCTTGAAGTATTTTATTCCCCAAGAGAGGGTCAAAGGAATAAGGGAGGTATTTTTGGAAGTATATTGGGTAGAAATTGGAAAAAAGTGGTTTTAGAGGTAGTATGAAGAGGTAGTGGTGGTGGCCTTTTATAGGGAAAGAAAATGACTTACTTGGAATTTTTGAAAACAAGTTAGGTGTACACATTATATTTCCTAAAAATAGACATAAAAATAAAGAATTGATGGATTATGAACGAAATATTTCAATACAATTGGTTTCAGAACATTGGATAGGTCATTGGTTTCCCTATGATTATGATTCAGTCCCTAATTAATCTTAATTTAACCTTAATTAAAGTGATAAATTTTAATAACTTATACTATTTTTTTGATCAAAAATTAAGTTGATATTATTATAATCTAATATTATACTCATTACAATGGTTTAATCATATATATAAAAATTAAAATCAATGATGTTGCATCATTAAGATTAATTTTATTTCTATAGATGATATGAAATTATAGGTCCTTAACTTAGAAATAAGATCAAAAGACTATTAAGTTTTTATATTCAATTTTAGAGAGAAATTTATTATAATTACTTAAATAGTGTTAATATATTTATAAATGATATATTTTAATGGTAAAAATAATTATAATTTAACATCAATAATTATTTAAAAGAAAAAGAATTTTTTGATCTAAAAGTAATATTTTTCAGTATCCATAAAAAAATAACGTTTCTCGGAAAAATATATAAAATAAACCCTAATATAATCTATTAATTATAAATTAAAAAATTTGATTTTATCAAATTAAAATAATTTTTTTTTCTATTTTTAACTTTTTATTAAAATATGTTCATTCCAGAAATTGGTATTTCAAAACATAAAATGACATTACCAAAAATCAAATCTATCATTATCTATATTATTTTTATATGAAAAAAATATTAACAATATTTGAAAAGTTTTTTTATATTCATAGTACTATTTTTATTTTATAGGTTAAAATTATATAATTTCAAAAAATTATAAAAAAATGAATCTTTGTAGAAACTTGGTGTTACATGTAATGTACACTGAGTCCATGTTGCAGATAGCACAAGACAATAGAGTATTTCATGTAGCACAATCCAGGTCAGTATTTATTGTAGCAGAAGCCACGTTGGTGCAATGTGAAAATAGTTTTTGACATAGTGTTTTAATATATATATATATTTCTAGTGTCACTTAAATGAAAAATATCAAAATGAAAAACTAATTTCAAAGAAACATATTCCCAAAATATTGGGGTGTTACATTTGACACCCCATAAAATTATTTTTCCATAAAGATTTTTTTGGGTTATAAATGGTTTAATACTACAAAGATTAATTCATATAACCCCACATATTAAAAATGAATACTAAATATTCCCTTTATAAGAGAAAGTTGGAACTATAACAGATACCCCAAGTAACATATAACTTGGTTTCCATATAGGGGAACATGGGTTTGGAGTGAATATTGGACATATAGGAAAATATTAAATATTAATAGGGAGTGATTGAGGCCATCAATAAAAAAATGAGGGAATGATCAAAGAAAATTTGATGGATTAAAAGCCATAAATCGTTGATGATTTATAAGGCCATCAATTAAAAAAAGAAGGTATTTGGACAATAAAGATTCTTTTGATTGTTATCTAAATTTCGAGTAATTATTTTATTGACCAAGAATATAAAGAAATATACATGACATGTTTCTATATACAAAATTGAATTCTTCAGATGAGATTTTTCTAGTTCATAATTCATCCATTATTTCATGTAATTAACATCCAAAAATTATAATTTATGCCTGAAGTGCAAAAATACTATTTTAGCAGATATTAAGGCCCCTAAAAGAAAGAAAACCATCACCTTATATCTATAATGATTCTTAAAAAACATCATGGTTAATACATTAATCTCTTAAAAAGTTATACAATTGTTTCATACTATATCATTATTCTATAAAAATAGTTATACAATAACTGTGACATCTCGTAGGCTAGTGGAAGGTGTGAAACCCTTATTGTCATTCTATTATGGGTTCATGACCTGCAACCTTCCCATACATGATTGGGTTTCAGATGACATACAATATTTCATTTTCTAAAACCACACTAATTTAATTTTCAAAATATGATGGACATCCTTGAAATAGGGTTAATCACTAAAGAGACTTTTATCTAAAGTTTTCAATAAAAACTCAATGCATAAATACATCATATGATGTTTAACTTAAAATTTTCATGAATTGTTAACATTATAATCCTTACGAATGATAAAAATACAAAAAAAATATAAATAAAGTCACACAATCAGCTTAACATTGATCCCCCATATATCACAAACTAGCTCGTGGTTGTGACTTTTAAAACACATGAACACGCTTATGGTAAATTTTCTTGGAACATCATAAAAACCTAAATTAACATAAATCATTTTAGAAAACATGAATTCTCCCTTATTCCATATATTTTTGGATATATTCCATAAATCTAATAAGTTTTACACTCCATCCATGATCGCATGAACTAATTTTCAACATGTCCAAAATTAGTTCCAAGGTAATCAATACTGCCCAATTAACTTATTTATAACAACATTATCTTAACATAAAGTATATATTAAGGGTTACCGTCCGTTTTTCAATATGTCAAATTGTTGTTAAATCACATCATCAATCCATTAAGAACTTTCAACTTATCTTTTAAATGTTGAGTGAAAAATATAAGAAGAACAATTCTTGTTTATTATATCATTATAATATAATTTTTGATTTCAAACGTATAAAAAAATTTATTCCATTTAATACATATTCCATTATCAAGGATACCTCATACTATTACACAATACCAATTTCATTCTTCATTTTATCCATAGTCTCTTCATCATCCACAATGTTACCATTACTCACACCACCTTGCTGGTTCCCATTCTGAGCTTTCATCTTGTAAAGTGAGTTTCACAATGAATGTTTAATCCACAATTAAAACACTTAAAAATATATGATGTCTTATGGAGGCCAACATTCTCATCCATCTCATTAACTGAACTCTTGATGTATTCCTTCGGGTCACGTGCTTTGTGTCCTTCCTTTCTACAGTCAAATCATTTTCCAGTTTATCAACGAAAGTCACATAAGTGATTTACACCACATTCTAGACACAAGAAAACCTAATATTAATTATTCCATGGTATTTATTATCCAAAATATCAAACAACACCTTATTTATCTTCTTTATTGAGTATGAGATTAGGTTAAGGTACATGTTGTTAATAATGTTCTATGGAAATTTATTAAGAATGATTAAAAAATATTCCACTCTAGTGGTC
Organism: Viscum album; assembly: GCA_963277665.1. NCBI lineage: Eukaryota > Viridiplantae > Streptophyta > Magnoliopsida > Santalales > Viscaceae > Viscum > Viscum album. The sequence goes on from OY728146.1 coordinate 991,677,561, forward strand.
ATCCCACGTAACTTCTCATCAGATAATCATCCATCACATTCATCCTTAATCTTGTTCCTTATATTCTTTTCTATTGACTAAAACTATAAGGATAGTGTTAACATTACTTATCAAAGAAGAAAACCACATAACCATGAAAATATTTACATATTGGATGTATAAATCAAGAAACATTCTTTAGTCTATGAGACCCTATGTTCATCATATTTTATTTACATCCAAATTATATTTAAATCCTCCATGATTATTCATGAAGAGTTTTTTATTTCCCCAAGAATACCCCCGAGAGTGTCAAACCCGTTGTGTAACAAGGCCTGTTTTCATGTACTAGATTACCCCAATTCTAAAATGAATCATCCTTCCAGAGTTGTTACCCCTATGTACATCTATGCCAGAGCCACATCCACTTCTAGTATCAATATAATGATTTATTTCTGGAAAACAACACACTCTTCCCCTTACCAAAATGCTAGGACATTTTATCAAATGCTAACTCGTCCTTATAATTATCCTTAGAGACATCCCTAGATATATCCTTATAAAAGTACCTAGGGTTCTCAATAATGTTTTCTCATCATAGTTTCGAATGGTTGAATAAAACTTTCCTTTAATTAACAATATAGACCCCCTTTATTTACCTATATAGATATTACAAAATTTAGATGAATATTCTATAAATTATAATAATATATGTGTGAGGAATATTATAGTTCAGTTACATTGAAAACATGGGAAAAAATATTCTATCATGGTGGAGGATCTTAAATATCTCCTTGAAATATCTATACCTTTAGTACATCTACCTAAAACCATTCTTCATAACATGGGGAAAGGAATCATAAGAAAGGGGTGATTTCAAAGGCTCAGTAAGGATAAAAAATGGATACATGATTAAATAATCATGAGAATAAGGTTGTGAGAACATGATGATGAAAATATAATATCCCACCCTCAATATCAATGATTATATACATGAATCATGGCATAAAGATTTTCTGTTCATAAGGAATGAATCATAATGGAATAAAAAAAGTAATCTATGAAATAATAACATAATAATAAAAGAAGGAATAATTGAAGACACATAATCATATGATATTATTTTCATAGTATCCATGGAATAATTTATAAGACCATAGTAGTAGTATAGTTTCACTACCCATGCCTTCTTGGAAGTCATGGTTTACTTTTATTTCCATTTTATTTTCACGAGTTCACTCCTCATACCATAATGGTAATCATAGTCCACTCTCATTTCCATTTAGTAGTCATGGTTCATTTCCCACAACATCTTAGTCAATCTCAAGTTATATGAATATTTACCCAATTCATTGTATAGAGATATAGGTCCCAACCATCTCCAATTGAAATTATATATACATGTGCCAAAAATTCTAAAAAATCATATCCTAACAAATGCAATGAAATTGGTTTCCCAAACATGTAAAAATATCATAACCTACGAAATATATATATATTTTATAACCATTTCACATAATTCAATACACATGAATGAGAAAAAGATAAAATAAACATATAACCCATGAAAGAGAAAATGATTTCATAAAAAAACTCATGAAATAGAAACTAGTTTCACAATGACCATAAATTTATGAATTACCCATTCATAAAAATAATATGGATTGATCTTTTATATCGTTTCCTAGAATTTAATGAGAAATATATATGTGTTTAATGTTGGAAGGAAAATAATTTTGATATATATTTAAAAAATGTTTATTTAGGAATATGTCATTTCTTCATTGAAAAAAGAAGTTTGATACATATATCAATCTTAAAATCATTTTATTAGAAAATACCTTGAGAACATATATGGAATACATTGAATCATTATGAAAAAATATTCATTGAAAACATATAAAATAATCTTCAACACATGTTGAAGGAATTCTTCTTTGAAAATTCATAGAAAACAGAAAAGAGTGCATGAATATGTTTTGAAAACCATTTCATTGAAAATACATAAGAACTTATAAATAAGGATGAAAATGTTTTGATAACATTTTTAATTTAAGCATGAAAATGATTTAAATACCATATCATTGAAAATACTTTGAAAAAATAATAATTAATGATTGAAAATATTTTGAAAACAATTTTCTTAAAAAAATATAAAATAATATTGGAAAAAATTGGAAAACCATTTTACTTGAATACTTATAGAAGTTGACTGAAAATATTATTAAAACCATTTTCCTAGAAAAATTATAAAATGATCCTAAAAATTATTTTAAAACAATTATTGTTTAAAATAAATTTCAAACATATAAATGCGGCTATAAAAAATTTTAAAAACGTTTTTCCCTTGAAAAACTATAAAAGAAGCATGAAAGAAATTTTAAAACAATTTTCCTTGATAAAGTATAAAGAACATTAAAAAAAATTTGAAAACCATTTCATTGAAAATATATTTTTTAAAAAATTTCTATCAAATTAAAATTTAACCATGAAAATTATTCTACAAATGAATCACAATGAATAAATTCATACATTTCATACATTGTAAAAATATCATACCTTTTTCATAGTAAATGTTTTAGAGAAATGATTCATTAGAAATCTGAAAAGAAAATTCATTTGAAAACATTTTAAAAAATTAATAAGGGTTAAAAATTATATTAATGATTATATTAGAATCGTATAATTTTAGTAAACCATTTTTAGAAAACTTGGATTTGATGGAATTTAGATTTTCGTCCATAGTGAGGGTAAATTTGTGTTTTATAAAAAAACACTCATTACATTATTATGTACCAATGTGTAGAATAAATGATACCAATATATGAATAAATAATTTTTAACCAATGGAAAATAGTTTTCATAAATTTTATTGATATATGGATCATATAATTTCCTCAATGGAATCATAAAAATAATAAATCTTGAAAAGCAATGATATTGTCTCAATAAACTCTTACATCTTGGTAAATAGGGATGGTAATGTCCATGTAATAAAAGGAAATTACATAAATTTAAAATATCATGAAAATAATTAAAATCATTATAGATCATGTAATATGGAAGTATAGACACCATGAAAGAGAATTTAGGGGCATAAAAAAACATGAGCCTCTGAGAAAGAAAATCGAGACAAAACTATTTCACCTACTTGGTAACTTTTGAAACCTAATACAGAAGAAAGAAAGATCATAAAATTCAAATTTGAATACCCATAAATTTATATATAAGATAAATTGAATAAAAATAATGGTTAATACATAAACCATAAAAGAGGAATGAGTAGAGAACGTTGCATATAGCTTGTGGAAATAAAAAGTGAGATGAAATCCCCTTACCTTACATCTTGACTCTCGTTGTACTCGTTCAAACCACCTATATAATAAATATAAATTTGTTATAAATATATTATATAACCATATAATTATTTATAATATCATATATGGTTTTATCATGACCTTTAATTAACCACTTTTTAACCATCCTATGATAAGCTTTCACTTTGGGTAATATTTTCTTTATTCTTCACGTGTGTGTTAATGTGTTATGTCATTGGTCCTTATTCATATATAATGATTTAAAAATTTTAACACATCATATAAATATCTTTTATATACATTATATATGTATTATAATAATAAATATAATAAATTTTTATGAAATGGAATGCACTATTCTTGGAGACAGTAGGTCGTACGTACCCATAAATGCTTTAATTGTCACGTTGAAAGGGAAAAAAGATAAAGCCATAAATGTATATATATATATATTTCATTGTTACATTAGATATATTATATAATATATATATCATAAATATTCACTAAATCCATCTTAAAAAAAATCCATGTATTGTAAGAACAAATCATCTCGCTTTGAGGGGGTGGTAGTGCAAACATTCTCAAATGAAATTATTATATTAACACAAAATGGAATACAAAAAATATATGTGTTTTATAATGGAATAAAGAAGATTAAGATAATAATTAATATAATATATTAAATATATAAATTTTGTTTTCATCATAATATCCACCATGAGAGGTGGTAAGGAAAAATTGAACAATCATCATTTTGTAAGGTGGTAGTTCATTGTACACATAAGTAGTATGTTTGTTCCCCATTTGATGGATGTGTGTGTAACTCAAAGTATTATACATAGAATAAATACATAATATTATATTGAGGATGTTTTTTTTGATAAAATAATATAATAATGATAATGTTGGTGGTGGAGAAAGAAATTAAAAGAAATGAGTTTGAGAGAATGTGTTACTTCTTAATCAGGTAACTCATTTCTGTTTGTGCCAAAAGACCTCGTTGGAAGACTTTCTGCCCAAAGGGAGGGTTTATATGTGGGAGATATTTTGGGATGTATATTGGGTAGATATTTTCTGATGCCATGTTATTTTGGAGGTTTGAAGAAGTGGGATAGGTGATGAATTTTTATAGGGAAGGAAAATTACTCACTTGGAATTTGAGAAATCAAGTTAAGTGTATACAAGTTATTAACATAAAAATGTCATAAAAAACAAAACAAGTCAATAATATAAGGTTTATTGCTTAAATATGTCCATAAAATGTGACTTTGACTAGTTTATTGGTCATTTGGGCCCCTAATATTAAGGTTTAGTCCCCAATTAAGCTCAACTTGGTCGACCATAATCGTTGCGATTAATTATTACCACTTATACTAATATTTGTTTTCAAAAATCAAGTTTATATTATTAGATGAAAAATATTATACTTATTAAAATTATTTATGTATGTTTTTCAAAATTAAAAATACATAACATTAAAAATTAATAATAATGTTAATCTCAGAGACAAGATGAGATTACGTGTCTTTAAATTAGAAAGAATTTTAAAAGTTTATAAAGTTTTTATATTAAATTTTAACGTGAAAATTATTGTAATGAATTATTTAGTATTTATATATGTATAATATATCAAATTTTAATGTAAAATGTAATTAAAATACAATTTATCATTGGGAATTATTTAAATGAAAGGGTAGTTTTTTTTACATAAATGCAGTATTTTCCTCTATTAATCAAAAAATGATATTTCATCAAGAAATCTAAAAAATGTAACTTAAGAAGATTTGTGAATAATAATTTCAAAAATGAATTTTATTTTATCAAATTAAATTCCAAATGATTATAGGAGAAGTTTTATTATTAAAATTTGTTCGTTCGAGAAAACAATATTTTTAAACATAATATGAATTTACCAAAAAACATATATTTCATTATAAAAAAGTTTTATTTATATAAAATAATTATAAAGATTATCATAAAAGTGATTATTATTATTAATATTAAAATTTATAACATCTTGGTTATAATTATATCATTTAAGGAAAATATAATAAAATTATAATTCATAGAAACTCAGTGTTGTGTGTAATGTACACTTAGATGGTGTTGCTGGTATAAGGCCCCAGCCTTAAAACTTACATAATATTGAATTAAATGAATAATTCACATTGAGGATCTTTTCACGTTTAGAGTTTTAGAGAATTAGGACATAACTATTACATCTCAAAAGATTACAAAGTAGACACTTCTACTAAGTTTCCATAGAATAAAAACTCTTAAAAAGAAACATGTATAGTTCCATGTTTTATATATCATGTCTTTCCCTTGATCCCATCCTTGACCCTATTCCACATTAAGTCCTGTGAAAAAAAATTCAAAAACATGGGATGAGCATAAAAAGATCAGTAAGGGATATAAAAATATGGAATGGAAACATGAGTACATATATACATAAGAGTGAAATCATACTTTACCCATAAAACATAAGAACTTTAACATACCTCATAAAATCATGAATAAATCATATAAATCAGAAGAAATAAAGGTAACTTGAGACAATTATAACATTCTTACATAGGGAGTAACCCTCTTGGTTACGTTTGGAATACCCATCACAGTATATTCCCTAAATCTCTTCAGACAAACCTCAAAGTTTAACCCCTTCGCATTACCCAATGCATTAGAGAGCTATATCGGGCTCACCCACCCTTAGTTTATCACGAAACCACACATCTTCATAATAATTCCCAAGAACCATAAAATAATCGTATCACATAAAACATGAATAAAGGATACATAACATTTCCACATTTAAATCACATGATATCAATACAACACATTGATATAATAAATACATTATGAAAACAATTTTCAATACCAAAATAAAAGAAAAGTAAAACATGTTATTTATTTTTTTCATTTAAAAAAAAGGTATGGCTTGTAGAGGAAGCCGAAACTCAAATAATGGTCACAACAGCGGAGAAGTAGTTGTCTCCACATACGTATGAAAAAAACATTCCCTTTTGTCCTTTAGTAAAACGCTTCGTATAAATATATTCCTTTTGGATAAATGTAAAAGTTAAAGGTGTTTATACACTGTATAAAAGAAAGTTGTGTATAAAACATAATATGCCTCAATGAAAGGAGATTGAGATGAAGTCTCATACCTCGGGTCCGACTTGACTCGATCGTTCTTTAACATCCTGAATAATAAACTTGAGTTAATTTATAATTTCTTAAGAAACTTCTTGAAGTTCAATATTCCTTTTGTATCTCTTATTACCATGTCATGAACACTATGTAATTATTTGAGTTAATAACGGTCGTTTTAACGATCATTAGTACTTGAGTCAAAAATATGCTCTTCATAATTACAAGTTGTTCATGTATCCATTATATCCAAAGTTATACTCATGATGTATATATCATATATATCATATATATCCAGTATATACATGCATTTATAATATTACATAATCATTTAGAGGTAAGAAATGAAATGCACCATTCATGGAGACGGTAAGCCGTACGTACGCATGAACGCTACTTCCATTTCTATTTAATATTTAATGGAATTAAAACATAATGATACATAATATTATTATAATTCCAGTATTGTATAATATATAATATCATTCAATCTATCCTTTATACGTACCACATATGGTATTAACTAATCAAATCACTTTGAGGGGGCGGTAGTCCGCACTTCCTAAAATGAAGATATCACGTTTACCCATAATGGAAACAATAAAGGTATTCCATAAATAAAAAATACAGAAGCTTAAGTAAAACATTAACATATTATATATCATATATAAATATAGTGACATCTTAATGTCCACCTTTGAAGGTGTTACATGAGTGTTGAACAATCATCATTTCGTGAGGCAGGAATTTTCCATCCACAGAAACAGTATGTTCTTTAACCATTAGATATAGGTGTGTGTATGTGTAGCTCTAATCCTTCTTATAAAAACATCCTAGTATATTTAGGATACTGGTGTTGTTACAAAAGAAAGTAATACAAATAGTTTAGAGGGCTGGAGAAGCAAAATAAAACATAAGAACACAAGAGAAAAGACTACCTTTAAAACGGGTAACTCTTTTTGATTTGAGCTCAAAGGCTTCCTTGGGAAGACTTCTGCCCAAAGTGAGGCTTCTAGGAGTAACATAGGGATGTGGAGAGACGAAATGATCATGGGTTGGCCGAGAAAAAGGCTTGAGAGGGGTGGGTAAGGAGGTAGAGGTGGGTGCCTTTTATAAGAGGAGAGGAGGGGCACTCTTGGAAAGGTATAAAAGGATACTTTATTTTGAAATGATTTTCGGATTTTTAAGGCCCCACATTGATTTATTTCGAGGATAATGTGATAAGGGTTCAAAATAAACTCATAAAATAGGTATTTGACAAGTGTAAGTTATAGATTTTACATTATAGTTTCATTTTATTTAAATCGTTCATTAATGAGGTAATCGTTGCATCATCATGATGTCATAAATAATTTAATTTATTTAATGTATAAAAATTATAAAAAAATACTATGATGTAGGAAATATTTTTAGATTTATAATGACTATTTATATTCTAATAGATCATTTATGTAGGAAAAATTAAAAATGTTTTAATCAGGTGATACATTCTTTGTTATATTTAACTTTCTTTAAAAATAAAAAGATAAAAAGTCACTTTCACACAAAAGTCATTCCATGGGGTCCCCAAGATTGGCACAAGGCATCCCATGGTCGGTCACGAGACAACCATTAGCATTAGGACACATGTTGGTGTCATTTTCTATTATTATGATATTATTTTAGTTTCCTTAACTACCCGATTACTCATTAATCAAGATAATTAAAGATAATTACCGTCGTTACTATTCATAATGTCAAAAAACAAAAGTCCTAATTACATAATTTGGACCTTATGATTCCAAATATGAAATCTATTTTACCAAATTCCACAAATATAAATTGAAATAATTAATTTAAAAATAATTCCCGTCGTCAAAAGAAATAGTGGGGTTTTTTGAAACAATACCTATGAAAAGTTTGGAACTTGTTTATGCCCAATTCCAAAGTGAAATTAATCCCAATGACCACCATTGGATTACATGGTAAAAATATATTCTATTTAAAATTTAAAACCAATTAAAAAGATGATATAACCATGTAATTAAATTAGATGAAAAGGCAGTTTTGATGTAAAATGCAGTATTTTTCACTATTCATTAAAAAAATGAACATTGTCAGAAAAAAACCAAAAAATTATCCAATGTAAATTTAAATTTCCCAATCATAAATAATAAGTTTATTTAGACAAATAGAGCTTATAAAATTGTCAAAAGTTTGAAAAAAATGGTTTGCCATCAAAAGGCAGTAAAACAATCTTTTGAGAATATTAGTGTATTCAATGCTTAAGATTGGATTTATTCTCATTTTCAGCTTCTAAAACACTATCTAATTCATAAATAGACATAGATAAAAATATCTATTATTCATTAATTACTTGGGATGTTACATCCTTCCTTCTTTAGAAAATTGCGTCCCCGATATTTATTTACTTATCGAATAAGTGGGGGTATTTAGCCCTCGTTGCATTTTCAGATTCCCATGTTTCCTCTTCAATCATGTGGTTTTTACACAAAACCTTTACCTAATGAATCACCTTATTTCACAACAATTGCTCCCTATGATCAAGAATCTGGACTGGTTGTTCTTCATAAGACAGGTTCTCTTCCAGCTGAACTACCTCTGGACTCCAAACAAGATATGGATCTTGCATATACTTTCTCAACATCGAAACATGAAAAACATTGTGTACCTGAGATAAAATCGGAGGTAAATCAACTCAGTATGCAACTGATCCAACTCTCTCCAAAATTTCATATGGTCCAATGAACCTTGGACTCATCTCCCGTTTCTTACCAAATCACATCACAGTTTTCCATGGTGATACTTTGAGAAAAACATGATCACCTACCTCAAAAGAGAGATCCTTCCTCCTATTGTCTACATTACTCTTTTGCCTACTCTGAGATGTTCTCATGTGTTTTTGTATCAACTGAACTTTTTCTGCCAACTCTTCTACCAATTCTGGTCCCATCATCTTCCTTTCACCAACTTAATCCCAAAAAGCTGGAGTTTGACACTGCTTCCCATATAACGCCTCAAATTGTTCCATATGTATACTGGAATGAAAACTGTTATTATAAGAAAACTCCACCAAAGAAAGATGTTGGTCTCAACTTCCCTGATAATCCATCGAACATGCACGTTACATATCCTCCAAAGTCTGAATCGTTTTTGTGACTGCCCATCTGATTGAGGATGAAAAGCTGTACTAAAATTTAATTTAGTACCCAATGACTTCTAAAGGCCTTTCCAAAAGTTAGAAGTGAACCTGGGATCAAGGTCAGATACAATGGAGAGAGGAAATCCATGTAACCTGACTATCTATTTAAGATACAAATGAGAAAGTTGATCTCGGGAAAAATTATCTTGTATGGCAAGGAAATGAGCAGATTTAGTCAATCGATCAACAATAACCCAGATTGCATTATTACCTCAAGATGTCTTCGGTAATCCCACAACAAAGTCCATGGATATATTTTCCCATTTCCACTCTGGCACTGGTAAAGGCTGAAGAATTCCTTTTGGTAACTGCCGTTCTTCTTTAACCTGTTGACAAGTCAAACACTTCATAGTAAAATCAGCAATATCCCTTTTCATTCCGTCCCACAAGTAATACTCCCGAATATCTCTATACATCTTAGTACAACCAGGATGTACTGAAAACAGAGATCTATGAGCTTCACATAAAAAATATCTCTTCAACTGTGAATCACACGACACACACAATCTCTTCCCAAATCTCAAAACAAAATCATTATCAATATTGAATTCAGGAAACTCACCCTTCTAAACCAGATCTATCTTTTTCTGCAACTTTTTGTCTTGCTTTTGTGCTTGCATAATTCTGTTTGATTGAGAAGATTTCACTGATACCTGAAAAAAAACATAATAACATCCTGCACCAACAACTTCTATGCCATATTTCATCAAATCCTTAACCAAAGGATCATGTTCCAAGCGCAACATTGTTAATGATGCATTACTTTTTCAACTCAAAGCATAAACCACTTTATTTGCTTTTCCGGGGTGGTAATGAATTATACAATAATAATACTTGATCAATTCTAGCTATCTCCTATGTCTCAGGTTCAATTATTTCTGAGTGAATACATAATTTAAACTTTTTTGATCAGTATATATTTCACACTTTACTCTATACAAATGATGCCTCAAAATTTATAAAGAAAAAACAACAATACCTAATTACAAATCTTGTGTAGGGTAATTTACTGCATGAGTTTTCAACTGTCATGAAGAATAAGAAATTACCTGATCATTCTGCATTAAGATGCAACCAAGTCCTTTCAATGAAGTATCACTGTAGATAACAAACTCCCCATTCAATGAAGGATGTTCCAAAACTGGAGCATTCACCAATCTTCTTTTCAACTCCTGAAAACAATCATCACATTGTTTTTTCCAGATAAACTTAACACCCTTACGAGTTATCTTAGTCATTGAACTAGATAATCATGATTAATTTTCAACAACCCTTCGGTAGTAACCTGAGTCAACTAAGCCATCACTGTAATAAACTGTTCAGATCTGATTATTACCATCTCAAGATACGGATTTGAAAGGTCATTTCCCTATGTATACATTTCTAGAAAAGCTGTTCTGTTTCCTCTATGAAAAACCATTATTAACACAGAAATATCTTAGGAGAAGAAACCTGGAAATCTTCAAATGCTATATCATTTTAGTCATACCATTAATTAATTTATAATTTAACAATTTTATAACTCATAAATTTGTCTAAAATGACCTTTGATACCAACTATAAGGCCCCGACCTTAATCCTTACTTAATATTGAATTAAATGAATAATTCGAATTGAGGATCTTTTCAGGTTTAGAGTTTTAGAGAATTAGAACATAACTATTACATCTCAAAAGATTACAAATTAGACACTTCTAATAAGTTTCCATAGAATAAAAACTCTTAAAAAGAAACATGTCTAGTTCCATGTTTTATATAGCATGTATTTCACTTGATCCCATCCTTCACCCTATTCCACATTAAGTCCTGTGAAAAACATTTCAAAATCTTGGGATGAGCATAAAAAGCTCAGTAAGGGATATAAAAATATGGAAACGAAACATGAGTACATATATACATAAGAGTGAAATCATACTTTACCCCCAAAATAGAAGCACTTTAACATACCTCATCAAATCATGAATAAATCATAGAAATCAGAAGACATAAAGGTATCTTGAGGCATTCATAACATTCTTACGTAGGGAGTAACCCTCTTGGTTATGTTTGGAATACCCATCATAGTATATTCCTTAAATCTCTTCGGAGAAACCTGAAAGTTTAACCCCTTCGCGTTACCCAATGCATTGGAGAGCTATATCGTGCTCACCTGCCCTTAGTTTATCACGGAACCACCCGTCTTTAAAATAATTCCTAAGAACCATAACATAGTCATATCACATAAAACATGCATAAAGGATACATAACATTTCTACATTTCAATCATAAGATATCAATACAACACATTGATATAAAAAAAAATTATGAAAACCATTTTCAATATCTAAATAAAGGAAAAGTAAAACATGGTATTTATTTTTTTCATTTAAAAAAAGGTATGTCTTGTCGAGGAGGCCGAAACTTAAATAATGGTCACGGCGGCGGAGAAGTCATTGTCGCCTCATACGTACGACAAAAACATTCCCTTTTGTCCTTTAGTAAAACGCTTCATATAAAAATATTCCCTTTGGATAAATGTAAAAGTTAAAGGGGTTTATATACCGTATAAAAGAAAGTTGTGTATAAAACATAATATTCCTCAATGAAATGAGATTGAGACGAAGTCCCATACCTCAGGTCCGACTCGACTCGATCATTCTTTAACATCCTGAATAATAAACATTAGATAATTTATACTTTCTTAAGAACCTTTTTGAAGTTCATTATTCCTTTTATATCTCTTATTACCATGTCATGAACACTATGTAATTATTTGAGTTAATAATAGTCGTTTTAACGATCATTGGTACTTGAGTAAAAAATATGCTCTTTATAATTACAAGTTGTTATGGAATCCATTATATCCAGAGTTATACTCATGATGTTTATATCATATATATCATATATATCCAGTATATACATGCATTTATAATATTACATAATCATTTAGAGGTAAGAAATAAAATTCACCGTTAATGGAGACGGTAAGCCGTACGTACGCATGAACGCTACTTCCATTTCTATTTCATATTTAATGGAATTAAAACATAATTATACATAATATTATTATAATTCCAGTATTGTATCATATATAAAATCATTAAATCTATCCTTTATACATGCCACATATGGTATTAACGAATCAAATCACTTTGAGGGGGCGGTAGTCCGCACTTCCTAAAATGAAGATATCGCGTTTACCCATAATGGAAACCATAAAGGATTGCCATAAATGAAAAATACTGAAGCTTAAGTAAAACATAAACATATTATATATCATATATAAATATAGTGACATCTTAATGGCCACCTTTGAAGGTGTTATATGAGTGTTGAACAATCATCGTTTCGTAAGGCAGAAATTTTCCATCCACAGAAACAATATGTTTTTAACCATTAGATGTAGGTGTGTATATGTGTAGCTCGAATAATTCTTATAACAACATCCTAGTACATTTAAGATACCAGGGTTTTTACAAAATAAAGGAATAAAAAGAGTTTATAGGGTTGGATAGGAAAAATAAAACATAAGAGCACAAGAGAAAACACTACCTTTAAAACGGGTAACTCTTTTTGATTTGATCTCAAAGGCTTCCATGGGAAGACTTCTGCCCAAAATGAGGCTTCTATGAGTAAGAGAGGGATTTGGAGAGACAAAATGAGCAGGGTTTGGCTGAGCCAAAGGCTTGAGAGGTGTGGGTAAGGAGGTAGAGGTGGGGGCCTTTTATAAGAGGAGAGGAGGGGCACTCTTGGAAAGGTATAAAAGGTTACATTATTTTCAAATTAGTATCGGATTTTTAAGGTCCCACGTTGATTTATTTCTAGGATAAGGTGATAAGGGTTCGAAATAAACTCATACAATAGGTCTTTGACAAGTGTAAGTTATAGATTTTACATTATCTTTTCATTTTATTTAAATCTTTCATTAATGAGGTAATCGCTGCGTCATCATGATGTCATAAATAATTTAATTTATTTAATGTCCAAAAAATATAAAAAAAATACTATGATGTAGGAAATATTTTTATCTTTCCAATGAATATTTATATTCTAATAGATCACTTATTTATTCAAAATTAAAAATGTTTTACTCAGGTGATACATTCTTTGTTATATTTAACTTTCTTTAAAAATAAAAAGATAAGAAGTCACTTTCACACAAAAGTGATTCCATGGGGTCCCCAAGTTTGGCACAAGGAATACCATGGTCGGCCATGAGACAACCAGTAGAATTAAGACACATGTTGGTGTCATTGTTTATTATTATGATATTATTTTATTTTCCTTAACTACCCGATTACTCATTAATCAAGATAATTAAAGACAATTACCGTCGTTACTCTTCATAATGTCAAAAAAAGAGAGTCCTAATTACATAATTTGGAAATTATGATTCCAAATATGGAATCCATTTTACCAAATTATAAACAAATAAATTGAAATAATCAATTTAAAAATAATTCCCATTGTCAAAACAAATAGTGTGTTTTTTTGAAACAATATCTATGAAAAGTTTGGCACTTTTTTATGCCCAATTCCAAAGTGAAATTAATACCAATTACCACCATTGGATTAAATGGTAAAAATATATTCTATTTACACTTTAAAATAAATTATAAAGATAATCTAACCATGTTATTAAATTAGATGAAAAAGCAGTTTTGATGTAAAATGCAGTATTTTTCACTATTCATTAAAAAATGAACATTGTTAGAAAAATAACAAAAAATTATCCAATGTAAATTTAAATGTCCCAATCATAAATAATAGGTTTATTTTGACAAATAGAGCTTATAAAATTGTAAAAATCTTGAAAAAATGGGTTTCCATTAAAAGGCAGCAAAACAATATTTTAAGAATATTAGTGTATTCAATGCTTAAGATTGGATTTATTCTCATTTTCAGACTCTAAAACACTATCTAAAACATAAATAGACATTGATAAAAATATATATTTTTCATTACTTACTTGGGATGTTATAGCTGGAAGCGCAAGACAAGTCAGTATTGTGTGTAGCATAACCCCGTTCAGTATTACGTGTAACATAAGCAATGAAAGTGTCAGGTGAAAGGAATGTTTGAATTTAGATTTTATATAAATTTATATATAAAAAAACCATTCAAGTGTCATGTGAAATTAAAAATATCAAAATGATAAATTAATTTGAAAAAATATCAAAATATCAAAGTGTCACACTTTTAGATCCACAAAGAGATAGTGGGCATGTTATTGGGGATTTATATGGGTGTCACATGGCTTGATAAAGGTTTTACCAAACCATGCATAAAAATCTCGTAGAAATTGTGATCATTTTTTTCCAGACAT